>CALYLW010000170.1:0-600000 GCA_944989445.1 Ampullaceana balthica | reverse complement strand
TTTATCTGCGAGTCTCACCATGACAGTTGTGTTTATCTGTGAGTCTCACCATGACAGCTGTGTTTATCTGGGAGTCTCACCATGACAGTTGTGTTTATCTGTGAGTCTCAACATGACAGCTGTGTTTATCTGCGAGTCTCACCATGACAGTTGTGTTTATCTGTGAGTCTCACCATGACAGCTGTGTTTATCTGTGAGTCTCACCATGACAGCTGTGTTTATCTGTGAGTCTCACCATGACAGTTGTGTTTATCTGTGAGTCTCACCATGACAGTTATGTTTATCTGTGAGTCTCACCATGACAGTTGTGTTTATCAGTGAGTCTCACCATGACAGTTGTGTTTATCTGTGAGTCTCACCATGACAGTGTGTTTATCTGTGAGTCTCACCATGACAGTTAGCGTATATCTGTGAGTCTCACCATGACTGATGTAAGCGATGATCTGTGAGTCTCACCATGACTGATGTAAGCGATGATCTGGGAGTCTCACCATGACTTATGTAAGCGTAGATCTGGGAGTCTCACCATGACTGATGTAAGCGTAGATCTGTGAGTCTCACCATGACTGATGTAAGCGTAGATATGTGAGTCTCACCATGACTGATGTAAGCGTAGATCTGGGAGTCTCACCATGACTGATGTAAGCGTAGATCTGTGAGTCTCACCATGACTGATGTAAGCGTAGATCTGTGAGTCTCACCATGACTGATGTAAGCGTAGATCTGTGAGTCTCACCATGACAGATGTAGTGTGATCAGTGAGTCTCACCATGACTGATGTAAGCGTAGATCTGGGAGTCTCACCATGACTGATGTAAGCGTAGATCTGGGAGTCTCACCATGACTGATGTAAGCGTAGATCTGGGAGTCTCACCATGACTGATGTAAGCGTAGATCTGGGAGTCTCACCATGACTGATGTAAGCGTAGATCTGGGAGTCTCACCATGACTGATGTAAGCCTAGATCTGGGAGTCTCACCATGACTGATGTAAGCGTAGATCTGGGAGTTGCACTTCGCAGGCGCACTTTGATATCAAGGGTTTATTTGAATCCAACTCTCTGCTCTAACTGAAAATAAACATTCGAAGAATGCCATCGAGTGCTTTCAAATAAACACTCGGCATCCACCAACAACAATTCAGCTGGTAGAAAAAAAGACACTTTTTTTTGGGTATTTTTTTTCAGCTACTCGAAACTGTTTTTAGAAAAAAATTAAATAGATGTCCGATTAACTACGTAGTCCCCCCCCCCATCCAATTCTCAGGAACTAGCCACAGTTAAGTTTTCTGTCGAACAAGAAGAATGATTTCTTAAGACCTTCAAACGAAGCTGGTTTCTTGTTAAATATCGTCTGCAATGTAAGCGCCCGAGGACTTCAAATAAAACAAAAATACAAATTAAGTTTACTTTGTGGAATTAATATTTGCCGAGCAAACAGAATTTTTCTGCATATTCTAATCCGACCAGGTACTCACGCGTTTGTGCTGAAGGTGAGTGCCCTGAATGGAGAACTCGTGTCAGCGAGAGTACGACTGGAAATATTCACATGTCAAGAGATGCCCAGTACAATCATTGGATAAACTTGTTTTTGGACGACGTTGAAAATACAGAAACGCTTTGTTCATATAAAAAAAATCTCTCAAACATAGCATTTGTATTTACACTTAAACTGTGTAAATGTTCGCCCTGTGCTTTCATTCTCTTGGTGCTTTTTAATTAGTGTCAAAGTCTCACTCAAAGATGTACAGCTCGCGCTTGATGTGATTAATTTAATACTTGCTAAATTTGGTCAATAAATACGCAACATTATATACTTAAAAATACTGCGAGAAAGTTGTATGTACGAAATATGTCATTTCATTTACTGATAAAATCACTATGAAATAGGATGGGCGGACTCAAATGGTTGGGATAATAAAATATTCATGTAGTTCAGGAGCGGAAAAAATAATCGTTTGCGTTATTAGGATGAAGGGGTGATCAGCTCTAACAGGGACCCCATAAAGAGGGTTAATTTGTGTAAGTAATATTATTAGATGGGATATTAGCTTTTTGCGCAGCTTTATTATTATTATTTTTTAAATTATTATTATTATCATTATTATTTTTATTCGCGTGCTTTATATAGAAATCAATATTAACATTGTTTTGTCGTCTGCTACTGTTAGTTTTATAATGAGATGCCACCCGCAGAGTTGCTAAATCGTGATCTAAAAGGCTCATCCACTCATCCATCTCATAGCGCTGGTCACCTCTGGCATAACCTGAGAACAATCAAATCTTATCTCGTAGCGCTGGTCACCTCTGGCATAACCTGAGAATAATCAAATCTCATCTCATAGCGCTGGTCACCTCTGGCATAACCTGAGAATAATCAAATCTTATCTCATAGCGCTGGTCACCTCTGGCATAACCTGAGAATAATCAAATCTCATCTCATAGCGCTGGTCACCTCTGGCATAACCTGAGAATAATCAAGTCTCATCTCATAGCGCTGGTCACCTCTGGCATAACCTGAGAATAATCAAATCTCATCTCATAGCGCTGGTCACCTCTGGCATAACCTGAGAATAATCAAATCTCATCTCATAGCGCTGGTCACCTCTGGCATAACCTGAAAGTAATCAAATATCATCTTGTTCTCATCTCGTTTTAATGCTGCAACTAATGATCGCCCTGACAAATGTTTTTTCTTGTGATGTGCGTCAGTAAATGACACTTTCTGCTGACCACAGTCTCGGCTCGGGGATCGTTTCGTCCAGTTATATTTCACAGGGCTAACAGAGGGCAAATGTATTTTTTTTAAAGTTTTAAAACCTTAACAACTGATTCAAATTTGATTGATCCCAAATAAAAGTGTCTATATTTAGCTTGTCGAATTTTCAGCCCATTTACAGAATATTAATCTTTGCCTTGCTTTTTATTTCCCGTTCGTAAGTTACATTTCTATTCTTTTGCTTAATTAAAAATAAATATCTTTTCAAGCAGTTAGTCTTATAACCTAGGATAGGAGCCGTAACACAGTTGTTACTTTAGCGGCAAACAGTCTGTGAGACACCAGTAGCCTCCCCTAAAAGGTAAACATAGTGGTTTTTACCCCTCTTCCCCCCCCCGCTCGTCACACTTCATCACAAAAACTTAGACACCCCTTCCAATATGACGTCACAAAGCTTTGACACCCCCCCCCTAAAAGCCGTATTTTCTAATTGAAAATTAGCATGCTGCAAATTCCTTTTTTGTCATTTAAGTTTGTATTTAGTTAAAGTCTGCACTGTGATATCATAACACGTGTGAAGCCATGTAAAACTTCATTAAATAAATTGCAAGCAATCGTCACACATCGCCACAAATCCGTGACCCCCCCCCCAGGCGCGTGACGTCATTTATGGATTGCCCAATTCTAAAATATTAAATTTTGAAGATGGTGTCTCCAGTGTAGTTAATTCCCGTGGGTTAATCGAAATGACAAGCATAAGAACAGCTGATCAAAGCTAAGGTTAGCCTAATAGTTACTAGAAGCGTTGAGGTAATTGTTATGTGTTAAATGTTTTTGTCAAAGTTAAGTTCGGATTAAAGTTAAGGGTTTTTCAATTTAAAAAAACACCATATATATATATATTAGGGCTGCGTAAATTAACGATTAATTTCTAGAGTAATCGTTAAATAAAACAAACCCGTAAAAACAAAGTTTTTGACTATAAATCCCTTATATATGAGACATAACTAACAGTATTGATTATTTTCAAACATTTACAGACTGACACCGAGTGATGTCCCTTGTCTTTAATAGATGGGGGTGGGATGTGAGGGGGTGTCGGCACGACGGTCGGCGTCAACACGACGGTCGGCGTCAACTCAAACTCACGTGGAACTGGAAGAAAAAAACCAATAACAAACAGTGAATTTTGAATTACATACCTCATATAAGGATAAACTAAAAATGCATTAATTTAATTACATTACGTTCGATCCATCTGAAATTTTGAAACGATGCATTGTTAGGTTAGACGGGTCCGTGTGCCAAATTTCAGTTCGATCGGATCATGGGAAGTGGGTCATTTTTGACTTCTGTTTTTCCGCCCGCCGAGCCCAAGACTGAGAGAGAGAGACGGCCGCGAAGTTAATATAAGGGATTTAAAAAATGTAACGTTTAAAAGATGTTTAACGATTAATCGACCCACCATTTATAAATGTACTGGAAGTCAAAAAGTAAAATATTTCGGCCGATAAAAATAAACTAATTTCCGGACGATTACACGAACATTTTGGTTTTAAAATATTGACAGACGTGAATGTTCAAAATGTTGATAAAGGTTATTGTGTCCATTGAGAGAAATCGTTTGCCTACAATGCAATGTTCCTCTAAGTCTAAGCTTCGTTGGTCCCTGTGCAAAGTTTTTAACAAAACTCGTATGCAAAGTTGCACAACGTCCATTTTTTGTGCCATATTTTACAAGATTTGCTGAACGGTGATTCTAAACTCCTGCGTAGCGTCTGTCAAATATCTGCGGCCACGCTGCTTAAAGGGAACATTGCTACCATAGTTCTAGCACTTCGCTTACCTGCAAACCAAACATCCACTACAGTATCAGAAACTTCAGCTGAGACAATCTAAAGCTATGTTAACGATTGTTCAGCTCGGCTGGTTATATTGTCAATAAGATCTACTCATCACTTGAGCCAAATAATGTCAATACACTTGTCTGTTTGCGTTGTTGGTTAAAAGATGTCATATATTCCAGTGTTATTTCGATTTCGATGCAAATAAGCATGACAAATGACCCTCTCTGGGGTCGACCAATGTGTCGAGACCAACAATGGTCTTGCGTTCACTTGCGTTGTACCTTCACATAATAACATGAGATATGTAGTGTAGTGGATATCACGTCCGCCTTACACCCGAAGGGTCCTGGGTTCAAACCCCCGCGAAAACATTATTTTTAATTTTTTTAAATGTGTGTTTGTGCCCGTTCTTTCCCCCTTTTTGCGAACATGGCTCACCCTCGCTAGGGTCGGCCTATCACAGTTTATGGTTGGCAAGCTAATGTGGTGAAGGGTGGTGGGCAGGTAGGTAACCTTAGTGCGAATGTCTCGAGACCAACAATGCGACACTGGGGTTTCCCCACCCCCGCCGACATTCACTCGCTTTGGTTTTATTTCTACGTGATGTGTTTGTATCCGTTCTTTCCCCCTTTTCTTTGCACTATCCATGAGCAAGTCTGCGGCGTATGCTACTTCGCGGGGCGTATCTAGTATATATTAAAATGTATTGACACACGAGAATACAAACGACAATCCATCATAACCATAAATTACAATTTAAGAAACTTTTAAGTCAGCGTGACCCTGTATCAGCTGTTCCAGAGATCGTATTACTGACAGTCAATGACGCAGCGAGTTCGTTGGCTGCTTATGGCTTCATTATATAAAAGAATGTCAAAGGTTGTTTTTTATATATAAAATCGGGAAATTCCAAAACGTCATCTCTTTTTAAAGGTTTTTTTTTACAAATAATTGACACTAAATCATTTTTTTCAATGCTAATTGACAAAGAGGTCAGTATATTTGTGCCGAAAGGTCAATGCCAGATTCTGGTAATTGAAATTATGCACATGAAGCACTGAGAGAGCATTCTTGTAAAGTGTTTTATTTTTCTTTAACACATTCTCAGCATTATTCTTCATGTGTCTTGAGCTTCATTTTCTTAACTTAATTTCTAGCTCTAAAATTAAATTTAGTTACCCCACATATCGATATAATTACTTCACACATTTAATTTCGTTAACTCACACAGTGAATGTAGTTACTCCTCACAGTAAATTTAGTTACCTCACACAGCAAATTTGTTATCTCACACATTAAGTTTAGTTGTACGACACGTTACATTTACCTACCCCGAGAAGGAGGTTGTTAAGCAACACGGCGCATAGAAAATGTAAAACACGCGTGTGTATCGAATATGATTACCGGTAACTTTATTTACCTGAGTTTAAAATTGTATTGTGCAAGTTACCTTATTTATGTACAAGAGGGTTGCGACTCAAGGGCTTCAGAGTAAATATTTGAAGAATCCAATATTTTATACCAGCGGTTCCCAACCTGTGGGTCATGACCCCCTCGTGAAAGACTCTCTGGGGGTCACCACTGTCGACTACAAAAATATTCATTATAATGCAAACTTAGACTATTTTGTAAAAAAAACTTTATTGAAAATGACTTATTTAAATTTCATGGGGGTCGCGGGTCACATGGCTTTTATTACAAAGGGTTGCCACACAAAACTAGGTTGGGAACCACTGTTTTAGACGAAAGTCTCTCCTGTTAACAACTTGCTGGCAATTTACCCGTTACAATTGTAAGAGACTTTGGGGTAATCTCCCCTTAACAAAGGCATAAATGCCATTGGCGCATAAAAGGCATTGAGGCTTAGAGAATTCTTTGGTCCATAAAAGACATTTTACACCAGTCGTAAAATAACCCTAAAACTAGATTTTATTTGCAAGAATTCAGACATGAATCGGTTGTAATCAACGTGAGTAGCAGTAGTATGATTGATGTATGTAGGGAAAATTTGAGTAGCACAAGTATGGAATCAAACTTGGAAAAGGACAAGTATGTCGGAAAACATGTCGGACCACTAGTGTATTAGAGAACTTTGAGTCCCACCAGTATATCGAGAAAAGGAGTACATCGGAGCCAGCAGTATATCGGAGCCAGCAGTATATCGGAGCCAGCAGTATATCGGACCTGTTCAGGATACTCACTCATGTTTTATTAGATGTTATTTAAGTTTTATTTTGCAATACTTTATAAAGAACTGCACTGTGCAGCACAATTATAAAAATGTCAATAATTATTAATCGTATGCTAACTGGGCTGTGGTTCGGCGCCGTGGCGCCAACTTTTTTTAGGGCGCCTACGGCACCCACCTTTTTCAAGAGCCCATGTAACTTTTCTTTGTATGATAAATACGAAATATTCCTGAAATGTACACAAAGTATTTTATAATTAACAATCCTCAAATCCTCTTTTTACATCGTTCCCTTTTCCAAAATTAAAATATGAGCTAAAACAATGACGTCATATAATATCTTTTTACGGCGAGAAATTTTAGAAAGCAGCGCACCAAATTACTGCACCAAAATATAATTCTTTTCGAACGTCCGCATGAAATAGTTCAATTAATAATAGTAATAGTGTGGAGGGTGTTTAATGTTAATCTGGAAACCAAAATGATTATGATTTTTAAGTCTATATTTTCAACACAAAAAAGCAGAGTGATGTCCCTTAGCGTTAGGCGTAAGCCATAATTGTGGGTAAATATATATATGATGATTATTTTTAGAAAGAAGTGCTTTATTTAAACATCAATTTCGGCTTTTCGATACATTGAGTTCAGTCGCTATTTCTCCAACTATCCAATTACTTTTAGAATGCCCTGATTTGTTTTATGCCCTGATTTGTTTTATGCCCTGATTTGTTTTATGCCCTGATTTGTTTTATGCCCTGATTTGTTTTATGCCCTGATTTGTTTTATGCCCTGATTTGTTTTATGCCCTGATTTGTTTTGAGGACTATGACATTATGCACGATAAATCGAATGTTTTTTTATTAGGCCAGATTATTATTGTATTCACCATGATCATTGCTTTTTTTTTCTATCAGAACGCCCCTGTTACGGCGTTCCGGCACCTTTTTTTCACCGACTATTTGGTCTTACTGCATTTTTAAGTTGTATTAAATATGCGTTCAGGTACCTTTTTTTAATAGAAACAAAGCACTGACCATGATCAGCTCAAACAAACCGAAGTTACACACTTTTTAATGTGATATAACGTTTTACTGACATTATTGTCCACACACTTACTTACTAGATCAGCAACTATTTGCATTAGCCACTTCCAAATTTTTAATTGTTATCAAATAGTTCTCGCTATTACGCAGGGAAAATCTTTCATCTTCATGGAGCAACATGGGAAAACCAGGACTCTGCAGAGATACCCAGAATAGACATGACGGCCACTAGGTTAAATCCAACAAAATTATTGCATTAAAAATGTATGAAGACACAGAGTGAACAAAGCTAGGTTCAATGTTAGTCTCCCTAACCCATTTTAGACACATTTTCTATGAATTCAATATCTCTTCTATCCGTTGGCCTATGTGGACATAAATCTGTTTCATTTATTATGTTTCGTATAAGACAAACTGCGCTATTTGATTGCACCCTAGAATTTTTAGAAGTCAACGAACCAGAAAAATCAAATGACATCTCAATAGCCGGTGTAGGAAATAGAAATCGATTTATTGAAGGTCTTTCTCCCATCCTCTTACAATATTCGTGCGTCAAATACCTCGTATTTGAAAACATTTTGAACAACACTAAAAGCAGAACCTAGACTTATTTAGTTCACGTATTACTGCTTGAAAAACATTCGTAATTTTAAGTATATCTGTCATTGCATTAGGAGGTATAAATCTTAAATTATTGCTGGATTCATACATCCTTTTTATTAAATGGTAGGAGGTACAGCCAAATATTTATTTTAAATTGATTTTTAGTATTCTCTCCAACAATTATCTATATAAAGTCATCTCCTATAAATAAATAGTCAATATCTGAGCAATGCAATATTTCTAAAGGAGAAAATAATTTTATCTCGAAACTCCCCATAGAAAGCAACGCTACTGGAACAGACGAAATTTGATCAAATCTCAAATCTCAGCACAGACAAAAATATATCGTCCTTGATGCGTTTCTCCCCCAGCTATCAGTGCAGAAATCGCGACCATCCCCACTGGGGCCTTAAAGTAAGAGAATGAAAGAAAATGGCCCTCTATTTCTTGATGTCCCAATTCATTCTCATACCCCCAGATCTCAACTGGTCCATAACTCCAGTCATTTCAATAATTTGATGTTTCTATTTGTCCTTGCCTTGACCTTTATGGCGCTGTGCCAGTTTCCTTGGCTAATTGCCTGTATGCGAGCGTTCCAGAAAGAGCGTGACTACGAGTGTCTTTGAAAACTTTTGTTTTGGGAATGCATTTCCGGAAGCGCTCCTCGTTTGAATAGCAGTGCAGTTGCCGTCCTTCGTGCGAGTTGTTTGTCCGCACGTGCGTGCGCGCGCCAGCAGTTGCAAGCTCACATGGATGAATTCGGGATTTGAATGTTTGTAGTAACATCAAGCACGTTTGAAGGTTTTGATGGATGAAGTCAGTTATTTGTTCTTAGAGCTGCCAGACCGTTGTCATGGAAACCTGTAATAATAAACTCTGATTGTCACACCAACGACTTGGATCAAGGTTACACATCATTTTTCTCTTGCAGATTTTTCCATTTACGCCATAATCTTAAATTTAAGTCGCCCATAATTGGATGATTATGCTTCAGCGTTACCTGGTACAACTGTTCATTGCTTAACGAGTATTCATTTAATTTCTTACGCAGTTTCCTATAGTTAAAACAGTTTATACTTGTATGATATCTGGCACAAATGCCTGTGTATAGACACGCTTTATTAAGTGGTAAGTGACTTATTTCTCAACGATTAGTAGAGTTCAATGTTCAATAATAGAAATATTAGAATCAGAAAAAATAGTCCTTCTACCTTAATGACGATGTAATTCCCGACTATCAAATGAAATTTTCTCTTATTGTGTTCATAAATGATTTTTTAAAATATTTTAATTAACATTTTTCATTGCTAGTTGTCCTAAATTTATTCAGTGGCCCCAGCCAATTATTCCAATATTTCTATGACAGTATTTACAGGTAACTGGGCAGCTAGATTTTGTTAACAACCTTGGTCCAGCTGTTGATAAATTCAATATCAATTTTTAGAAGTCTACTGTTATTGACATTGCTCGACTTTAAAACTGACTCTTGAATGTGAAATAGTTAAAGACATTTACGAATACAGCTCCATTTCTCTTGAAGATGGAATAAAAAATATTTAATATTTCACTACTTATATTTATTTTTAAAAAAATTATTTCATAAAAATAATTCCTCATAAATATAAGTGATGAATGTACACGTAAGGACCTTTTGATTTATCATTGTCATTGGGCAAAATGTTAAACCGAACAGCACTTGAAATTATAACATTTTTTTTTATTTCTATCGTGTTCACCGCTCTTTATAAATTATAGATATGAACACAGAAACTTTACATCATTATCATGATCTGAACACAATTCTAAGGCAAAGTTAACTGAATTTCAATATGTATTATTTATTAGTAATTTTAGAAACCATATGCGTCATTTGCTTTTTAACAAAATATACACATGGATCCTAACGCAGTTGGTTTGTGAGATGTTAGATCACACAAAAATCTCACGCAATTTTAAAACAAAAAGCATTTACCGGTGTACGCATGTGTCGGGCGTTAAAAATAGAGACACGGAAAGCGGAGAATAGAGAGGTCTGGCCCCAGTTTTTTGACATGGTCTGGAACTCTTCAGTGCTAGTGTCTTCCGGGTTGGTGGGATTGAATGGGCGTCGGTTATTGCGACACTCAAATAACAGCTTTGGGCGAGACACCAAGACAATCCATTTTTATCTCGGTATAGATGGACGTGGGGAGAACGAGAAAAAAGGGGGGGAATGTTTGTGGATCCAGTCACTAGGGGGGGGCGGTCTTTAAAACATAAAAATAAACTGTTGATGTATAACAGTTTCGACATTATGTTGGTGATATACAAAAGCCTATAAAATAGGGTTGCCAGATGTCCGGTTTTGTACCGGACTGTCCAGTATTATCGTTATTTGTCCAGTGGAAAAATGGAGGCAATACCGGACATTTTACATTGAAATATTGTGCCATCGACAAAATTCGACACGAGTGTCCGGTATTTTTGAGACAGCCACCTGGCAACCCTACTATAAAATAGTGCTAACAACTTCAAACCATAAAAAAAAACTGTTGTATAACACTCTCATCGATGTATTAGTCAAACATGAACAGCCGATATAATATTGATGTGAATTATTCAATCAATAAATAATATGTTGATATCTAACATGTTTATCTATATTTTGGTGATACATACAACCGTATGAACTATCATTGATATCTAACATGTTTATCTATATTTTGGTGATACATACAACCGTATGAACTATCATTGATATCTAACATGTTTATCTATATTTTGGTGATACATACAACCGTATGAACTATCATTGATCTGTACTTTCTTATAAATGTACATGTATTGGTAATCTTTAAAATCGTTAACATTGATCGATGGTCTATATAATCAATGTGCATATCGAAGGTGTTACCGACTATTATTTTACATTCCTTCCCACCCCCTCCCCAATGTTTTTTGCTTACTTCCCTTTCATGTTCCACTCCTGTAAAAGAAGTTAAAAATTCATGAAGTAATGACATTGAAATATCTGATGATAATTTCGAGTCAGTTTATCTCATGGCCGTACGCAAGGGGGGGGGGATTCGTACGTTCGAACGAACCCCCTTTTGCGAATGAATGTGTGCCCTTTTTTTGTAAAAAATAGATCTTGACATTATTGAGAGATTTGGGAATGCCACTACAGAATATGAGGGGCCAGTGTTATGATGGCGCTGCATCTATAATGTCGGGCGCTCTCTCAAGAGTTCTAGCGCATAGTCTGTGAGAGGCCCCTTTGGTTGTATACACACGCTGCAGCAATCACGCTTTAGTTTAAACCTAGTGACCACGCATTCGTGCAATCTTCCCGATGTGCGTAACATGATTGAGGAATTAAAAGAAACCTGCATGTTTTGTAACAAAAGCCCAAAGCGCAAAGCCTTGTTGAAAAACGTCGTACAAACAAGTCTTTGACAGATCTAAACAGAAGGCACTTACAGATTTGTGCAAAGCAAGATGGGCTGAGCACCACGAAGCATACAAACACTTCGATTAATCCTATGTTTACATTTTTCACACTCTTGAGATAATTTCACTGCCACGATGAAAACACAACGACCAAGGATGTGATCCAATTTTGACTACAAATGGTGATTGGGACACGGACAGTAAGTCTCGAGCAACGTCACTTCTTCTTTCCCCTGAGTAACTTCACATTTATTGTGACGTTTGTTGTAACGTACAAACTGTTATCTAGGCTGCAAGGAATAACAGTCGAACTTCAGAAAGAAGCGATTGACATAATTTAGGCTGTCACGTATCGAAAACGTCAAGCAAGAGTTTGGAGAGATTAGAATAAAGCTAGATTCTTATTTTCAAAACACTTATGATCATATCATTATCATGACGCAGCCTGTAGGAGCTGAAGCTTCAAGGCCCAGAAATGCTAAGCAGAAAATCTACCGAAGCAATGTGTGCGTAGAAACGCCAATGCAAAATTATCTGCGGTACTTAATTGCACATCATTGCTGAACTAGATATGCGGCTCTCTGGCTTAACCAGGACATCCTCACAACTCTTAGCTCTTGTGCCAAGTGCTGTTAGAAATCGTATGTATGAAGATCTGAAAGGCGATGTGGATTTATATGACCATGATCTGCCTTCACCAGGAGTGCTGCCCGAAGAGTTTACCGGTTGGAAATTGAGGTTCAGACAATGGGAAGAGTCAAAGCTACCAAAATAAACATTGCACGGAAGCTATAAAACATTGCAATGAATCGATGAATCCAAATATTTATTGCTTACTGAAAATCGCGTGTGATTCCTTTGACTTCCTTCGCGTGTGAGCGAAGGTTCAGTGCACTCCGACGTTTGAAAAATTACATGAGATGTTCAATGGTGCAGGAAAGACTTAAAGAGCTTGCACTGATGCATCACTTTCAATATCAACGAAAACAGTGTTTTACAGATATTTGTTAACAAAACCCAAGAATGGTTTACAAGAAAGATGTTATAAAATAAACCTCATAGCATCGTGGTCTTCCGCCCTTGTCAGTTCTGTACCATAATGTATGCAATTCAAATTCTTTACCGCTTGCGCCTGCAGATTTCATTATTAATAAGAAAAGAAATGAATGATTGTCTTTTTTGTTTGTTTGTTTGTTTGTTAGTTGTTTTTTTTGTGTTTTTTTTTGCGAAGATAATTTATCAGTTTATTAAACTTTGACAGAAAAAAATTACAAATACTGTCTTAACAAAAATTGTAAAATAGGTTGATCACACTCGAAAACAATACGCAAACAGACCGAGTGCTTAACACAGAATAATACATTTTGGTGGAAGTGAGGCTCACTAATGAATTTCCAGGAAAAGGGAGTTTCCCTTTCTGCGTCACTCGTTATGCGAATCTTCGCTCGTTAAGGGAGCAACTTTTTCCATAAAAATGTTGCTCGTTGTTCGAAAATCTCGTTATGAGAGGTGCTCGTTATGAGAGCTTTGTCTTATCTTAACATGAAATGCCTTCGCGACAAGTTTGCGAGCCCCCATTAAAAAAATCTGGGTACGGCCTTGTTAACTAATCCCTCTCAGCTTCCCTTCTTCCTCTTCATCTTTTGTCCGCTCTGTCAAAGTCTGAACGGTTCTCTTGCCTCCACTACAATTTATCCTCACCTGACAGTTCTGTATTAACACTTGCCAGAATACCTGGCCTTTGAGTTTTATTCATGTATTAATGTAGAGATGGGCAGAGTGTTGAAGTTTATAATTAGTAACTCCAACTATCGGAATCTGCTACTGATCAAAATTGACCTTTGACATACAGAAGGAAGCTGTAATTTCATAAGAATATGCCGACTCACTGAAATTTAATACCGTTTTTCAAAGAGTCACTTAAAGGTTAAAACAAACTATGATAAAATTATTTTTCATGATGTAAGAAAAATTGAGTCTTTTTTTAATTTTTAGAATGTTTGTATTTTGTCTGCATTACTTAGTACTCATAAGTGCATTGGGTTGATATTTTCCTGACTCACTATTTGCCCTTTCAGTTGTTTTAAAAACTGTAGCTTTCGACCGTTATTTCCATGATTTTATTTTACAATCTGCGAGCCAATGAGTGGTATGAAGTACTTCACGTTAGTTTGTACAATGTTTGAACCAATGAGTGGTATGAGGTACGTCACGTTAGTTTGTACAATCTTTGAACCAATGAGTGGTTAAGTACTTCACGTTAGTTGTTTACAATCTTTGAACCAATGAGTGGTATGAATTACTTCACGTTAGTTTGTACAATCTTTGAACCATTGAGTGGTATGAAGTACTTCACGTTAGTTTGTACAATCTTTGAACCAATGAGTGGTTAAGTACTTCACGTTAGTTGTTTACAATCTTTGAACCAATGAGTGGTATGAATTACTTCACGTTAGTTTGTACAATCTTTGAACCAATGAGTGGTATGAAGTACTTCACGTTAGTTTGTACAATCTTTGAACCAATGAGTGGTTAAGTACTTCACGTTAGTTGTTTACAATCTTTGAACCAATGAGTGGTATGAATTACTTCACGTTAGTTTGTACAATCTTTGAACCAATGAGTGGTATGAAGTACTTCACGTTAGTTTGTACAATGTTTGAGCCAATGAGTGTTATGAAATACTTCACGTTAGTTGTTTACAATCGTTGAACCAATGAGTGGTATGAAGTACTTCACGTTAGTTTGTACAATCTTTGAACCAATGAGTGTTCTGAAGTACTTCACGTTAGTTTGTACAATATTTGAGCCAATGAGTGGTATGAAATTCGTCACCTTAGTTTGTACAATCTTTGAACCAATGAGTGGTATGAAGTACTTCACGTTAGTTTGTACAATCTTTGAACCAATGAGTGTTATGAAGTACTTCACGTTAGTTTGTACAATCTTGGAACCAATGAGTGGTATGAAGTACTTCACGTTAGTTTGTACAATCTTTGAACCAATGAGTGTTATGAAGTACTTCACGTTAGTTTTCAACGTTTTAACAACTCCTCCCCACATCCCTTTCTTTTTTTAATACGTTTTTATTAGCTCGCTTTCGTTGAGAAGGCATTGTCCAAGATTTTTCCAAATCTGCCAACGTAAAATTGAACCACTTCTGATGGTCCTAGAGATCTGAAAATTTTACCACAGATAGATCTTGGATGACAATGCATTGTATCAAAATTTCAGATTGATCAAATGTACCGTTATTAAATTATTGAACTTTTTAAGTTTATCTATAGTCTATATAAAAGCATCTGTACCGTCGGCTTTTGTTGACATCGGTGAGTTCGCCCCGTGACCACATCACAATGTTTTTAAAACGTTGGGCGGGCGCTTGTGAGGTGTTTGGTAAAATAAATAGAGGTAAAAAAATATTTTTAAAAACCAGGTTGTTAGAAGTGGACTAAAAAGAATAAAATAAATAGAAGTAAAAAAAGGATTTTTAACAACCACGTTTTTATAAGCGGACTCAAAAGAAGAAAATAATTTAAAACTTATTAGTTCAAGTACTTCGATTTAATATGACTAAAAACTAAAAACGTGGGGTGGGTGTTTGGTATAAAAATTAAAGATTTCTAATGTAGAAGGCAAAAGAGAGATCTATAAGTGAGAGAATGAGTGAACCGCATATGTTAAACCTCATAAGCGCCCACCCCACGTTTTTAGTCATATTAAATCGAAGTACTTGAACTAATAAGTTTTAAATTATTTTCTTCTTTTTAGTCCGCTTATAAAAACGTGGTTTTTAAAAATCTTTTTTTTACTTCTATTTTTCCAAATCAATCGACACTAATCATGGATCCCAGCATTTCATTTAAAGGCGCTATTCATGACTTACGTCATTTTTTTGTTGTCAATTTTAACTCCTCTCGTGTCAGAAACATTAACTAACCTCGCAAACCCCCCTCCCTCACACACACACACAGACGCACACACACACACACACACTTTAATAATACGTCACGCTGTCCAATCCAAAATTTCACCAATAAACAAATTACCATTAATATTGAACACTTTCAGCGTGAAACAAGGTTTTGTTCATCTTCGGACCATGATGAAGATGGTAATTTATGGAGGAAAAGTGTATCACCACATGCGATCTGTAACCTTCCCCCCCCCCTTTTTCCTTTCTCCTGTGTTGAAAACTGTTACAATGTCAGAACGTGAAATACTTTATGAATGGTCGCTAGGAGCTTTGCTAATTTGTTTTTGGACTTTGGGGCCGTCCATAAAGTACGTCACGCTATTTTGACCATTTTTAACTCCCCCCCCCTCCGCCTGTCACAAACTGTTACAAATCTCGGACACCCCCCCCCCTAAAGTACGTCACACTTTCGATCAAAAATGTTGTTTTTATTCACAAAATAATTAAAACTTAATATAAAACAACGTGACATCACACATAGCCGGACCCCCTCCCCCCTGTCACAAACTGTCACACTTTCTTACATCCCCTCCCCCCCCCCTGGAGCGTGACGTACTTTATGAACGGCCCCTTTATTTATAAGAACATGAATTGTTTTGAATGAAATAAAGTATGTTAATTATCTGAATTCTTTTGTTAATACATCGTTTTGGGTTTCTATTTTATTAACTGTTTCAAATAATGCTGACTAACATTTTTTTTTAAGTCTATAAAAATATTATTTATTAAAAAAAACGATCATAACTATCTGCTGTATTAATATATTTGTAACGTTTATTTTATTATTTTAAAAAATACGGCACTTATAATTGACTAATATTTAACATATACTGCTACACATATCATTATCATCTTGGTTACATCAACATTTGTTTTCGTGTGAAAGGGAGACGGAATTGGATGACAATAATGTCTTTGCACTTGTCTGAAGCTGCAATTTTCCGGTCTCATAAAATAAACACCCTTCAGCGAGTTATTTTAGGAACAGCTCTCCGCCATCTTCTTTCTTTTTCTAAGAAAATTGATGACGTCACACTATATTTGGAGATGGTGCCGAGTCCTTGAATTTAAATAAACATTTTAGCTGAGTGTTCAGAATTGTGGGGAAAAACATATTTTTAAAACTTTCAACAATTATAAAATTGAATTTCAACGGGTTTTTTGGAATCCGTAGTAAGTTGTGAATGTGTTTTCTAGCTCTCTAGCCCTGTATATCAGGCTGTGCGCTGTAGTTATAGCCCTGTATATCAGGCTGTGCGCTGTAGTTATCTGTTAACTAGTTATCCTGGTTCAGTCTGTCTTGTGACTCAGCCCCAGTCATGCAGTTTAGCCTCAGTCTTGTGACTCAGCCCCAGTCATGCAGTTTAGCCTCAGTCTTGTGACTCAGCCCCAGTGATGCAGTTTAGCCTCAGTCTTGTGACTCAGCCCCAGTCATGCAGTTTAGCCTCAGTCTTGTGACTCAGCCCCAGTCATGCAGTTTAGCCTCAGTCGTGCGATTCAGCCCCAGCCAAGCTATTCAGCCTTAGACATGCAGTTTAAGCCCCAGTCATGCAGTTTCGCGTGAGTCATATAGTTCAGTTTAATTTATGACCTTAAATGTTAACATTTGATCTGTTTCGTTCTCATTTCGGTCAGATTTGTTTTTATTTTTAGCTGCTCGATTTCAGCCGAAAGTTTTTTAGGCTTTCGTGCGTCTATGAGACGTAAGGCTATCGCTACGCCTGCATGTCTGCCGATGATCTGATATTTATTATTGTTGGACGTCTATCTGTAAGGTACAATGTATGACGTGTATCTGTAAGGTATGATGTATGACGTCTATCTGTAAGGTATGATGTATGAAGTCTATCTGTAATGTATGAAGTATGACACCTATCTGTAATGTATGATGTATGAAGTCTATCTGTAAGGTATGATGTATGAAGTCTATCTGTAAGGTATGATGTATGAAGTCTATCTGTAATGTATGCAGTATGACACCTATCTGTAATGTATGATGTATGAAGTCTATCTGTAAGGTATGATGTATGAAGTCTATCTGTAATGTATGCAGTATGACACCTATCTGTAATGTATGATGTATGACGTCTATCTGTAAGGTATGATGTATGAAGTCTATCTGTAATGTATGCAGTATGACACCTATCTGTAATGTATGATGTATGACGTCTATCTGTAAGGTATGATGTATGACGTCTATCTGTAAGGTACAATGTATGACGTCTATCTGTAAGGTATGATGTAGGACGTCTATCTGTAAGGTATGATGTATGACGTCTATCTGTAATGTATGACGTATGACGTCTATCTGTAATGTATGACGTATGACGTCTATCTGTAAAGTATGATGTATGACGTCTATATGTAATGTATGATGTATGACGTCTATATGTAATGTATGATGCATGACGTCTATCTGTAATGTATGACGTATGACGTTTATCTGTAAAGTATGATGTATGAAATCTATCTGTAAGGTATGATGTATGACGTCTATCTGTAAGGTATGGTGTATGACGTCTATCTGTAAGGTATGATGTATGACGTCTGTCATTAACGTATGATGTATGACGTCTGTCATTAACGTATGATGTATGACGTCTATCTGTAAGGTATGACAAATCATCTGTGAGAACTGTTCTCATATACATGATAACCGATTGTATAATTTTAGCAAAACTAAAACAATTATAACTAAAGCTAGGCTAAAAGTAAACAGATTTTGAAATAAATATTATTTATTTGTATTACTTTTTTGTGGGGGTGGGGGATAATCAATTAAGTGGGTAGTTATATTTAAATTATTTTTAGTATATTTAATTTGTATTCAATATAACACTTGAGAAAGTTAATTTATTTACTTCATTCTTTTGTGACATTTTTTAATTTGTAATATAGATCCTCAAAATTCTATAATTGATAATGATATGAAATGTTAAAAATTCAATTTGCTATGGTTTCTATCATAGATATACCATAATAAGAGAAACATACCACAAAGCTAGATATTAAGATAAACAATTACATTACACAGAAAGTAGGCTCAGTGCTTGAATATCAAAATAGCTTAAACTTTAATTAATATTTAAAATTAAATATCTCATTAAATAAAATATAAAAGACAGCGAATAAATGAACCCAGTACAGTCCTATCAATGCTGCTAATTATCTTTTTTATAACAAGTCGAATTCTAGTCGTGTGCGGTTGAAACGATTATAAATTAATTGCTGTGTGATATTGATTTCTGCATTTTAAATTTTTATTTCAAAATGAACATAATTATTTATTCAATCCTTGGTGTCTGCTTCATTGTTTGCCGAAAAATCTTTGGATCCATTTTTAACCCACTTCCTCGTAAGCTAGCGAGCTGAAATTTTGCAGGCAGACTTGTGCCGATGATACAAATGATGTAACAAAATTTCAGATCGCTTGCATGTACTGTAATTAAATTATTGAATTTTTATAGTATCTCTATTTATCTCTAAGTATCATGTTAATTTTTGAGATAGTGTCGCGGTGCGAATTATATTGAACGACCTTTTTAATACTTTCCTGTTGCGTGATTCGGTGCGTATTATATTGATGACACTTTTTAAAAATATATTCCCGATCGTTGCGCATTATATTAAACATGTTTTACGAGACATAACTAAAATTTGTAATTCTTTTAGTTATGTCTCGTATATAAAGTACTAGAAAAATACCCGCACTTTGTAGCGGGAGTGTGCTGACCCTTTATCCAAGTATTAGTAGATGGTTATTCAATTTTTATTTGCCAAGTTAAATTTCAGATTCATCTATTTACATGTAGTTAAAATCTTATGAGAAACAGAGATATGCCATTTTACCGCGTGAGTTGTTTCCACTTAATGCAGTGCCTTTTTAAAATAACCTTACTATTTAAAAGATATGATTTATTAAATAATGATTCTTGCCGACCATAATAACTAAATTTACAATGTTATTCCCATATGTACAAAATTAACATAACTTATAGGTTTTCCGAAAGAGCTCTACCACCCTCGTCACTCAAAAATTTAATATATAATTACGAAACTGTATCGTATCACAATTGTAAGTTATATAATATTTGTAACCAATTCTATGAGATAAAGAACATGTGGCACTATCCCTTTAAAAGGCAAAAGCTAAGTGACTCATAGCGCAAATAAACAAAATTATAAATGTACTTTCTAAAATACTATTTAAAAAAAACGGTCGTATTAAAATGATATTAAAAAAATGTGCACACCATATTTAGACATAGAGAAAGCTGGCCGCATAAAAAAAAGTCTTGTTATAAAGTAAATGTACTGGACCAAAATAACTCCTCCTTTTTACGTATTCATAAGTGTTGTCACAGGGAAATAATATTTAACATTTTTTATGTCTCTATATTTTACGATTTATATATACGGTTTATAAGCAATGTGTATAATTTTTAAAAGGATTCATTTTTTTTGTTCCCTATTTCGGATGAGGCATCATATTTTGTAAATTATATTCAATGCACACACACACACACCAGATTTTATATCTGAAAAAAAAAGAAAAAAAAAGATTCAACCGTCTGTTAATAAGTGCATCTTAAAAATGATTAAAAGGCAATTTTAGAAATGGCCTATGCTATTCTGAATACAAAGGAATGAACATAAAAATTCATTCAATTCGCAATTCATATTAATTAAGCGTTTTCAGGATCCCTTCATTAAATTTAGTCAAATGTTGTTAATACGTTCTGTAGCGAAAGTTTATATGTATAGTGTATATAAAGCTTAAGTAAACTGTTTTAAAGTGTAAGTTTATTTGACATAGGCCATCACTTTCAATATAAAATAAACTCGCTACATCTATGGTTTTTAATTAAATATCGAGTTATGAATTAAATTTTTAAAAATCCCAATTTTATTCATTGCGTGTAAAATATTAATACAATGCATCGTGAAAATAATTGAAATAAAATAATTTAAACGCATATGTAATATATAAAGCTCAGTTGGTTGATATTTTTTGTTTTTTTGTTTGTATCCATTAAAAAAAGGCCACTGCTTTGTTGACATTTTTCCAAAAGATCTCTGCCACTGTCGTCACTAAAAAAAGCTCTTATATATTTATGACACTGCATCGTAACACAATTGTAATTAATACAATATTTGTAACAGCGTCTATGAGATAAAGGTAATAAAGATAAATAAAGAAATTAGGCTATATTCCTAATTTTAAAAAAAGCAAACAAAACAAATCAATTTTATGTTAAAAACACATGTGAAACCATGACAATAATCGATTTTAAAAATGGCCTATGTTAATCCATCATCAAAGGAAGGAACATAACATATTCAATTCGCAATACAAAATAATTAAGCGTTTTCAGGATCACTTTATTTAGTTTAATCTACTTATGTTAATAGGTCCGGTAGCCTAAGTTTAAATAGTATAAGTGTATAGGTTATGTAAAAGACAATAGCTTATGTAAAAGACAAACAAAATATAAATGTTATATTAATAGGACACAGCTAAATTTAAGATGCGTACACGAAAATGTGCGCACAGTACTCAGGCGATAAAAGATTTTAAAACGCGCACCGCTAAAAATGAAGCCTTGAAAAAAATACTGACACAATTATTACATAAATAGGTTTTTCATTAAATGTCGAGTTATGGAACAGAAAATAATTAAAACAAATTCGCAATTAAATTTAAACGTGTAAACAATTAAATATAATGCATCGTGTGGCAGTTGTAATTAAATATGTTTACGTGTCTATCTAATATATAGAAAGTAACAGTAAAGAAAATGACAATTATTTGTACTACACAGCTCAAATTATGAAGCGTACACGAAAATGTGCGCACCGTAATTAGATATAATATTTTTTGAATGCGCACCCCTGAAAATAAAGTATTGGGGAAAAAAACGTCACCAAAAGTAACTCGCTTTGAACGGCATTTGAACGTCCGCGTAAATTTGTTCAATACAGAAATGAGGTTAAATTTTTTATTCTTTGTCTCTGCATTTTCTGATTATTTAATTTACGGCATTCGGGCAAAAGGGACAATTACAAAAACTAACTTAAAACCACCTTCAGGATAAAAGGAACCGTCCTGCCAAATTTGGTCCCCGTCCGTCATTTGGTTTTTCCGTGATTGTCTAACAGAAAGTCGAAAAGTGAAACATACAAACATACAATGATACAAACACCAACTGAGCTTTATATATTAGATTTATAGTCAAAAAATTGTTTTTTTACAGTTTTTTTAAAATTCCTATTTTTAATGAATACAGAAAATTGTTAACTCGCTGATTGATTGTTTTTGAAAGCCGATACCGTTTCTTTTATAAGAAACTGAAAACTTTATTATGTTATAAGAGGGCTCATGACAGTCTGAAACGGCTAACGTTAAGGGAAAAATTGTACTCTTAATACGATTGAATGTGAAACAAAGATGGGGGATAGGTCATTGGAAATCCTGTTAGCTAAAAAGAACAAACATATAGAATTGTATGCACTAATGATCCTACATGTGGAAGAAAATCAGAAGCCCCGAGCCTAGTGCTCTTCATGGGTCTTCCTGGAAGACCCTCCCAGCTATCTGGCCCCCTCCCCAGAAAAGGACGTGACAGCTGGGAAAACCCCCCCGGAGCGGTCGCTTCTGAAGCGGCCACCTGGGCATCCAGGACAGAAAGTCGAAGATGCCTCCCACAAAGTTGTCCTCACAAGGAGGGGTGGAATTTCCCTACTACGACCCGCTACCACTTCGGCGCCACCCCGGCAAAGCATACGAGTCTCAATGGTTAGGATCGCCGCTATGCGGGGGATCATCAATGACCTACCTAGGGTGCAACCCCCACTGGAAGGTTTCCTCAGAGCTGGCGTCCGCTGCGTTCTTCGCGGTTCCTTTTGCTAATCCGTGCTGGCGCTCCTGGCCCTAAACCGGCACCGCTCAATGGCGTTGCTAGTAAAATTGAGGGGGACGAAACGGTCGCTTCGGATTTACCCGACCCTCAACAGGTACTTTGGTTTTCATCATCGACAATGCATTTAAGATGCTTTGTCTAAGATCCATACAGCGACTGTAATCATATGTGACTAGCACCTAACACCTAACATATCGGACTTTGGCATTGCCTTTCGGGAGTTGTTGGTTTCAGGTCGCCGAGTCACGGTCAGGTCCGTGCCCCACGACCCTACTCATCCGATGAGCCCCGTAGAGGCCACCCCCTTTCGACGGAATTATATGCCTAACAAGTTTGACCATATATATATTGATAAAGCTTTGATAAAATCGGATTGTTAACAAAAAATATTGTTTGTCCATGAACGCTTATGGACAATGGAATAAGCAGTCTTTCCGTGCTAACGAAACGTTTTCACTAAGATTTTCTTTATAATACATTATATGATGACAACCAAGGATCATTGTGAACCTTGTGATGACGAGTCGGTTGCTCTTAACATAAGAACACAATCATATAAGAAACGAATTTTAATTTGCAAAATGATCAAAATTAGGGCAAGTGATGTACGTGAAATGAGCGCGAAATGGGAATTTAAGAATGTGAGTCACTGGAGAAACACTTATAAAGGAAATAAAGGAAAACCCTAAAAAGATACAATGACATGTGTACTGCAAAATGAATCCCAGTACTGCATCTCTCCCCAGACCATTGTCCACATTCACTGAGGCTCAGGACATTCAGTACCATCGTGGCTGAGGGCACTCAGTGCCATCGTGGCTCAGGGCACTCAGTGCCATCATGGCTCGGGGCACTCAGTGCCATCGTGGCTCAGGGCACTCAGTGCCCTCATGGCTCAGGGCATTCAGTGCCATCGTGGCTCAGAACATTCAGTGCCATCGTGGCTCAGGGCACTCAGTGCCATCGTGGCTCAGGGCACTCAGTGCAATATGACTTCTTTCACTCCGCACCACCACTGATCAAACTGACTTGTCGGCTATTTCGTCCAACTTATTGCACTGAATACTAGCTGTAACTCAAACCCTTGGGACTAAGACCAACTGATGGTATTTATATACAACTTGCAGTAAAGGTGTTTTTTTTTAAAATCAAACCTCTGGAGCGAAAAAATACATTTTTCCGCGTCCTTGCAGTTTCAATGTACTTCATTTTTAGGTTTTATTTTCCACAAGTAGTTTATGTTTACGACTACTAAATCGCGGATGTCACAATTTTTCGCTACGCTCCTGCATGCAGGCATTATCATATTTCATTTTTATCGTGGGAAAACATTGCAAGATAATAGTCCATATTTTTTTTTGAGAGAGAAAGCCGTAAGCTGTTTCTGTTAAACGCCCCAGACCCCACAAGTGCAGCACAAATTCCCTTTTCCGTTATGTTTTAGCCATTAAACATAAATAAATTATTTCCCTATTGAGAACTGACGTCGGCTTGTAAGTCTCAATCAGTTATTGCCAGCCTACAATGGAGAACGCACCTGTAGTTTATGCTGACCTTACATGCTACCAAGGTCTACGTGCAGTACGTTGTGGCAGGTTTCAAGTGAAACTATCAGGAAAGTTTATCGTTTGCACCGTACTTCGTCGTGGAAAAGGTCATCGCTCATTAGGGCTTAAACGTGGCATTTCGACACGTCATAGATATTTGCAAAAACTTCTAAATGTCATATGACACCAGTGGCGGCTTCCGGAAACTAACTATTCCATAATCAAAATATGTATGAGAAAGAGACATCCCCCGGGGTCCGTAAAGGGCCACCACTGCATGACACACCAACTCAACACGTATATGTTACATGATACTGCCTCATGTGCTGCCTCCATACTGATAGACTTCGCTAAAGGTTAGTATTTAGTATTTAGTGACATGACTTCACATGAAGATTTTATAGCTTCTTATTGTTGTCAAGAAACGTAGCTCATTGACTGATTTGTGACATGCAGTTAAAATTGAAGTCATGTGTCCAAAAACTTTGATCACTAGCCTATTTTAGTTGTGTTCATGTCAGTGTTACTGCTGTCAGCCTTAAAATCTTAACATACATCAGGGAACATGGACTTAAACTGTGATCACCTACTTCAGCTTTTGTATCAATAAACGAGCTTTACTTTCTCTATGATCGTATTGATACCATGAATAGTTTCTATAAAGAACACACAAAAACAAACAAAAACGGAGCAAATTATTTTCAGACTCCACGTGAATACTAACGAGGCGCAGTCTCAAATATACTAACTAAAGTGACCGCATCTAATAGGAAGCCGAAGATGACATTATCGGTCTATTAAATTTAAATTCACTCCGTTGTTAGTGGTATTTTAAGTGGGGAAATGGTTGAGGAGAGGTGAGACGGTGGGAAATGGAGAGGGGTGGCCTTGGAAGGTATTCCAGGTTTCGTTGCTGCCACTTGCGAAACACTTGGAACACAGATTTTTAAATAACTGAAACATGTTCAACAATGTTTGGATTATTTTAGAGATAAATTAACTGAGAGACTGACAGGCGAATGTGGAGGTTTCAGTATAATTTTTGTTGGTCGTCAAATCTCAATGCCTCCTATGCACTGAGTCCAGACTCCAGACGTGCTTACAAATAACATGACCCTAGAGGACATGAGTTCAGAGTCTGCCCCAGAAACTGGACGATCCAGCTGGTTGGTACACCCGGCTTTTTGTCCATCTTATCTTTACAGAAATCATAGCTAGGTCTCCAATTATATGACGCAGTGGACTAATCAAATGCTGTGCACTGGTCTTCCTCATAATCTCTTTGAAAAATGCGAACCTTATATACACATACACACACACGCACACACACACATACACACACACACACACACACATACACGCGCGCGCGCGCGCACACACACACACAAAGAAATACAAACGCGAGTTCAGATAAGAATTTTCCCCATTTCAAACGCAGTACATATTTTTAAATGGCATAGAATTTATGTTGTGGAAAAACAATGCGTCTTCTCGTTATGTAGAAAATAGCATTACAACTTTTAAAGGTATACAAAGAAATATCATTCATTAGTTATATATTTGTTAATAGCGCTTTATAGACGTTAGAATAAGCCCTGGCCGTTTTAGTATTTTTTATTATTATAATTACATTTCATATATCATTCATGTCTCCTGAAGTTTTTAAAAAAATTGAATTCCACATAACAAAGACAATAATCAACATTAAAAACACTTTTTAAAGACTAGTCTTATATTAAAAATGCACTAATTTTCTACTTTTTAGTCTAAGCATTTTACAGTAAGTGGAAAGCCAGCTTACCTTTTGACTATAAATCCCTTATATATGAGACATAACTAAAAGTAGTGGTTATGTTTAAAGGCGACATTTACAGACTGAAACAGAATTATCTCCCCTGGTTTTAAAACTGGGCGCAGGGACGGTAGGGGGTGTGAACAGTGACGGTGGGCGTCAACGCGTGAACTAGGCACGTGAAAAAATTATAAACAAATAGTGGGACGGTTCCGATTAAACTTACAAAGCAAGTTAATATAAGACTAGTAAAAAGAGAGGTCGGATCCCTCTCAAGGGAAACCATCCACCTAAAACTTCTCCTGAAAAGAAATGCAACTCACCGGGAAGAAGATTAAGAACTGCTTACGGTGCTCTGCTTGACTAACCGCTAGTTTTAGCCTTCACTTAAAGAAACAACGCGCAACTCACTACAGCACACCATTATTTTCCTAGTCAGACAGAATTAAGAGACAATGGGTTTTCATTGCATTTATGGACACCGTTTTACCGTGAAGGAATGTTCCATTATTTTAGTGATCACTTTTCTGTGTTTCGGTGTGTACCTTTTATTGCATGGTAAGAGTATTATTTTGTTCCTAACAAGTTAGTCGTTTTCTTACGTCTTGCTAATCTAAAGATTTATTTTACAAGCACAAATGTAACTATGTTCCGTTCAACTTATAATACTATTTTTTAAATCAGCGCTACTCAAAATAGTGGTCAGTGGACCTGCACCAGCCCGTGGACCATCAGCTGCTGATCCGCAGAAATTATCAGAAAGGAAAGAAAATATGATTATAATCTTCCAGCCATCAATATTAACCCTAAAATTATGTCATTTTTTTAACATTAAGCACATACAATAACAAAAAATAAAAATAAAATATTTTAAATTAAATGATTATTAATTATGTTGTTTGTGTGTGTGTGTGTGTGTGTGTGTGTGTGTGTGTGTGTGTGTGTGTGTGTGTGTGTGTGTGTGTGTGTGTGTGTGTGTGTGTGTGTGTGTGTTTTTTTCCTTGTTTTGTGTGTGTGTGTGTGTGTGTGTGTGTTGATTTGAAATAGATGCCAGTTTTGAACTTGCCCATACATTAAAAATAGATATATTCTTACACCAGCTCTCGGAACTTGCCGTCTGCTTATGTAAAGAAACAAAATATCCGACTGAAAGTAACAAACTATATTTAAATAAACAGATTGATAATTATATTGATTTCAATAAAAATAATCGGTAAATTTTAGTGAATATTATAAATATTTAGGACTTTTTTAATAAACAAAATAAAACTTAGTTTTGATATGTCTTTGTTTTTTTACAAACATCATGGATTGATATATTACAAGTCTTAATGAAATTAAGTCTGCATTTATTTCAATACGTAGTCATAATCGCAGAACATTGGGGATGAAAGAGATACGCCAAATTTAGGTGTTTAACTCACTTTAATCTTCTCCAAAAACGCAAGAAAAAAAAGTAATAGCACATAATTATTATAGATATGTCCCCCAAACTATAACAATAGATTATCTATCTATCACCTCTATCACCTCTATCACCTCTATCACCTCTATCACCTCTATCACCTCTGTCACCTCTGTCACCTCTATCACCTCTATCACCTCTGTCACCTCTGTCACCTCTATCACCTCTATCACCTCTATCACCTCTATCACCTCTGTCACCTCTATCACCTCTATCACCTCTGTCACCTCTGTCACCTCTGTGTGTTGTAAAATGTAAACATTAAATTTTAAATTTTGATTTTTTTATCTTTAAAACTTCAAAAACAATAATAAAGAAAAATAAGTTGATATTTGGTACCGAAAGATTTACTATATGAAACCAAATTTATTTATGGAAAAGAGAGGACCAATGGATATGTTTATAAAGAGCAGAAACATGAATGAGGACCTTCAAACAAATTCTGACACTTCTTTACGCTTAAATGATGGAAATATAAATTAAACCGAAGCTTCATTAGCGAAACAAATTCGTTTCACTTGAAAATATCACTCTTCGTATATATATTCAATTCGGTTTTGTAAGTGTGGATGATGCTGGTATCCCAATACCTCACTAATATAGTTGCAGCGATGTTCTGTCGAATGTTCTCAACATATTTTAATTCGAAGTGAACACGATAGAAAATGAATTATAAGCATCAGTGCTTAAGATTATTCGTTTTAAAATTGTTGAATGACAGAATGTGTATCCCAATATACATAAATAATACAAAATATATTTCAACTACAATATGGGTCTACAATTGGGCAATATATTTTGTCAGTGAGAAAGAACATTTTATTCTAAAATAATTTTTTATTGTCAACATACTACAGTATGTACATTACAATTTATTTGCCCGTATTTGCTGCACCACAAAGCACCGGTACAATAGTATTTTATCAATTGCGTTCTTCTTTTTAAAAAAGTTCGTTGACAAGATTAGAATTGTTTTGAAATTTTATTGACAAAACTGTGAGACATATTATTATTAACTTGTGTTACTAAAAAAAATCATTTTAGTAACTTAAACTTACGTTTACAATAAATTAAATTTAAATAAAAATACATTTTAATATTTCATTTATTTACCCGTACAGACACTATGAAATTAATATATTAAGGTTAATCTATAAGCACCAGTAACTATCATATCTAATGTACACGACTATTGTGTTTACATTTTTATCATGATCCTTTTAAGTAAGTTGCGCGCCACTTTACCTCTATTGCTATAATCAGGTATACAATGACAATGAAATGCAATGATTTTACTTGCATGGAAAACAATCCTTTTGTGATATATATTTTTTTTTGAAAATGTTTTTATTTGTATTTAATGATTTAAATTTTTCAATTGTTTTAACACTAACCGTATATTGAAGATATTTGTGCGTTACAGTTACACAATAAACACATTTAAATATGTAACACTAGGTTGACCTGCGGCGGCCACATTTTTTAGGGCGCCCACCTTTTTCAAAAGCCAAACTAACGTAATATTAAACTTCCTGAAATGTACACAGAGTTTTTCATAATAGTGGTTGTAGGGCGCCTGCGGCGCCCACTTTTTTTTTACTGCACGTCCCGTCTGTCCTGTCCGTCACGCTACTAATTTTAGAAAGCAGCGCACCATATTACTGCACCAAAAAATAACTCTTTGAGTCATTCAGCACTGTTTACAACACAAATGCTGACGTCAAAGGTTCGTGCGTTGTTTGGTTAATGTTAATCTGGAAACCAAAATGATTATGATTTTTTAGTCTATACTCTATAACTCTATACTCTATATTTTCAATTTTTAAAAAAAAAGCAGAGTAATGTCCCTTAGCGTTAGGCGTGATACATAATTGAGGTTGTTTATTATACATATTGATGAATAGAAACACACTGCTCATAGAGTCACAATTATAGTCAACATTAATAGCTACGATTGTGCTGAGAAGCCTATGAACTCGCAAGTTTCTTTAAACCTGGTTTGTTCCTAGTAGTTCTGGTGTGAAGCTCTGTCAATTATAAGGTCTTTTAACTCGAGCAATACAGTATTCTAAGCAATGGCATAATTTACCTCAGTTGAAGTGACACCTTCTTGTTGAAAGCAGAAAGTAGGGTTTACTGCTGACACGCTCCTGACCTTAACTCAGCAAGCGTGCTTTTTCTTACTTCAGCATAACTTATTTTCAACCCTTAGTTTTGGTCAAGACTTTTTGAAAGTTTCATGTAATTTTGATATTATATATTTGAATCTTAAAGTTTTCATTTCATAAATTGTTCGCGAGATGTCAGTGTAAACACCGAAGAGCCGCACATGTGGCTCTCAAGCCGCCGTTTGGCCACCCGTTGGTTTAAGACGTGTCTAGATCCAATATATAAAGCATAAAGTCTTTTTAATCAATTTTTAGAAATCTTTACTTGAGGGTAAAGTGACTTGACAACCTTTTTCACGATAGTGAAAAAGGTTGTCAAGTCACTTTACCCTCAAGTAAAGATTTCTAATCTTTACTTGAGGGTAAAGTGACTTGACAACCTTTTTCACGATAGTAAAAGTTTCTAGTTAAATAATATTGGACGTTTTTTATTTCAATTCTGCTCACACCATGGACTCATTAAATGGTGCAGATTTCCATCTCTACGTGTCCTTATAACTGTAGAATGCCACACAAAACTATGTTTTCATGCTGTTAAAAACGAGTTAGTCCTCAAGAAGTTCACAGTTTTTTGAAGTGACAAACTAAAAATAATCTTAGACTAGGAAGAGAAGAAATTCGCTAAAAATACAGTTTGGTGGGAGGGGGGAGGAGGGATGGATGAGGAGCAGGGGAAGTGATAAACAAAGTTAGGCCGACCAAGTTTGACCCTTCATTTCCCTACAGTCGTGTTACTCCAAGCGTGAGTCTAACTTCCTCAGAGTTAATATTGAAGGTCGGTGTTCTGTGACGTCATTAACTGCACAAGTTGTCAGCCCTTACGCTCCCCATATTTAAATGGATTTTTTTTTGTTGGTTAGTTTGATAATGCGACAATAATTGGGATGCTTGAGGGGTGGGGTCAACAAACTGTCTTATGGATCCAGAAAGAAAGAATAATTATTTTTTGTTAATTTGTAGGGCTGCGGAAATTAACGATTAATTAATCGAGTAACCGTTAATAAATGTAATCGATTACAATTAATTTGATCGATTAAAATTCGATTAAAATTTAAGAAAATATTTCTATCAATTTATTAATAATTTATATTTTTTGTAATAAACCTTTTATTAATTGTATTAAAAATAAACCAAGTAATAATCAAAACTTTATTATAAATTTGATTATTTTTTAAATAATCTCCTGGCAGATAGGTCGTAAAGAATTCATTTACAGAAACCTTATTATAACTCACGGAATTTATTTTTTTAAACCGTTAAAACCGTCCCGGGGAGGGGAGGGCTTGAAACCTCTCAGGGTAAAAAGGTCTCAGGTCTCAGACATTTAATGAAACAAATGTTGTGATGCGACAAAGGAACAATAAAGTGTGAAATTAAGAGAGAGAAAAATATATTAACCCGACTTTCGTGCTACCGAATGACACCAGAACGTCATAAATTCAAGACTGTTGCTGGATTTTTTTTTATTTTGGGAATGAAATTCGTAATGATTTTGTGGTTTAGCATTAATCAAATACTTTTAATAGAGCGATATGTTAATCGACGTTTAGCCTCAACCCTAATTCTGTTACACATTTTTTGACTATATATTTATGCCGCAGCCATGCTAACGAGAGCGTAAATTTAATATGTATCCAATTTAATTTGGCTGGAGCCGGGGGCAGGGGGCCGGGGGACAAGGTAAGTGGTTAGTTGGCGCCGGGGGCAGGGGGACAAGGGGAGTGGTGAGTTGGAGCCGGGGGACAAGGTAAGTGGTGAGTTGTAGCCGGGGCCGGGGAAAAAGGTAAGTGGTGAGTTGGAGCCGGGGGCCGGGGGACAAGGTAAGTGGTGAGTTGTAGCCGGGGGCCGGGGAAAAAGGTAAGTGGTGAGTTGGAGCCGGGGGACAAGGTGAGTGGTGAGTTGGAGCCTACGTGACTGAAATAAATATTGAATTTATTCCTGTTCATCTCGATGATCATTGGGACTCTTATTCCATTTTCCCCTCTGACAGAAGCAACAAGTTGGGACTCGCTCTCTGCAGCTATGTTCCTCTCAACTTTCCACGCATTTCCCACTTGGCTCACATGTTAATCAAATTGTAGGCCACGAGAAAACGAATCAGATGACCAGCGGAATGACCACTGGACACCGGTCTTAGATAACAATTACCCTTAGACTTGTGGGGCAGCGGTGGGCCCTCCCAGAGAGGGTTTTTGATTTCGTTTGCTTCCGTGGTTGGAGATGGTGGGGGGGGGGAGAGGTTGGGTTGACGTTCTACGTGTCTGTTGGTGAGCCTGGCCCCGCATGTCAATGTGAGTGAGTGAGAGATTGAGGGCTTTGGGAGACAGATCATTAGTTATTTATTTTTTATTTAAACTTAAGCTTTTTATTATTGTTTTTATTATTTTCCTTTTTAAAAAAATCATGAAATATAGAGGAAATGGAAAATAAAGACGACTCATTAAGTTTGACAAAACTGGAATAATTTAATTTTGACATACGGTAGTTTTTGGTTTTTTGTTTTATTAGATCTCAGATAAAGTTTTTATATGACACGCCCCTCAAACTTACTTCCGGGTTAATTACAACTGATTAAATCTTACATTTTTAATGGCTCTTTATTGATACAGAATAGTACACATACAGGCTGTGTGTCTTTGCCCTTCGTTGACATGACAGGATTTGTAGATTTGGAACAGATTCCAGGTCCAGTGACATGAAAAACTTGGCTTGGACTCCGTGGCACTGTCATATTATATGGAATGTATGATAGGAATGGACTTGTATCAGCTGCTAGATTATTAAAAGGGTGGACGAGTGTGGATTGTGATGCGATAAAAAGAGCGGACGCGTGTGGTTTGTGATCCTACAAAAAGATAAATATGAAGAACGCGAAGATTTGCCCAACGCCAAAGTAAGAAGAAATAGAAGATGAGCTTTTGATCGTGCCAAATGAAGCCATCCAGGCCAACGGTCATTTGCCGGTCAGTAATGTGTCATTGACGCGTGCACTCCGTGACCCATAAACTGGGAGGGGGGGTTATTGACTCTAACATAGGCTTTATTCAAAGAGACGTGCATAAATTATCTGACATAGACTGAGTGTCTGGCCGTGATACAGCTGGAATTGGACATGGGCTGGGGCGGGGTTTAATATAGGAATAGATGAGTTATTGCTCACAAGATGGATTAAATATCGGAATTGATGAGGTATTACTTATTATTTTTGAGCAGGTTAGTTATAAACGGATTACATATGAGAATAGATAAGGTATTACATATTGCACGTAAACGCTGTGTGTGCGGGGATGCAGTGGTTGCCTTGTAATCTCCACTTTGATGTTAAAATTATCTTAGACGAAACAGTTATTTCTATTTTTAGCGACTTAATTCACCAGTCCGCGGACATCTCTTGATTATTCACTAATTTAAGTTTAACTTCACTTAGCTAGTAGTAATCCGTTCACTAACGGCTAACTTAATACATATATTTATTTATCTATTTAAACTATTTCCTAATCAAGTGATTCTGTAAGATATCATTTTGGCAACACTTTGTACACAGTATCTATTTTTTTTATAGATATTAACTAAATAATCTTCTAACTAATCATCAGTTTATCAAACCATGTTAAACTTCTTTTACATTATCAATCCCTGTAATCATAAGCCTAAGCAAACATTCAACTTTAGAAATTCAGATTTCATGCTGATCCTTACATGTCCCCCCTACCGAGCCACACATGCATAAATCCATACCTAAATGAGACAGGCACGGAATAGCTAAAATTACACAAGTTTTATATCTAGAACCGTGCTGTGAATCTCACACACACACACACACGGTGTGTAACAAGTACACGAGGAAGATATATATAATCCATTTTATATGGGCATACATATATACCAATCATTCTTGAGCAACAGCCGATCAAGACATAAAAGAGCCATACATGCGTCTTGGCGATTTTTGATACACCGCACAGAGAACACAAGTAGGGCACACACATGACAAGAATTTTCTGTGGCTACACACATGACAAGAATTTTCTGTGGCTACACACATGACAAGGGTTTTCTGTGGCTACACACATGACAAGGGTTTTCTATGGCTACACACATGACAAGGGTTATCTGTGGCTTAGTGTTAGCCACTCGCCTTAATTACTGTTGGTGAACAAAACCAATAGGGAATATAAGAATAGTCGTGGACAACATCAGATGTGACTGCACGTATAGTCGTGGACAACATCAGATGTGACTGCACGTTGCGCAACGCTTTTTCGGCAAATGAAATGAGATTACATGGGGAACCCAATCTGATAAAACAACATTAAGTACAATAGCTAAATCGGCAATATTTCATTTTTAGTCATTGCTATTTCAACAATATATATATATATATATATATATATATATATATATATATTTCACATAAGCGAGTATGTGCCAATGAGCATGACGAATGACCCTCGCTGGGGTCGACCGATCACAGCTGGCAAGCGTAGAGGGATTAAAGAAGTGAAAGGAGAAAAAAAAAGACAATGCTTCTTGCATTCACTTGCGTTTTTCCTTCACAGAATAACATATGATCCGTAGTGTAGTTGTTATAACGTCCGCCACGCACGCGGAAAGTCCTGGGTTCAAGCCCCAGTGGGTTTTTTTAATGTTTGTTTCTGTTCATTTATTTTTAAATCCCTTATATTAACTTCGAAATCTTGTCCGTTGTTCGTCGTCTGGCAGACGGAAAAACAAAAGTAAAAAATGACACACTTCCCGTGATGCTATCGAGCTGCAATTTTGCACATTGAGTCGTGTCACATAACAATGCATTGTAAAAAATTCAGATCGAACGCACCGTGATTAAATTAATGCAGTTTTAGTTTATCTCTATGTAACTCTATATAGCCGTCTGTTTTTGTTTACATTTTACGTGTCTCTGGAGTTCACTACAGCCATCCACGACCACATCCTCGTGCTTACAGCAAGGCAGTTCAATCACGTTCAGACAGTAAATGTTTGTCGCGTGATGGGTATTATATTGAACATAATCAACTAGACGCCCCGCGGCGTAACATACGCCGCAGACTTGCTCATGGAGAGTGCAAAGAAAGTGGAGAAAGAACGGACACAAACTACAGCACGAAGAAATCAAAACAACGCGCATGAATGTCGGTTGCTGGGGGGGGGGCTGCCAACTCATTGTTGGTTTCGAGACATTTGCAGGCGAAATTCGGTACACCCTTAACTTCTATGAAGTCAGCTATAAAACGATAATCGGTTTAAAATCGACGTTACGTAATCGATAATCAGTTTCCAAAAACAAAACAAAAAAGAAAACAACAATCAATTAACAACTCTAAATATGACTAACACTCGCTAGGGTCGGCCAATCACAGTTTATGTTTAAGGGATGGTAGTATTAATATTAAATTGGAGGCTGGTAACAACAACCTCAGTGTGCATATCTTTACGTTTACTCGCTATTTTGTATTTACTTAGTGCTGCTTTTTGTGTCTGTACTCTCACCCCCCCCCCAATGTTCTTTGCAATGTCTATGATGAGCAAGTCTGCGGCGTATGCTACGCCGCGGGTCTCTCCAGAGTTCCCTCTTTTCATTCACTCACAGTCGTTTGCCCAAACCCACCCCATTTTGACAACTGTGTCTTTCAGGAAGTCTGTACCCGTCACTAAATCATTAGCAGCGTATGCTACGCTGTGGATCAGCTAGTGTTGGCAATAAAGGGGTACAAGAAATGGCACAAACAGACATTTTTTAAATTAAAAAAAAACAATGTTTTCGCTGGGGCTTGAACCCAGGACCTCCCCGTTTGAGGTGGACGTGATAACCAGTACACTACGAAACTCACATTTCTGTGAAAGGACAATTCAAGTGAACGGCAAGTGAACGCAAGCGTTTTGTTACCACCCACTCCCGCCCCACCCCCTTTTTTTCCATCCCACAGTGATTAGTTGACCAAGCGAGGTTCATTCGTCATGCTCGGTTGCACATACTTGCAGCTTGCTAGCCTCGCATGGTCCCATGAAGAGAATTATATATATAGATACTTTTAGATATGTCTCATATATTTGGAATTTATAGACGAAAACTTTTTTACGGGTTGTTTAATTATTTTTTTTTAATGTTCGTTTCTGCCTGTTCTTTCCCCCCCTTTTGCGAACATGACTAACCCTCGCTAGGGTCGGCCACTCACAGTTTATGGTTGGCAAGGGATGGTATTAAAGGGTGGGGGGCATGCAGCAACAACTGCAGTGCACATGTCTCCACGTTTACTTGCTTTTTTTTCATTACTTCGTGCTGCTGTTTGTTTCCGTTCTTTCACGTTCTTTGCACTATGACGTATGCTACGCCGCGGGTCGTATCTAGTGAACCTTTATTTTAATTTTTAAGGGAAAGAATTAAACATTCTTAACTGGTCTTATTTCAACTTCATCTCCACATCTTTACACACACACACCAACAAACAAACATAAACACTAACAAACCCCTTTTACATCTTTGATGTAAGTACCAACAGACGTACTTTTCATACGGCACAAACAATACCAAGTATAGGCTGGTATTTGTTTCTCTGTTTGAACGTTCTATAAAGAGGGAAGATTGCAGTCGGTGCACAGTGCAATTCTTGTGATTGCCTCTTATCGATCGCTCCTCCTTAAGAACGTGCCGATCTCCCCTCAAAGAGTTATCACTTCCAAATGTGCCTCCCTCCCTCTGCCCATATTGTGTTACTCTAGCAGTCCACGGTCTTTGATAACAGCCCTCGGTCTTTAATATACATGATTTATATAATATAGATTTGTGTTCTATTACCACGATCTTTGATATACATGATATATATATATAGATTGATTTGTGCTCTTACGACAAGATCTTTGATATACATGGTATATTTATAGACTTGGGCTCCAATGCCACAATCTTTCAAATACATGGTTTATATATTGATTTGTGTTCTATTACCACAATCTTTGATATGCATGGTTTATTTAAAGCCTTGGGAACCAACACCACGACCTTTGCTATACATGGTTTAGACGTCCTTGCTTTGCATGACAGATTGCTGTCAGACTATAGAACACAAAGACTTTAAAAGCAATAATAATACAGAGACAGACTAAACGTGTGTGAAAGCACGAGCTTTGAAATGTAAGGGTGGTGCTGAGTGGTTGAAATGTGACAGTATAAAATGTGGTAGGTTGAAATGTGGTAGGTTGAAATGTGGTAGGTTGAAATGTGGTAGGTTGAAATGCGATAGGTTGAAATGTGGTAGGTTGAAATGTGGTAGGTTGAAATGTGGTAGGTTGAAATGTGGTAGGTTGAAATGTGGTAGGTTGAACTGTGGTAGGTTGAAATGTGGTAGGTTGAAATGTGGTAGGTTGAAATGTGGTAGGTTGAAATGTGGTAGGTTGAAATGTGGTAGGTTGAAATGTGGTAGGTTGAAATGTGATAGGTTAGAATGTGGTAGGTTAGAATGTGGTAGGTTAGAATGTGATAGGTTAGAATGTGATAGGTTAGAATGTGATAGGTTAGAATGTGGTAGGTTAGAATGTGGTAGGTTGAAATGTGGTAGGTTGAAATGTGTTAGGTTGGAATGTGGAAGGTTAGAATGTGGTAGGTGGAACTCTGGTGGACTTACGATAATTAGAGCTTACTTCTAGATATTTGGTGAAGGATGGATTATAATTGTTTTCATGGTTTACTTAAACTCTCGTAATTTAATGAAGTGAGTCTATTAGTTAAAGCGTAATTTCAACTTTATATTTTGACAATTACAATTTTGGTGGGTATTAAAAATAAAAGTTAAAACTTGGTGTAAAGTAATATAAATGAAACAATTTGAACGGAGTTGTTGTTTATTTCTTCAGGGGTGGTGGAGGGGGTGGAGGGGGGACTGAGGTGGTTGGTAGCTCCTACAAAAGCTATTTTAGGAAAGTGCTTTAGTGGAACATTGGACTGATGGACCTATTGAACTCAATGGCAAAAGTCATTTGAGCAGCTGAGTGGGGAACGATAGAATGGAAGGGTGGGTTTCGGGGTGGGGGAGATGGAGTGGGCTCAAAAGTGGGACGATGAAAAAGAATTCGTTCACCCAATCATTCAGTTGTGTTCACTGTTACAAATGTGTTTCCTTGTCGTCTGTAGGTTCCACATATTCTCTAAGAGATTTAAGGGGCGGTATTCCCATCTTTATCGCCATATTAAGTGAAGACTTTGCTCAACGTTTCTTCGGCTTTACAGTGCTTTCAACGACCGTTTCTCTGTCAGAAAAATCGTTTAAAAGTAAATACTATTTATTCACAGACCAATAAAGCATCCATTTCCATGAACTCACTAACTAACTTGGCTTAGTTTTTGTAAAGTACCTGTTATACAGTTTAAAATATCTCATCTTATTTAATAGTTAGTTCGTTGTATGAGCACCACATATAAAATAACAATTATTTTAAAAATTAAACTAAACCATATATACAACTGTTACACGAAAGGAACTGTAACATTTTGACAAAACGCATATGTATCAAAATATGCACACTTTATTTATGTGCTGTACGTAAAAACCCATATCAATAAAAAAAAATTTAACATAAAATTAAGGTACACACCGTGAAAATCTGCCAATGCTCTTTTAACTCTCGCTTATGTGAGCAGTGCGTCTACATGTCATAATTTACCGTCTTATTTGTGGACTATGAATCGTATTCTTCAAGAATAGCAAGTCTAAAAACACTTTTGTAAGGGAGCTTTGTCTAGATCTTTGAAAACACATCCGATGATCTTTTGCTGGTAATATTTCAACTTAAAATTATTGCTCATAAAACTGTCTTATCGTTTGATCAATCTCGTTTAAAATTCTTGTCAAGGGAGATCATCAATTAAAACACAAAAATCTTAACAAAGTTAATTATATTTTTTTTAAGTATTGAGTTTTTTAATATAATTAATTACCTCCCATGATTTGTTTTTTTCTTCCAAATAATAATAATGAAACGGAACGTTGGTGCTGAAATGTGTAGCCACGTGTGGGTAGGATGACAGATTGTGTGGATGTGGGTAATGGAAAATTGGACGAAAGAACGCGCACGTGGTGTTCCATTTTGTGCGGGTCTAATAACGCACCTTGATTGATTAATATTGAACAGAGAGACGGGCGAGTCCTTACAGGGTCAGCTGACGTGGTCAGAGAGACGGGCGAGTCCTTACAGAGTCAGCTGACGTGGTCAGAGAGACGGGCGAGTCCTTACAGAGTCAGCTGACGTGGTCAGAGAGACGGGCGAGTCCTTACATGGTCAGCTGACGAGGTCAGAGAGACGGGCGAGTCCTTACAGGGTCAGCTGACGTGGTCAGAGAGACGGGCGAGTCCTTACAGGGTCAGCTGACGTGGTCAGAGAGAAATCAACGGGATAGGATGAACACAAAATTGACACAGTCCAAGTGGCAGTGCTTGGATGTGACACAGTCCATGTGACAGTGCTTGGCTTAGATGTGACACAGTCATTTGGTAGTGCTTCGATGTGACACAGTCCATGCGGCAGTGCTTGGACGTGACATAGTCCATGTGGCAGTGCTTGGATGTGACACAATCCAGGTGGCAGCGCTTAGCTTGGATGTGACACATTTCATGTGATAGTGCTAGGTTAGGACTTAGGATGTGAACTTGAAACTTGGGGATGTGAACCCCTGCTATTTGCGATACAATTTCTCTCATTAAATATAGATTCCATTGTGAATCAGTAATTTTTCCAAGCATTTTAGAGATTAGGAATAGAAGAAGTACCGGTAGATGGAGCACTAATATATGAGGTACCAAAAGATATGCAACAATGGATGGAACGCTTATAGAAAAAGCATCAACAGAAGAAGTAACAATAGATGGAGCACTAATAGATGAAGTATCAACAGAGGAAGTAACAATAGATCATTTACGCCGCTAGAAAGAGTACGGATGTAAGAAGTGCCAATAAAATTACGCATACAAAATGTTGTCATCGATGCGGCGTTTAAGTAGGGGTCACCCGCCATCCAAGCAGAGGGCATTAACGACACTTGATGCCCCAAAGTTAACATGGGATATCAAATTGTTTTATATTTTCACTCTTTCTTTTAAGTAACCTGAGAGAAAGCAAATATTAAAAAGATTGTACTCAACAAGTTTCTTTTTATACACTTTGTATTTTATTTTATTTATTTTTTTATTTTGTGTGTGTGTCATTAGATGAACTAATCGTAGCTATTCCGCTAGTTATTCGACCGACAAGAGATGGTCTGTTCATCATTACAAGAGCTTGATCTTGTGTAACATTATGAGAACCCTGTCGAACAGTGGCCATGTGTACATTAAAGGAACCGTTGTCAAATAGTTTTCCAGCGTAATGCTAAGAATCCCAAAGGAGGCTAGTGTCTCCATCCGGGTAATTGGTCCATGCACTTTACAATGTCATTGAGATGACATCGCAGATTGCAGAAACTTTCATTTTGTTTCATGGTTATTGTCTTGTCTCGTTATTCCTTTAGTTTGTTTCTTGTTGTGTTTGTATCTTTGGAAAATAGTTTATTGTCTTCTCATGTATTCAAACCAATAAATGAAGATTTAATGTTGTTAATGCGAGTATATATATTTGATAGGAGTGTCCGAATTCAAGCCGGATTTGGCCGAATTTATAGTGAAATCCGGCCAAAGCCGGAGACGGATTTGTAAAAAAGGCCGGATTTTTGGAGCTATATGGCTCTACCGGCCAGCCGGATTTGGCCGGATTTATAAACTGAAATTCTGCCGGAGCCGAATTCGGGACGGATTTGTAAAAATGGCCGGATTATGGCTTTTCTGGAGCCGGAGCCAAAATCCGGTACATCCCTAATTGTTGACACTTTGTTAGAGATTTCCTATTGCTAATGGACGTACCAAACATGGGTGCGAGCGGTTCTAAAGGGTAGAAGAATTTATGTTGGCACAATAGAGTTTCATTATTAATTTAAGAATCCTTTTAAATAAACTTCCTCTTTATAATATTTGCATCTTTTGTATTTCTTTAAAACTTAAGTTGGGTTTAGCGTTGGTGTTTGATATGAGATGGATTTGCGGTTTATATTTGTAAATGATTGTGCGAAAGATAACATGACTAGAGAGAGGGTGTGAAAGAGAGGGAGAGATGTGACAAAACGTTCGTCCAAGCTGGGAACTAAAGACGAATTGAAGATCTATGAAAATAGAAACAAAACGGAATAGAGAATCTGTCACGGGAGAATGTTAACTTAATCTTGAAAGAAAGTTTCCAAACATTTAAAGGGGCTTAGAAATTTGAGAGCTTTGTTTATGAATATGTGTGTCATAGGGTCGTAAAAAAAGGAGGGAGGGGGGATGGTGCTAAAATTAAGAAATTGCATTTCCATAGCGCATGCTGCAGTAATGAGTGTGCTTGCTATTCCCATCAGGCCGGGAATTATTCCATACCATGTAGAGATAAAGTTATGAAGAAAAACATTTATTTGATTGTAATTTTTTTTTGTTCGTTTTATGATTATGCTGAAGGAAAACCACCACTACTGATGCAAAGCAATGAATTAGATATTTCTTGGCGTGTTGTTGAGTTATAAAGTCGAGTGCAAGAATGGAATGAGCCGGTTAATGGATGGCACTTAAACTAACTAGTGTTTTAGTTGTAAGCTGAGTAATACAAAGTTGAAACCAGTTTGTAATGAAATCGATGAATTATTTTTTTCCAGCAATATTAACTTAGGCTGTGAGTGAAAGAGAACGTGAGAGAGAGAGAGAGAGAGAGAGAGACAGAGAGAGAGTGACAGAGAGAGAGAGAGAGAGAGAGATAGACAGACATAGTGCAAAAGAGAGTGGTAGAGAAAAGGGAGACGTATTTTGACAGAGACAGGTGTATAGAATGTGAGAGCGATGAATAAACTAAAATAGCGTGTGTTTGTAAGAGAGAAAACAAAAGGGGCCGTCCATAAAGTACGTCACGCTCCAGAGGGGGGGGGGCGTGGTGTAAGAAAGTGTGACAGTTTGTGACAAGGGGAGGGGGGTCCGGCCATGTGTGACGTCACGGTGTTTTATATTAAATTTTAATTATTTTGTTAACAAAAAACAACATTTTTGTTTGAAAGTGTGACGTACTTTAGGGGGGGGGGTCCGAGATTTGTGACAGTTTGTGACAGGCGGGAGTGGGGGTAAAATGGTCAAAAATAGCGTGACGTACTTTATGGACGGCCCCAAAGAGAAAGAGGGAGAGAGGGGGAGATAAGGAGAGAGTAAGAGAGAGAAAGAGAGCTGTTGTAAGACGGAGGTAGAGTGAGAATGGGAAAGGAGAGAAAAGTGAGGCAAGTGCAAATAGTCAAAAATCTAGGTATTAAGGGAACGTTGGAGAGAAAATTAGAAATATATTGTGAGAGATTGATAAACAGTTGTGATAAGACAGAATGTGTCTCACAGATTGAGAGTGCGGCAGAGGGTGAGGTATATGACTATGAGGCATTGAAGTGGGAGGGCTAGAATGGAAGAGTAAATGTTAGGAGTAAAGGATCGATGGAGTGAGAGTTTAGAGAGAGTGAGAGGGTGGGATGGGGACCAAGAGAGAGAGTTACAGAAATATTTCGTGTGGTCTTTGGAATAAGATCGCAGAGAATATGAAATTAGATGAGAGGCGGCGTCACAGCACATGGAAAATTTTAAATGTCGAATAGCAACTTTTTTGAGTGTGTTCTTTTGTTATTTTACATTCTGCCTGTTATTTCACAAATTTTAGGAAGATTGATTTAATTCCACACTAAATTGATATGATAAAATATGAGCGCCGTGGCGTTGAACAAAGTCTGTTGTTAAAGCGTGGCACGCCCGGTAAAGCCGCGCTTGAGCCAGTGTTTGGAGAGTAAGTCGAACTGAATAATCTTACTCTTTAATCTGGGCATCTGTCCTCGTCATACAAGCAAACCCTGACTGAGAGCGCTTAATCCTTGCCCCGATGGTTTTTCCTCATGTGAATGGCTCCGTCTAACCGTTACTGCCCGTAGAGCTTTGTTACTTGACTAGTCTAGGAAATCTCCTCTGTTGAAAAAGAATTAAAATGGTTATGGAATTTGTCTTTGCAAAACTTATCGGTATGAAGGTTATTTTAATTTACTTTTTGCCCTTTCAGACTTTTATTTTAGCAGTGGATTTATTTGTTCTTAAACTTAGCTTTTAAAAAGAGATAACTACATTCTATAATAAACTGCAGGTATGTACATCACATAATCAAATGCAGCTATTTGACTTTTTTGACTTAGCTCACGGAAATGGAAACCTTTAAAATATTTGTTTCTACTTATATTGGCCTAATTGTCTCACACCTAGAAATAAATCAGGGCTCATCGAATATATTTGATATAGTCTAATTTGTTTTAAAAGTGTAATAAAGTTATAGATGTTCTTTTTTCCCTTAAAAATTTAATAGCTAATTTTCAATTATGGATGGTCTGGCTGAAGATGAAGAATTATTTGAAAATTATGTTTATAATGTTTTCTTTAAAAAGATTGGATATCATCCCGCAGCCTCTCTTTCTTACTTCTATTTTGTTTTTCAGCCATGTGTTGTTCATAGAGTAGTTCACTGTGTATACGTCATGAGCTTCCCAAGCTTTTATTTTAAGTCTGAACAAATGTTAATTTTTCTTTGGTCGCAGAGTTTTTTTTCTTCGTATGCTAACAACATGTGGGCTATTTTAATGAGTTTTTTTTTAAAATACCGTTAATGTATTTAAATCTGACTGTCGGAAAAGAGCATAAAACTTAGTGGAACGTTTCTTTTAGTAGGCAATTTCTGCTTTCATCTGGGATGAGAAGTGATTTTTGACTATGTCATTGTATTTTAAAGTCAAGTTTAAAATGATAGCATTGTCATTATTTCTGTGTGAGCCAATCCTGGACACTATGTGCGGATTCCATTGTACATTGCACGCTGTAAGATCTCGGTTACTGCTCTAACCACGGTCTCAAACAGTCGCTCGGTCGTCATGTTGCCAACAAAACTCGTGTGTCATACCAGGTAGTTTGGCGTGGCTATTGACTCCTGTCAATGGTTCAATATTAATGACAGAAGGTAATCTCCTTTAGCTACCGAGTGTCTGGAATATCACCAACAACACGGCCCTCTCCTTCTAGGAAGAGAACCTAAAAATTGTGTCCGTCTATGGAGGTATTCTAAACAAATTTGGATTCAATGGAGAGAACCTAACAACTCTGGCCTTCTATGTTACATATACTTACAACTTTGGCCTTCTATGTTACATATACTTACAACTTTGGCCTTCTATGTACATATACTTACAACTTTGGCCTTCTATGTACATATACTTACAACTTTGGCCTTCTATGTTACATATACTTACAACTTTGGCCTTCTATGTACATATACTTACAACTTTGGCCTTCTATGTTACATATACTTACAACTTTGGCCTTCTATGTTACATATACTTACAACTTTGGCCTTCTATGTACATATACTTACAACTTTGGCCTTCTATGTACATATACTTACAACTTTGGCCTTCTATTTACATATACTTACAACTTTGGCCGTCTATGTACATATAACTACAACTTTGGCCTTCTATGTACATATACTTACAACTTTGGCCTTCTATGTACATATACTTACAACGTTGGCCTTTTATGTACATATAATTACAACTTTAGCCTTTTATGGAGACATCCTAACATCTCTGTCCTTAAATCTAGATGTAACAACTATTTATCAACTTTGGATTTCTAATTTTGTTATCATCTAAGGATTCTAATTTCTATAAGACATAAAGCTATAATAGTTCTACCTATCATCCATCAACACCAACCATCTACTTAAGCTATTCTACTCACAGTGGGAACGCCCTGGCCATCTCTGCCATCAGTGCAATGCTCTCGGCTTTCGATGCCTGCTTGGTGCCAATCGATGCAAATAAGTTGTGTAAAAATTAATATCGGGATTAGACTGATCCGACCTTGACCACACGCTTTCAAGGTCACATCTGTTTATCACTTTGTCTCGTGACGTCACCAACGCCCAGTTCAGTTCGGGGCAGCCGACAAAAAATGGTGGTCAAATATTTAAAAGTAAAGTGAGTAACATCAAGACTAACTTTAAAAATGACTTGTTTTTTTAGGGAGGTCTAGCCTGAGGGATAACTTTAAAAATGACTTGTTTTTTTAGGGAGGTCTAGCCTGAGGGATAACTTTAAAAATGACTTGTTGTTTTTTTAGGGAGGTCTAGCCTGAGGGATAACTTTAAAAATGACTTGTTGTTTTTTTAGGGAGGTCTAGCCTGAGGGATAACTTTAAAAATGACTTGTTGTTTTTTTAGGGAGGTCTAGCCTGAGGGATAACTTTAAAAATGACTTGTTTTTTTAGGGAGGTCTAGCCTGAGGGATAACTTTAAAAATGACTTGTTGTTTTTTTAGGGAGGTCTAGCCTGAGGGATAACTTTAAAAATGACTTGTTTTTTTAGGGAGGTCTAGCCTGAGGGATAACTTTAAAAATGACTTGTTTTTTTAGGGAGGTCTAGCCTGAGGGATAACTTTAAAAATGACTTGTTGTATTTTTAGGGAGGTCTAGCCTGAGGGATAACTGTAAAAATGACTTGTTGTTTTTTTAGGGAGGTCTAGCCTGAGGGATAACTTTAAAAATGACTTGTTTTTTTTAGGGAGGTCTAGCCTGAGGGATAACTTTAAAAATGACTTGTTTTTTTAGGGAGGTCTAGCCTGAGGGATAACTTTAAAAATGACTTGTTGTTTTTTTAGGGAGGTCTAGCCTGAGGGATAACTTTAAAAATGACTTGTTTTTTTAGGGAGGTCTAGCCTGAGGGATAACTTTAAAAATGACTTGTTTTTTAGGGAGGTCTAGCCTGAGGGATAACTTTAAAAATGACTTGTTTTTTTAGGGAGGTCTAGCCTGAGGGGTAACTTTAAAAATGACTTGTTTTTTTTAGGGAGGTCTAGCCTGAGGGATAACTTTAAAAATGACTTGTTTTTTAGGGAGGTCTAGCCTGAGGGATAACTTTAAAAATGACTTGTTTTTTTAGGGAGGTCTAGCCTGAGGGATAACTTTAAAAATGACTTGTTTTTTTAGGGAGGTCTAGCCTGAGGGATAACTTTAAAAATGACTTGTTTTTTTAGGGAGGTCTAGCCTGAGGGATAACTTTAAAAATGACTTGTTTTTTTAGGGAGGTCTAGCCTGAGGGATAACTTTAAAAATGACTTGTTGTTTTTTTAGGGAGGTCTAGCCTGAGGGATAACTTTAAAAATGACTTGTTGTTTTTTTAGGGAGGTCTAGCCTGAGGGATAACTTTAAAAATGACTTGTTGTTTTTTTAGGGAGGTCTAGCCTGAGGGATAACTTTAAAAATGACTTGTTTTTTTAGGGAGGTCTAGCCTGAGGGATAACTTTAAAAATGACTTGTTGTTTTTTTAGGGAGGTCTAGCCTGAGGGATAACTTTAAAAATGACTTGTTTTTTTAGGGAGGTCTAGCCTGAGGGATAACTTTAAAAATGACTTGTTTTTTTAGGGAGGTCTAGCCTGAGGGATAACTTTAAAAATGACTTGTTTTTTTAGGGAGGTCTAGCCTGAGGGATAACTTTAAAAATGACTTGTTTTTTTAGGGAGGTCTAGCCTGAGGGATAACTTTAAAAATGACTTGTTTTTTTAGGGAGGTCTAGCCTGAGGGATAACTTTAAAAATGACTTGTTTTTTAGGGAGGTCTAGCCTGAGGGATAACTTTAAAAATGACTTGTTTTTTTAGGGAGGTCTAGCCTGAGGGATAACTTTAAAAATGACTTGTTTTTTTAGGGAGGTCTAGCCTGAGGGATAACTTTAAAAATGACTTGTTTTTTTTAGGGAGGTCTAGCCTGAGGGATAATTTCTTAAAGAATGTTTACATTTACTGTCGTGTTGCCTTTTTTTTTATTTTTTTGTAGTCTTTTTTTTTCAATGATTTTTTTTTCACAGGTTAATGGATTATCTTTCAACTTATTTCATAGAAAAATTGCAATAAGTGGCGTTTTAAAGTTCAAAGTTAGCAGGAATGAAATGAGTTTGTTTGATAAAAATACATTAGCTTCCACAGTCTATAGCACCTGCACGTCAGCACCTTGAACATGTGTGTGTCTGTCAATGGCGCACATTTCATGTAGAAACGTAAAGGTGTACGATACTGGATCCATTAATTGAGGTGTACTGGGTTCATTAATGAGGTGTACTGGGTCCATTAATGAGGTGTACTGGGTTCATTAATGAGGTGTACTGGGTTCATTAATGAGGTGTACTGGGTTCATTAATGAGGTGTACTGGGTCCATTAATGAGGTGTACTGAGTTCATTAATGAAGTGTACTGGGTTCATTAATGAGGTGTACTGGGTTCATTAATGAGGTGTACTGGGTCCATTAATGAGGTGTACTGGGTTCATTAATGAGGTGTACTGGGTTCATTAATGAGGTGTACTTGGTTCATTAATGAGGTGTACTGGGTTCATTAATGAGGTGTACTGGGTTCATTAATGAGGTGTACTGGGTTCATTAATGAGGTGTACTGGGTTCATTAATGAAGTGTACTGGGTTCATTATTAAATTGTACTGCCTTGTGGTTGCCAGTGCGACTCTAGTCAAATTATGAATTTCAATTATACAATGAACGATTGTGATAGATGCCACTAAATACTTCTCTTTCGATAAATGCCATTTTGTGAAGTTAGTCTGTAAAAGGTCACGTAGCAGAATTTAATTATTGAATTGATTTCAAGAATTCGAAGACTTTAATTTTTTAATAAAAACTTTTTAATGGCCATCTTTAAATTAAAATACAATAAAAATTATTTATAATCTCTATTATGTATTACGCAAAGAAAGTCTGTGCAAAGAATATATTGAAATATATTGGTATATAAAGTAAAACTATGTATTTATTAGCTACTCTACTTTACTTAATTGATGAGCTACATTTAGCGCTCACAACTACTGCACAGTATTTCTTCGTGTAGGCCTAATGCATTTTAAGAAATTTTACAAATGTGTTACTTTCAGTGGTTCATTGAATTTTCACACATTTTCTAAGGATCTATCGACTTGACATTTTACACACGTTCATATTTTCAATGACATTGGATTTTAATGAAAGTTTAAAAAATGAAATTATCCTATATAATAAAAGGCAAAGTTCTGTCCCGTCATCTATAGCGATTGGTCCCTCAAACACATATGACTCCAAAGCCAATCACTAGCGGATAAAAATTTACATATTACGCGGAGGTTCAAAACGAGTTATTTTAGGTGCAGTTTTTTTGTCATAATTCATTATGTTGTTCCCATCTTGAAGTGATGCCTGCCGCTTATTCCAATGACAATTCTGTTAAATACGTTTTCATTGATGGTCCTGGGGGGTAGTGGCAAGAGTTTTAAGTGTTGTTTGTTTTTTGTTGCTGTTATTGTTGTTGTTGTTTTGTTGTTGTTGTTTTTTGTTGTTGTTTTGTGGTTGTTGTTATTGTTGTTGTTTTGTTGTTGTTGCTTTGTTGCTGTTGTTGTTGTAGTTGTTGTTTTGTTGTTGTTATTCTGTTGTTTTTGTTTTGTTGTTGTTGCTGTTGTTGTTTTGTTGTTGTTGTTTTGCTGTTGTTGTTGTTGTTTTGTTGTTGTTGTTGTTTTGTTTTTGTTGCTGCTGTTGTTGTTTTTGTTGTTGTTGTTGCTGTTTTTGCTGTTGTTGTTTTTGTTGTTTTTGCTGTTGTTGTTGTCCACATCCCTTGCCCTGCGACGACAATGTCCTGCAAACGCTTCAGCATAACAACTACCAAAACATAGCGTCCATGAACTTCACAGGTCAACCTACACTTATTCCCGTCCTTTGGCGGGCTTTGTTACTAGTATTAAATAAAAGACAAACGTTGACTTTCATTGCATTTGAACCGCTATAGGTTTATATTTCGATCTCAGTCTTCCTGAATTTTTTGTATAAACAATATTTAAACAATGACGTAATCTTCCCTGTCATCACTTTAAACCTGTTAGTCACAATATTTGTGATTTCATATCTCCCATCCATATGCGTGTCTGTTTTTAAACTACATAAAATGAATATTGTTTGTCTATGGATCATGACTGATATTTTCTTTCAAATGTCTAAAGTTAAAACAGCAAATTCTGAATGTAGAAGGTTCCAATATTTTTAAAACAATTTTAAAGTGCGTATTTCGTATTCAATTTGGCAGGGATAGTATTCAACTCGGTCACTTAATATTTACCCCTTGCCATTTGTAAGTTTTTCAAGTTATTTGATGGGAAAATAATCAAACAAAACTGTCAAAATAAGAATAATTGCAGAAAATGTGTCCATTTGTTACTGGAGTTTTTTTCTGTAACCATGGCCATACAGGCGACACGTCTTGTGCTGATTAATGAATATTATTTTTTATAAAAATTACTTCGACATTTTAATAACTTAAAAGATATATTTTTAAAACTGATTAAAATGCATATCTTTTCATAACTATTTCTTTATTTTAATAGAATAAATAAATAAAACGGTTTATATATTTTATCCTATTCATTACAGACGTTCCTTTTTTACGAATATTATTGCGTCCAACGTTCTTATTTCAAATATTTTATTTAGAACGTACAGATCGTGTAGCGTTCACAGGCTACAGCTATGAGGTGATTGTGTAGCAGTGTAGCACAATACCCAGCCGCCTTAATTTAACCCTAACTAATGCCAGGTACCCATCGAAGCTGGATGGACTCTGGGACACCATTAAGCAACGGGAACAAATCCATGTCTTCACAGAGACTAGAATCCGTGACTCTCGATACGCCAGCTGAACGCGCATGCCATTTGACCACCTTTAGAAATGTTCAAATTCTTATTTAAGAGATAGTCATTAATCATGTTATATTTCGAAAGAAAACCATTATTATCATTTTCAGATAGGACTGCAAAATTTTCAGCAATTTTTTTAAACTATGCTACAAAATATTTAAGAGAAAAAAAAGGATACTTTTCAAAAGAAAAAGGAATAATTTCAGTTATGTTTAAGGAACTATCAAAGACATTTCAATCTTAATCAAATTATGTGTAACCAAAAACAAAACAAAAACTAATTAAAATATCTACACATTGCTATTTTTATTGATTTTAAAACAGTTTTTATTTAGATTTTTAAGTCAATGCTCGTATTGTATCGTGGTTACAGCTAAAAGTTTGGAGAGAGTAGTGGGTGAGGCAGGTGGTCCCTTAACTTGTGTTTGTACCGATATGTTGAGCGTGATTCTGGATTTTTAAGAACATCAAAGGCCAGTTTGAATGCACTAAAAAGTGGAACATATTTAAAATTTCTTTAAACGCAGTATGGATAGAAAAAGTGTGCAGAGGTGAAGATAAGCATGCAAGGTATATTAAGAATTTTAATTTAACGTTTATTCGAATTTTAATCTTTTTTATTTAATTAATTTGTAAAAATAATTTCTCCAATTCCCTTTTTTTTTACAGACGCGTTTTGGTGTGTTTTAATTTCTGTTGATAGAAGTGCTCTTTTCGGGAAAAATGGGTGGGAGGAAAATGCTGGGAGGAAAGTGCTGGGTGTGTTTGGCTACTTTTAAGAACTGAAATTGCTACAGGTATATTCGTTGGCATTAAAGTAATCGTTGGCATTAAAGTATTCGTTGGCATTAAAGTATTCGTTGGCATTAAAGTATTCGTTGGCATTAAAGTATTCGTTGGCATTAAAGTATTCGTTGGCATTAAAGTATTCGTTGGCATTAAAGTATTCGTTGGCATTAAAGTATTCGTTACACAACCCCCAGTCAAATCAACTCAGTTAAACCATGAGGAAAACTGCATTCAACAGAGTGAACAGAATACCGATACTGACAAACAATACGCTGCTTAAAATGTTTGCCTCGTGCTTTTTTTAAGCAAACTTAATCGTTTTCTATTTTTTAGTGGATCCCTACGCTTATCACACACACCCCAGCCACTAGTCTGTCTCGAACTTGCTTTCCTGAGTTGGCGACATCATCTTGTTAACTCGGTGGCAAGAGACTATTGTAAACTATTGGTGAAAAGTCACGTGACATCAACAAAGATGTCATGCAGCGCACCCGGAAACAACCGGAGAAAACTACAAACACGATTTGTGAATGGAGAGAACGATTTTTAAAAATGTGTGAACTATTCGAAGATTGTTACATTTAACGTTAAAGACATTATTTTAGTTAGAAAATTCCTTTTAATATAAAGGTATGATATCCAAATCCTTTTCTATATTAATTTAGAAAAAAATAATGCATCGTTTCTTGAAAAGCATTTTGTTAAGAAATTCTGTTTATAAATTACAAACATTTTCAAAGATTGATACTAGATTTGGTGTATTTATTTTAATGAAGAAGTTCAAGGGGCTAATAAGGTTGTTTTTTTTAATTTTAACAAATCGTCAGACGTAGCCAATTACTATTTTTCTTGGAGCTTATGATAACAACTATGTGTTACAATACGTGTGAGAGTTGAGTGAGATATCAAGAGTTATTTATGTCTTTGCGGAGTAATGCTACCAAAGAAAACAGTAATAAATGGTGTACTGTAGGAACTACTCCAGTGATCTATTTATAGATCCATCGCTTGCTGGTGGAACTGACGCGTGGCCCAGACTCTAGTTTTATGGTGTCAGAGCAGTGAGTCAGGGGGACTTGTTTTATGTCAGAGCACTGTTTCACTAAAGTTGTTAGGCTCTGAATTAAGGGCCGGTAACCGCTTGAAGGCTTTGTTGTTTTATTATCTTCTGGCATTAAGATGTATTAACATCGACAAGGGCAAAGATTGGCCACTGGTACATGTTTTGGCCACTGGTACATATTTTGGCCACAGATACATGTTTTAGCCACTGGTACATGTTTTAGCCACTGGTACCATGGGCGTCGCTATGAATTTTTCCAGGGGGGAGGGTCCAAAAAAACCACTTTTTTATTTTAACTGACAATGCCATACAGGTACAATTTTCAATTAAATACAAGCGTACTATAACATAAGGGTGGAAAAAAGCCTTAGAAATTAATACGACTTACAAATTAGTGCTGTAATTGCTAAAATACAACATTTATTAATGCATTTAATAAATTAAAAACTTAAGTTCTCACGAGAAAATTGAATTTTGCTGTGAAATAATATACGTGTACAAACTGCAGGATTACCAAGGATGGATATCAGAAATTTTTTTACAGGCTAAAAAAAAAGTCGAAAAGTAGACCTATCGCGGGATTCCGAAATGCCGTTATTAGAAGATTTTGGGGCGTCTGCAGCATCTGACTTATCATTGGCATTGAGGACAACAGTACACGTTCAACAGCCAGACACAACTGAAACAACTGTTCCTAATTTGATTGTCGCTGACACTTATTCATTTCCTAAATTGGATATTGGAAGGTATGTCTGGACATACGACCTTTCAAATAAGTTGAAATTGCAGCTGATTCGTGATTGTTGGACCCTTGATAAAAATTATGATTTTAGAGCTGACAGTTAGGGAAACAGAGTTTTTAGTTTTTAGATATGCATGGTTATCAGACTATTCACCGTGGCTTGTATACTCGCAAATGTTAATAGGTGCCTTTTGCAAATATTGCGTGTTGTTTCTGCAAAAAGTAATTCTATGAGTTCAGTGGGTATTTGTCATCAAACCATGTACAAAATATAAAGATTTCAACGAAGATGCACGTAGCAACCTGCAAAGCACATTATGGCACAAAGGCTCTCATGAAGATGCAAGCAATTTTATTTGCTTTATTGGAAGCCAAAGCAGTTTCTATAGATGAGCAGTTGGACTTATCATTTAGAAGACAAATTCAAGAAAATCGCAACCAACTGGGTCCCATCATTTCTACAATCCTATTTTTCTGCATGCATGTTTTAGCACTTCGTGAAACAGAATCAAATTCTGGTAATTTGTATGAACTGTTAGAGTTTCGTGTTGAATCTGGAGATGAAGTTCTTGGTAATCTTTTGTTAATTGGTTCTTGTAGTGCTGAGTATGGTTCATCGACAAAACGCCCCGGACAAAACGGCCCCGACAATTGGGCTCCGACATAACGGCCCCGACAAAACGGCCCTGGACTAATAGATGGACAAATAGTAAAATTTACAATCAAATATATTTGTATTTTTACTCACCTATTCAGTGTCAGGCTTAGCTAACAATAAACAATAATAATAACACCACAAAAGGGAATTTAATAGCCTTTACGCGAAATGGTACCAATAACGGTTGTTTGTTGACAAGAAACAATATAATAACGTCACAAGAAATAATTTTACAATTTTACCACTTTTTTAAGGGTGAAAAAATTGACGAAAGCTTAAAATGCAAACAAAATTAATTTTTTTGTTAAAAAATGTTAACAATTTGTCTGGGGCCGTTTTGACCGGGGCCGTTATGTCGGGGCCATTTTATCTGGGGTCGTTTGACGGGTAACCGCTGAGTGTATCTCGGCAACTACGCAAAACACTAAAATCGAAATTTGTGGGTCTCTCTTGCATGAAGACATTGTTCGTGAAGCAAATAATTCAGTTGCATTTTCTATACTTGCCGACGAGACAAATGACATTTCGGGAGGCATTGAGCAGATGTCACTTGGTGTTAGATTTGTAAAATTAAGAACAAAATGGGAAAATGATGGTCACAGAAGAATTCCTGGGATATATTACAATTGTCAATAGAACAGCTGAAGGTTTAGCCAACACCATCATTACTAATTCATTAGAATTTTGATTAAATATGACAATGCTTGTTGGTCAAGGATACTACGAATGTTCTACAATGGCAGGTAAAGAAGGAGGAGTCCAAGCAATAATTCGAAAAAAATACCCAAAGCAGCATTTTTACATTGCAGTTCACATAAACTAAATCTTGTTGTGAACGATTTAAATAATGTGAATGTTGTACGAAACACAATAGAAACAATTAAGTCAATTATAGTGTTTTTCCGAGAAAGTAATCAGCAAAGAAAACTTATTCTAAATGTTCCTTTGCTATGTGAAACTAGATGGACACATAAATATAAAAGCTTGCGGATTTTTGCTGAAAATGTTACAGAAATTGTTAAACAACTGGAATATTTAGAACAATCAGTAATGTAATCAGTTAAACTTGCAGATATAATTCTTTTGTATGTTTGATAAATTAAATGTAAACTGTCTTCCATGTAATAAACTTTCAGGAAATTTAGTTCAGTTTCATTGTAACAACTTTATGACATTTTTATGAAATTTTTTTCTAAAATGTAGGGGGGGGGCGAATGCATTAATTTAATTACGGTACATTTGATCGATCTGCAATTTTGATACGATGCATTGTTAGGTGACACCGGTCTATGTGCTAAATTTCAGCTCGATGGCATTACGGGAAGTGTGTCATTTTTTACGTTTGTTTTTCCTCCCGACGTACGAAGCACGACAGACAAGATTTCGAAGTTAGTATAAGGGCTTTAAACAACCCAGTAAAAACAAAGTTTTTGACTATAAATCCCTTATTTATGAGACAGAACTCAACGCGACAAACATTTACAGACTGAAACTGGGTTAAGTCCCCTTGGCTGTAAATCCCCCGGGGGGGGAGAGGTGTGGTCACCGATGGCATGCGTGAACGACTCAAGTGGCACGGGACGCCGAACAATAACAAACTGTGAAATTGAATTACCTATATTTATATATAGATAAACTAAAAGTTCATTAATTTAATTACGGTACATTCGATCGATCTTAAATTTTAATACGATGCATTATTAGGTGACACGAGTCTATGTGCCAATTTCAGCTTAATGGCATCACAGGAAGTGTGTTATTTTTTACTTTTGTTTTTCCGCCCGACGTACAAAGATATGACGACAAGATTTCGAAGTTACTATAAGGGATTTAATTAAACAACCCCGTAAAAACAAAGATTTTGGCTATAAATCCCTTATATATGAGACATAATTAAAAGTATTGATCATGTTCAAACGTGACAAACATTTACAGACTGAATCTGCCTTAACTCCCCTTTGCTGTATGACCCGGGGGGAGGTGGGAGAGGGGAAACGTCTGGTCACCGATCGCTGGGCCGAGCTCAGCGTGACACGTAAAATGTAAACAAAAGCACGTCGGTACATCGATGGGTGGCGTCAACGCGTGAACTCAACTGGCACGTGAAAGAAAAACAATAACAAACCATGAATTTGAATTACATATGTTATATAGAGATAAACTAGAAATGCATTAATTTAATCACGGTGAGTTCGATCGATCTGAAATTTTGATACGATGCATTGTTAGGTGACGGGAAGTCTGTCATTTTTTACTTTTGTTTTTCCGCCTGCCCGACCAAGACAGAGAGAGACGGTGGTGAAGTTAATATAAGGGATTTAAATTAAACAACCCCGTAAAAACAAAGTTTTTGACTATAAATCCCTTATATATGAGACAGAACTTAAAGTATTGATTATGTTCCAAGGCGACAAACATTTACAGCCTGAAACTGAGTGAATTCCTACTGGTTAAAACACGAGATGTGGCCAATGGCTTGCGTGAAGTCAAGTGACCCGTAAAATGTAAACAATAGCGACTGCTACATATAGTTTTATATAGATAAACTAAAAAATGAATTAATTTAATTACGGTAGGTTCGATCGATATGAAATTTTAATACGATGCATTGTTATGTGACACAAGTCTATGTGCCAAATTTCAGCTCGATGGCATCACGGGAAGTGGGTCATTTTTTACTTTTGTTTTTCCGCCGACAACGAAAGACAGACAGAGAGACAGACAGAGAGAGACGGCGGTGAAGTTAATATAAGGGATTTAAAAATAAATAATCAGAACTTTTATATCAGAAGAGTATATAAGAGTACTGATAGGCAAGTGGATACATTTTAAAAAATGTTCATAGTACTGATCTGTACATATTGGTGGCACGTCACTAGTTTCTTGTTCATAAATGTTTATTTCCAATAACGCTTTGCAAATACAGGTTCAAATGCACTGATATGGGCACACAAAAATTCGATTTACTACCATTTGAAGTATAGAAGAAAATAATTGCGTAGTATTTGAACATTGTAATATGCAATGAAAATTTTAATTTTGAAAACTGTCTATTGCATTTTGTATTGATAAAAATTGAATCACTAAAATATCATAGCAATTCTTGTAATAAGTCATTTGGATTTTTTTATATATGCTTCTAAAGATAAATACAATGTATATATTTCATCGTTAAAATACGTATTGTAATTCGCTAAATAACGTGCGCAACTAGCACCAATCCGAGAAAATTCTCGATACCTCCCCTCCACTCAGTGGCGTCGCTAGGGGGCGGGGGGCCTACCCTGGTAACACCCATCAGGGGGTGACACACGAGCCTAAAATTTTACTGTGTACGATTTAATGCAGAAAAAAAAGAAGACCATTTTTTTCATCTAGAAAGAAATTAAGAAATACAATGAAAAACGTTAAACGCGAAAACTTTTATTACAAAAAATACCAGTTAACTTAAAATAATGAAACAGTCCCAACACACAAACAACATTAAAACAAATTAGGAAAAAAAGAAAAGAAACAGTCGCAGCAGAGAGATCTTTACAAAAAGGCTGGACACGAAAGGGTCAATGTCTTATGTTTTAAAAGATATAGAGCCATTTGGGCTTGGACACACCGAAAGCATGGACAAATCCCACCTCATGACTCCCTCCACCACAGTGGGGTGGAGGGAATACGATTTATATTCTTCACCCCCCCCCCTCCCAAAAAAAAATCAAAGGCTGGGTTTTCTTTGTTGATGTTTTTTTAGAGGAAAATTATTAATTCAATGTATTTGAGTTAATATTTCGTTGTATATATATTTATTAAAGGCGTGAAAGCATAGATATGCATGTTTATATACAGGTAGTCTTCCGGTTACGACTGTCCCATCCCGACTTACGCTGTTTTGTGGTTACGAACGAGCTTGCTTAAAAAAATATTACGCGTTATTCCGTATTTTTAAATATATTTTTTAAACTTTTGTTTTTCATCGGGTAACGAATTGTTTTCTCTATTTGAAATCAAAAATTTATTGAAAAATATGTATTACTAGCATATCACCCGTCAAAAATGACGGAAGTTTTCAGCTGAAATCTATTTATTTTATAAAAATGCACTTTTTTTAGGGCTCCTACGGCGCCGACCTTTTCAAAAGCCCAACTAACGTGTCCTTGTTTGATAAATACGAAATATTCAACTTTCTGAAATGTACACAAAATATTTTATAATTGGGGTTGTAGTGCGCCTACGGCGCCCCCTTTGTTTTTTTAATTTTATAATTAACCATCATCAAATCCTCTTTTTACATTGATCCCTTTTCCAAAATTAAAATAGATGTATGAGCGAAAACAATGACGTCATATAATATTTTTTACAGTGCATCTTTAATTTGCACACCTTTTGATGCATTAGTGCAGTAATTTGGTTTTCCTTGCTTTCTAAAATTAGTAGCGTCACGGACAGATATTGCAAATTATATTGTTTCATTATTATTTCAACCTACAACTTCCGTTTGCGCATTTTTGTCATGGCGAAGTTTTCAATCAAGTCAGTAAAGCTAAAAAAAAACTTACAAGTGCCCTTTTCAATGCTCATTATAGAGAGCATAATCAGTCTTTGCTGTCCCATGCAAACTTTTACTCATTTTATATTCTTTTCAACTTTGAAAAGGATCGCTCTCAGTTGCATTTTGATGTCATCATTGAAAGATAGATGCGAAATGTGATGTGTACATTTGTAAAGGACTGTGTGAAATTTAGCTCATTCAAAAGCTGCAAAATTTTTAGCTGTGCAACTGTAGTTTTTTTTTAGTTTCGCGTTGGCTTACTTCCTTTTCCTTACACTGAGCCTGGGTCTGGACAATAACTTTTTTAAGATTAAGAGTTCTGAAAATTGGACTAATTCTGAAGATAAGCAGTCTTCGAAATCGCTTGAATATTCTTCCATTAACTTGGCTGCTGCCCATAGGACGGCGAAATAGCTGAGCTCAGTTAGGTTTGTAAGAAATCCAAATTTCTCATGGATGTCTTTATATGCGCCTAACCGATGTTGTAGGGCTTAAGAAAGTTTGTCAATGATTGCCAAAAGTACCTAAAACTTGAATTTTTGTCCCGGGGAGAATACTGTTTTGGTGATGTCCCTTTATCGAACTGACGTTGTTTTTTTTAAAATAGCATTGAATATTGTTTACTAGACGCCCCGCGGCGTAGCATACGCCGCAGACTTGCTCATTGAGAGTGCAAAGAAAGTGGAGTAATAACGGATACAAACTACAGCACGAAGAAATCAAAACAACGCGAGTGAACGTCGGTTTGGGGGGGGGGAACTGCCAACTCACTGTTGGTTTCGAGACGTTTGCAGGCGAAACTCGGTACACCCCTAACTTCTATGAAGTGAGCTATAAAACGATAATCGGTTTAAAATCAGAGTTACATAATCGATAATCGGTTTAAAAAAACAACAAAAAACAACAACACACAATTAACAACCCTAAACATGACTAACCCTCGCTAGGTCGGCGAATCACAGTTAATGTTTAAGCGATGGTAGTATTAAATGGAAGGTGGGTAACAACAACGTCAGTGTGCTTGTCTCCATGTTTACTCGCTATTTTGTATTTACTTTGTGCTGCTTTTTGTGTCTGTACTCTCACCCCCCCAATCCGTTCTTTGCACTGTCTATTATGAGCAAGTCTGCGGCGTATGCTACGCCGCGGGTCCCTCCAGAGTTCCTTCTTTTCATTCACTCACAGTCGTTTGCCCAGACCCATCCCATTTTGACAACTGTGTCTTTCAGGAAGTCTTCACCCGTCACTAAATCAGCTAGTGTTGGCAATAAAGGGGTAAAAGAACGGGCACAAACAGACATTTTTTAAAAAAAAATTTAAAGCAATGTTTTCGCTGGGGCTTGAACCCAGGACGATCGACGTATGAGGCGGACGTGTTAACCAGTACACTACGAATCTCACATTTACTGTGAAGGAACAATGCAAGTGAATGCAAGTGCATTGTTGCCACCCACTCCCCCCCCCCTTTTTTTCATTTCATCCCACCCCACGCTTGCCAACAGTGTTTAGTTGTACCGAGCGAGGGTCATTCGTCATGGTCTGTTGCACATACGTGCAGCTTGTTGCCTCGCAGGGTCCGACCATGAAGAGAATTATATATATATATATATACTCTTTTTTTACCACGGACTTGTCCTTTCCTTTGTCTTCATAGGAATCAAATTAAGAATGCTGTCTTTTAACAAACTCAATGAAAGACTTCCTTTCTAAAATTGTTTTCACAAATTTCAAGTAAAATAGTGACTTCCAGTTGTTCAAGTTCCTTTAGAAATCATTCTGCTTCAAGTTGACAGTCACGTGAATGCTTTTCGTTTGTTGCTAATTCTTCCAGTGCTGCGATATTCTCATGGTATGAGTTATTAACAGACCTTACAGCATTATGTCAGGCTGACCCTCTTGTGTCAGACAAGCAGAAGCGTAACTGGGTTTTCCGCGCCCTTGGCTATTTCATGCGCCCTTGAGAAATAGGGAAAATTTACTAAACTATACAGAATAAATTGATCATTGAAGGATTAGCTCTCGGCGCCCTTGGCAACTGCCCCGATGCCAAGTCGTTGTTAGGCCTCTGCAGACAAGGCTTTGATAACATGTATCAATTTCGTGTGTTTTTGAAGTACTCATCAACTATCAGTAGATGCAACAAGCTGGGTATAAAGATTTTGCAGAAGACAAAAAAATTCTGACTGCTGCAGGACAACCTGCTGCACTCAAATTAATGGAATGAGCTGAGCACGGCATATAATGAGCAACACTGCACTTCTCAATAAGAATAGCCTGGTTTCCGCTACACTCCCTACTTATATTTGCCACATTGCCGTATGACTGTCCAAGGCATTTTCAGGGATTCATACAAACATTTGCCTGCATCTTTATTATACACTATAATTTATAATAAGTTTGGGGACCTTAAATTATTGGGGGCCCGTTCAGCACCCCCCTTTTAATCCACCATAGGGGGATGGGGTCATGCATCTGTGACGATGTGTGACGAGGGGGAGGGTGTGTTTAAAAAATGTGACGTCACATCAAAAACGCGCAACTTTAATAAAAGTTCCACTTAAATATTTGATTATTTACCATTTATTTAATTGCATTTTCAATGGCTTCACGCGTGTTACGATATTAGAGTGCGGACTTACATATTTAAATGACAATAAATAATTTGCAACATGCTAATTTTTATTGAGAAAATACGACTTGTCAAAGCTTTGTGACGTCATATCGTAATAAAGGGGTGGGGTCTAAGTTTTTGTAACAAAGTATGACGATGGGGGAGGGTGGGGTAACAATCGGAAACCTCGCGTGACGTCATTTATGGATGGCCCCTTCAGTCGTGAAGGGGTGACACCATGAGCTACCGTTGTGACAACAACCCTAGCTACGCCTCTGCCTCCACTGAGATTCTTTTAATACAAAAAACTCGTTAGATGCGGAAATATTTCCTTGCTTAACGTAAATTTAAATTTTGATGGGATAAATTTACCGTGTGAAACAGGATTGTTGAACTATTAAATTAATTAAGGAGTGTAACAACAAATAAATTTGGTTGAGTTCCGTGGAAGGACGGTGTCGGTATAGGTTGAGATTCTTTAAACCAGTGCTTCTCAATTTTTTTAGTATGGGTGACCGGCAGGAATTTTTTCATTGCTCAAATGACCGGTGAACTATTTTCCCTGTAATGACGTGGTAGCGAATTGTAATTTTTTTATTTTATTTGTTTCATTTTATGTGCTTATTGCCGAAAAATTGATATATTCTATAGGGTTAGAATTAATTGTTGCATGTGGAGGATTATAATTATATTTTTCTGTCCCTTTTTGATAACTTCTGCGGACCGGTTGCGGATGGCCCACGGACCGGCACCGGTCCGCGGACCACCACTTTGAGAAGCACTGCTTTAAACGACAAACTTTGTTAATGAAATGCATGCGTCTAAAACGTGGGGCGGGTGCTTATGAGGTTTTACATATGCAGTTCACGCATTCTCTCATCTCTCTTTTGCCTTATAAATTATACATCTTTAATTTTTATACCAAACACACGCCCAACGGTTTTAGTCATATTAAATCAAAGTACTTAAACTTATAACTTTTAAATTATTTTCTTCTTTTTAGTCCACTTATAAAAACTTTTTTTTTAAAATCTTTTTTTACCTCTATTTTTTATTTTTTAATTAATTGTGTGTGTGTGTGGGGGGGGTATCTTTATTAAGTCTTTATATATAATTTTAGTTGATATGTTCAACAAACACGTCAATAGAGTCGGGCTGATTTATTTCTCATTACTTTTTGTTTTAAAACATGTGTTTAATAATAGCATTTTTAAAAACTATATATTTAAATATCGGTGTGTCCTGAAATTCCTAATAAAAAGTCATGATTGATATATGATATAACTAGAACTCAACTTTGAGTTAAGACTTTCAGTCATTGGTTGATCAGATAATTTTCAAGATATTTTAGAATATTTTAAATCCCTTTACTCAAGGCAATGTACAGAATAGAAAATCAATCAATGTTTACAACTCACAAAAACGTAGTATGTTCCCTGTGTGTGAAACCCAAGCCTATGGCCTCAGTCCGCCATCGCTGTATCATCTGAGAGGGTGAATCAATCTTCGTATTGGTCCAATTCAAGTGTCCCTTCAATGTATTAAAGTAAGAGCTACGACATAAAGGGGAGGGAGAGTGGGGGAGCTCCTATGACGCATTGACACCGTCTTGCTTTTAACCAAGCTCGCACAATCCTATTCTACAACTGGGATATAAATCAGGGCTGAAATTTCAACAAAGAACACCCGTTAACACTTGCCTGAGAGGAAAACTACATTTGATTTATCGACTATTCACTGCTGGTATGGGGCATCTTGGTCTCTCGCTGGGAATCTACGTGGGGTAATTGGACCACTAGGCAGAAATTAGACCACGAAAGGGAGGTCTGGGAAGAGAAATAGGGCCGTGGGTCTGAGCTTTAAAAGGAGAAATGGACATTGAGGAAAATGGGGTTTGTGAGATGAGAAGGTTGATGTAATTGTAACATATGACGTTGAGGGGTGGGGGTTGAGAGGAAATACAGAAGAGTTACATAAGAATGGCCAGCGGTGATTTTAAGTTCTAAAATAATATATAACCTTGGTTTTGGCAGTCGGGTACAACTATTGGGGACCATTTTAAAGAGCTCATTGATTGATGCATTATGGAGGTATGGTCATAAGTTTATTGCTGGGTACTTCAGAAACAGTAATTTGAACGGATTGTTCTTGCTGAAATTGTATGGAGGTTTAGAGCGTTGATAAACAATCTTATGTACTCTTATAAGACTTTAAATTATGTGTCTTCGATTAAACTTGATAGATGAACAATACGTGACTGAAAGTGGGGGTGGGTGTTTTCAACTATGGCAAAAGTTTATCTACTGAGAGAATCGTCAATTGTTTCTTGAAGGTCAAGACTTTCTCAGAAATCACAAGGTAAATAATCAGAACATAATCCTAATTAACTCTAGACACACATTTTATATTGATGCGTTTCCGGGAGTATATTCTACCCCACCCCCACCCACCCAGCCCCCACATGTTGTTTGTTAAATTAAATTTAAATTAATCGTTAACAGTCCTACTAATTACCAAATGAAATTTTATAAATATATTTTATATAAACTGTTGTGTTTCTGCGCCATCATCACCACCTCCAACCCCCCACCCCCACCAAACAAGCCAAATGTGCATTAAAGAAAGAGTCCTTTGCATTTATTCTTCTGCTTCCAAGTATATGACACAGTATTCGGCAATATTTTTATTTCAAAGGTCAAGGTCAAAGTTTCGATTTCTTTCGCCCTTATTAAAAAATAATGATAAAAATAAGGGAAAGAAAAAGAATGGGGGGCTGATTAATTTTTCTTGTTCAGATTTTATCGTGATCTTTTTTCTCTGCCTGATTCCAATCAGTAGTTGGAAATGAAGTGTTGTTACTTTTTTATTTTTTTGTAAAGCGGTATGATCTGGGGGTAATGTGGTTGATGGATGGAGTAGTGATTACCGTCTGTCTAGAAAAGCCCGGATAATGTAAGTAATTAATACGACTTGATCCATACAGACTGGGAATGGTAGGCTATAAATTGACTGCTTTCAAAAATTTGCCCTTTCTCTTTTACAATGCAAATAACTCAAAATTGCTAGTCAGAGACAAGGAACTTTATAAACGAAACAAATTTTATTTTTAATTATAAGCGAAGCATCTCCAACAGAAATGATTACATTTAAATCTATTGTTATGTTGTCTATACCAGTGCTTCTCAAAGTGGTGGTCCGCGGACCGGTGCCGGTCCGTGGGCCATCCGCTGCCGGTCCACAGATGTTCTTAAAAAAAGGGACAGAAAAAATTGTCAGTGCAGGGAAAATAGTACACCGGTCCCTGGTGCAATGGAAAAAATTCCTGCCGATCCGCCATACTAAAAAGTTTGAGAAGCACTGGTCTATACGACACTGTGTGTTCTTTAGTCTATGTTGTTTGCGGGATATCTGTGAACAGAAATGTCCGATGTTTTTGTTTATTTCATAGCCAGCCAAATACAAGCACGGACACGATGTCGTGTAGCCAATGTCTATGTAAATTCATGAAAAGATGTAAGATGGATTGACGGGGCGGGCTTTATGTCAATTGGACTGGGAGAACAACAAACTTCGGGGGGGGGGCGGAGAGAATATAGGCTATCTTTGAACCTGTTCCACGACAACGCAAATACGCCTCACACAACATGACATGGTCACCAGTGGTCAGACTAATGTTTTGAACTTTTCTGGGTAATACCTGTATAGTCGTTTTCTAGATACCCTGCTGTCAATAAACAAGAAAATGTTGAAATCAAACAAACATAGCAACTTCTTTGACGTCCATTTTTTGGGATTTTCTCTTCAATTAAAAAATGTTGTTTTGAATCTTCCCCTTCCATCAGTCGTTATCATTTCTTTTTGGCTCGCCTCACTCCAGCTGTGTCTTGGGCCCTATGAGAGCAGAGAGTGGGAGGTGGAAATCTTCAGAGAGGGGAATAGTGTCATTTTTTTCATGCAGACTGTGAGTTTAAAATACACTTTTGGTGGCAAGAGAACGCCGTTATTCAGAAACTATCCAGGCACATCTTCACTCCTTGACCCTTTTAACTTCACCTTCATATTTTCATCAACACTTCTCTCTTCCCTTCTCTTTGTCTATCTCTTTTGATATATCTCTTTGTCTATCTCTTTTAATGTCTCTCTCTCTCTCTCTCTCTTTCCCCCTCTCTCCCTCTCTCTTTCTATCCCCCTCTCTCACTCTATTTATATCCTCCCTCTCTATCTCTCTCTTTCTGTCTCTCTCTCTCTCTCTCTTACTCACACACTTTTCTGGGTAACTTGTTTAAACATTGGATATATCTTTACCTAGAAGCGTTGCTATTCCCGTGCCTTAATATGTTAATGTATTTGCGTATTAGTCTAGTTATATTCAAAAATTTGTTATTTAAATTCTCTGAAACAACCTAAGTTATATCAAATTTTAAATGGCATATATTTTCCAATTTCATTCACCATTCATTTAAAATCATCTTCGGCAATCACTGGCAACGACCCCAAAAAAATAATGCAAATGTCCTTAATTTCTTTGATCACCTACATCTCAGCATAGTCCCAAGACACCCTTAGTGTTACACCTTAGGCTGGTCTTAAGAGAAAAGAAAAGTCTTTTGTGTTTTTTTAAGATTCTGGAACACAAACTCACAACTTCTAGGACCACATCATCAGGTTGAAGATCAGCGCTCTGCGGTCTGTTCGGTCTTCTCGCAACTCGAGAACTTTGCGGCGCCATAATCGTGTGCATCTCCCATGGGTCAATTTTCTGGGGCTGATGTCCATTATTTATTGCCTCCCGACTTCCGAAAGCTTGCCCACCCGGCACTGACGTAAGGCCGCGTGTCTGGTCCTGGGTGTGAGAAAGACAGTGACCTGGGGAAACATACGACACTTTAATTTCTAGCAGCCGATAAGATGACCGGGTTTATTGTTCCGTGGCCCGGCGAGCTGGTCTCAGCTCTGGCCAAACGTAGCGCTGTAAAGTGAAAAGCAAAGGGATCTCTCCTTTTGGTTTATCATTCGAGCACTGATCGTTGTGTATTAGAATACAGAGTTTGGTCAAAAGACGAAGTGTAATGATTGCACCTGCTGTTATAACAACTTGGAAACTGTTGCAAATGTTTTTTTGTTTTTTTTTCCCCTGTTGTATTTTTTTTCTTATTATTACTTTTTTTTAAAGATTTGGGTCGGGGGTGCCCTTTGTTTTGGCTATGTATCAAAATTCAAATATTACCTCAACACTAATCAGTGAAATAGTACCGGGGGGGGGAGGGGATAGAAAGCCTGAAAATAAATTTTCATGGGATGATGCTGCGGCTTTTTCGTATTAACATAAAAAAACAATCTGTTTTTTTGTTGTTGTTGTTGTTTTAAATTGTCATATCAAGTGATAAAGTTGTTGTTTTTTAAAATCAATGTTATCATTTAAATTCCAACGCTCCTCCTATACAGAAAATTATAGAGTCCTACGCTTATCCATTATTTTAAGGTTGTTGTGTTGATTTTCCTGGTTTGTTCTGGCAACCGATTCCAAGCTTGTAGGGCAGGGGGGGTGGGAGAGAAGGTAGATTTGTATGTGTTTGTTCTTGCCTACGGAACTTGGAAAGTGTTTGTAATCCCTATACATATGTCTGAGTGATGCATTAGATCTTTTAGATTATTGTTGCGATGTATTTCCAAGTCAGAATATAATGCCTTATGTATGTTTACTTATTTGCTCTTTGTTCTTATATCCATTTGTTTTTTGTTGATGGGCCTCACACAAAAGATGCATACTATAGGTCTGACCAATGTAGGGCAGCATTTTAGTTTTCTGTTCTTTTTACATATTTTTAAAGTTTCTTTTCTTAAAGTCTCAAGTTTGGTTTGATTTTTTTTAATGCTTTCATTAATATGTGGATTCCACAATTTTTCATGTATAGTTATTTCTAAGTACTTTGCTTCTTAATTTGGCTTTGCTGTTCTCCAAGAATGAAGCTGTTTTCTTTTATTTATTACTTTCTCTTTGATATTTGAGGACACTTTTCTACTTTGAATGACACTCATATTACTATCCCATTTTGTGTAATTCATCAAGGTCTTCCTGTAAGATTTTGGTATCGTGTTCTGATTTGATTGTTTCTACCGACTATACATAAAATCAGCAACAAATAACCGAACTTTTGCTCCAGTGGAGGCGCTGCTGGGTAAATCGTTTATGTAACTTAAGAAGATTTGGGGGCCTAGGACATTTCCATGTGGAACTCTCGAGTTTATTGTTATTGGTGCTGATATACATTCACTAATTACATGTAATACAATTTGTTTTCTGTCTAAGAGGAAATCTTACCCCACTGATGCCAGAGACTAGACTAAAGATTCTATTTAAAAAATGTAGTAAATTAGAATTATAAACTTTATCAAATGCTTTTGAGAAATTTAGTAAAACTGTATCTATGTGATTATTATTATTTAATCCTTTGGACAAGTCATCGATTATACCAATTTGTTAGCTTTCACGTGATATTTATTTTTTTTCCTAAATCTGTGTTAATGAGACAAAGTACATTATGTTTGACTAGGGGATTATTTATGTTTGTCTAGAGGATTATTTATATTTGACTTGAGGATTATTTATGTTTGACTGGATGATTATTTATGTTTGACTAGGAAATTATTTATGTTTGACTAGTGGGATTATTTATGTTTGACTAGAGGGGCATTTATGTTTGACTAGGGGATTATTTATGTTTGACTAGGGGATTATTTATGCTTGACTAGGGGATTATTTATGTTTGACTAGGGGATTATTTATGTTTGACTAGGGGATTATTTATGTTTGACTAGAGGATTATTTATGTTTGACTAGGAAATTATTTATGTTTGACTAGTGGGATTATTTATGTTTGACTAGAGGGGCATTTATGTTTGACTAGGGGATTATTTATGTTTGACTAGGGGATTATTTATGTTTGACTAGGGGATTATTTATGTTTGACTAGAGGATTATTTATGTTTGACTAGGAAATTATTTATGTTTGACTAGTGGGATTATTTATGTTTGACTAGAGGGGCATTTATGTTTGACTAGGGGATTATTTATGTTTGACTAGGGGATTATTTATGTTTGACTAGGGGATTATTTATGTTTGACTAGAGGATTATTTATGCTACTATACATTACTTGTTCTAGTAATTTACAATTCATACTGATAAGTCAAACATGTCTAAAGTTACCATAATCTGTTTTTGTTATCTCCTTTCTTAGAGTGGTAGCGTTAGCTCCTTTCAAATCCCTGGGAACCTTACCCTGGTTTAGAGAGTTTTGGGAAAATCAGTTGGATGATTGGGGACAGTTCATTGTTCTTTTAGTATCTAGCCTGTAATGTTTCGGGTAAAGAAGCTTCGTTTGTTTTTACGTTTGTTAGGAGCTTAAGTATGCTTCTTTCATTTACAGTTATGTTACCTATTTATTCTATTTCATTTCACTTTATTGAGACGCCATGGGCTGAAAACGCTGATGTGAAATTTATGTTGAGGATGTTAGAATTGCTCTCATTATCGGTACAGGTTATATCGTTTGGATCTTTTAAAATGGGATTTCCTATTATTTCCATTTTTTAAAATATTCTAAAGGATAATACGTATTTAGTATTGTTTAGATATTACATTTTTAAATCTTCATTTTGGAGATTTCTGTAAAGTTTTTGTGTCCAACTTTTAATTTTTCAGTATCTTTTGTGTTTCCATTCCTGTCCCGAATTCCGGAAGGGAAGAACGAAAATGTGTGTTTGTTCTTGCATACTGAATGAGAAAAGTGTTTTTTATCCCTATGTCTATCTGAGGGTTGTATTCAGCGGCGTAACAACGGCTTGGCATTGGGGTAGTTGCCAAGGGCGCCGGCCTGCGCCCGTTCAAAAGGGCGCCGCTAAATATGGTGTACATAATATCCCATTTTGTCAGTCCTATGGATTTGTGGACTGGAAACATTTAAACCCACAAATTGAAAATCATGAAAATTACTGGCAACACATAAACAATTTTATGAAATGGAAATTATTAGAAAAGGGCTTGAAAAGGGTGGACTAATTGACGACTTTGCACAAGCAGCATTGAAAAGCGAAATTGTGAAATGGCGCCATACATTGGCTATAATATTAACATTTATATTGTTTTGTGCTGAAAACAACTTAGCTTTTCGTGGAAACGAACAAAATGGGGGTATATTTTTGAATCTGATAAAATGTGTGAGTCAGTTTGATGTTGGTTTTAAAAATTTCCCTTGAATCGCAAATTAAAAATCACACTAGATATTTGTCGCGAACAATCTATAATGAATTTATTAATTTGTTATCAGGGAAAGTACAAAGTGAAATAATAAAAGAAATACAATAAACTAAATATTATAGTATAATATTTGATAGCACTCTGGATGTATCTCACAAAGACCAATTAACTGAAATTATTCGGTATGTGAAATTGTCAGATAAAGAGTATACCATTAAAGAGAGGTTCGATGGTTTCATAAACACAACAGAAAAAACAGGAGAAGGAATTGCATTGGAAATTAAAGCAGCATTAATTCAAAATCGTTTATCACTTGAAGATGTACGGGGCCAAGGTTACAATAATTGGGCCAACATGGTAGGGAAGTACAAGGGAGTTCAAGCCATACTTCAAACGGAGAATCCACTTGCTCGGTATATCCCGTGATGTGCACATACATAGTCTTAATTTCGTAGGTGTGCACGCGGCCAGCATTGATGCAGATGTGACATTTTTCGGAACTATACAGGCATTGCACAATTTTTTCTGCTCGTCAACTAGTAGATGGGAACAAATATCCTCAGTCACTGAAATCCAACCTAAAGAAACATACGGACACAAGATGGTGTTCCAAAGCAAATGCTGTAAGTGCTGTATATGAGCAAATGGAGCTAATTATTTTAGTATTACAATAATTGAAATGAAGGATAATCACTTACTTGGTGATGCATTATATGTTGTTAAATCATTGCACCGTCAAGTCAATAGCTACAAGTTCATTGCGTTTATAACTATTTGGAATTTGATATTGGAAAAAATAAACAAAGTCAATATAGCATTACAAAAAAATATTTTTAAACATTTTAATTTATTTTTTTAAAGACCAGTGTATTTATCGATCATCGTTGTCAATATAAGGACTTTTGAAGATCTAATAACGAAATCTATAACATTTTTGCCAACATTGAAGAAACGTGTATTAAAATGAAAATCGAGCCAGTTAAAAAAAATGAAAGTAGAACGAAAACGAATGCCGGGAGAGCATGCTGAAGATGAAAGACCTAATTTGGATAAATTCAAAATTTTATTTTTTTGCAATCATTGATTCAATAATGATGCAGTTAAAAGACAGATTAGTTTATCTGAAAAATATAGCAGAAGACTTTAATTTTCTGACTGGCAAAGCGTTTCAATCTCTTGCAATTGCAGATTTAGAATCTAACGCTCTTCTATTATCAGGCAAATATCCTGAAATGAATAAAGAAAAATTTATAATTGAAATAACATGCTTTAAACACCAAATGATTGAAATATTGAGAAAAAAAAACTATGACTTGTTTTATTTAGATCTTCCAAATGTTTTCACTACATGGGAATTGTATTGAATTATCAAACAAGCTCTGAAAACATTTCATAAATGCCAACCAAAGTAGCCATTGATGAAATGAGTTTCAGCAAACTAAAAATTATGAAAAATTACTTGAGATTGACTTCAGGTCAACAACGCACATCATCTCTAGCTCTTCTTTCCATCGAAAGTGGACTTACCAGTCAAATAAACTTTGATGAAATAATCACTAATTTTTCAAACATTAAAGCAAGACAAGTTAAGCTTTGAACCTTTGATATAGGACAAAGGAGTGGATCGGTGGAGTGTTACTTAAATTTACTTTTAATTGTGAGTTCCTATCGTTATGTATGAGATTGACATTATTGTTTTATTTATAATACATGATACTGCTGTATTGTTATCAGTGGCGTAGCTAGGGGGTGGTGGGGCGGTCCGCCCCGGGCGGCACTCATTAAGGGGGCGGCATTTGTGGGCATTTGAAAAGTACAACAATTTCCGACAACCGCCCTTTTTCTTATGAAGGGGGAAAACCAAGGTGAAACAAAAATATTTGTAATTTTGAGTCTTAATTAACGGATTCGCACAACATTTTTTTGATTACATAGTAGATATTATAACTAACGCAAAACCGTTCAAAAAATTTTAATCGCTCAAAAAAGGCATCCATTTGTTTTGAAAACTAAGCGGTATAAGTCACAGATGACTCTTTTATAAGAAAAGTACGCAAAAAACACATCACGCTGGGCCGAATAATATGTGCTATTAATATCGCCACGACAGTTTGTACGTGGAATTTTGACATTCGCAGAATTATGCGCGAACACGTACCTAAAGGCATGGTGGTTCAAATATTGTGTTTAACTTGCAAGTAGTAATTTATATTACTGTTTTAGCTTTCAGAAAATTATTGTAAGGTAAGTTATTAAAAATGTAATTTATTTTGTTTTTATTGCATTTGAGTAGCACAAATAATTTGTGTTTTTCATTAAAATACGGGTATTCATTAAACATGTTACGCCTATCCAGATAAAGTAATGTGTAAATAATTTGAATTCGTCTATTTATGGAAAATTATTAAGATTTATGACAAGAATATGTAAATATTCAAATTTCTCTGATAATAAACACCCCAATATTCATAATAATTTCGAAAAAGACATACTTTAAAATTTCAATCGTCTTGGAAAAATTGACATCCGAAGAAGTAACTAGGAAAACGACATCAGACGCTTGAATTTTACTCAATTCAATGTAATCTTTTTCTTTTCTATGTTATCTCAATTTATGGGAATCCGTCATTTTTTAAATTAATGCAAAGTCATTGCATGGAACAAAGAGATGTGCTAATACAAAATGCTTTTATATCAGCCAAACAATTTGTGAAGAGATGGAAATATCAACTGAACGCCGAGTTCGAAGGAGAAAAAAATAATGAGTAGGGAATATTCAGAAGACGTGGTTCTATTTTTAGAACAAGAAGTACAACGAGAAATGTGTTTTTATACATTGATGGATTTATGAAAGAAAATAAAAGAACGCTTTGATTAGTTGCATGTCCTTGGAAGAAAATACTCGTAATACCATGTAACCTACTAAATAAAGCATTTGAACATCAAATAAATTACTCTATTGACATTGATAAAGAACAGTTCAATATGGAAAGAAAAAGTATCCAGATTTTTATGGCTGTACTGCAGTGCTTCTCAAACTTTTTAGTATGGCGGACCGGCAGGAACTTTTTCCATTGCACCAGGCACCGGTGCACTATTTTCCCTGCACTGACATTTTTTTCTGTCCTTTTTTTTGAGAACATCTGTGGACCGGCAGCGGATGGCCCACGGACCGGCACCGTTCCGCGGACCACCACTTTGAGAAGCACTGCTGTACTGTACCTACACTACAAGAAAAGGCATTATCTTAGAAAACCGGGGGAAAAGGCCCCCTTGATCTATTAAAATTTATTCAACAATATAGATTGGATAATTCTGTACCCAACATTGTAATTTTGCTATGAATTTTTTCAACTATTGCTATCAGTGTCGCTGGTTATGAAAGGAGCTTCTCAAAACTGAAGTTGATAAAAAAAAAGTATCTTCGTTCCACAATGAGCGATTAAAGTAAACAAAATCTTGCAATACTGTCCATAGTCCTTAGAACAAGATATCAAAGATAATTTTAATTTTGATAGCATAATACACGAGTTTTCTATTATGAAAGTTAGGAAAGTAAATGTATAAATATGATTACATACTAATGTATACACTTTCTTTCTTTGTAAAAAAAATCATTTATTTATAAATTCAAAATAAAAGAATAGTGATTGGTAATGTTTTTTTGTGTGTAATTTTGGAATATGTTTTGTCTCATTGCGACCTGTTACCTCAGTAACTTTCTTGTGGTCTTTAAAAAAAGTATCTTGTATTTTGTAAATTTGTATTTATATGTATATAATCTTATGCGACCTCTTTTATTACTGCTAACATAAATATGGCATGCAATGGGAAACATGTTCCCCATTTTTACTTCGTTTCAATTACAATTGTTTATTCATATTTCTTAATTTATAAAAACCATAACATAATCGACTAACTGGGCGTCCACAAATGATGTCACGCGATTTTTCACGACTTCCCCCCTCGTCACACGTCGTCACAAAATCTTAGACCCCTTCTTCAATAAGACGTCACCAAGCTTTGACCTCCCTCTCCCCATAAAAGCCGTATTTTCTGTTTGAAAATGAGCATGTTTCAAATAAAAAAAATTGTCTGTTAAGTATGGTTTTAGTGTAACGCTGCATTCTAATATCGTAACACGCGTTTTACATAAACGTCATTAAATAAAGTGTCAGTAATCAAATATTTACGTGGAAATTTTATTTAAAGTTGCGCGATTTAATGTGACGTCACATTTCTTAAACACCCCCCTCGTAACAAATGTGTCACGCCCCCCCCCCAGGTGCGTGACGTCATTTATGGACGGCCCCTAAAAAGGGCGGCAAATTGGAGTTCTAGCTACGCCACTGATTGTTGTACTCTGTATCAACGCAACAATATCCAGTTTTATCCACCAATTTATTTGGTAATATTTAGTAAATAATAAACTGTAAATTAGTATTGTTCCTGTCTTTTGCATCTTTTATATTCACGTTGTATGACTGTCACTGTCAGACTACGTCATTATTGTCACAAATAAAATAAGAGAAATTCAAATTATTTTTTTTAACAATTGAAAAAATTGAAAAACTGAAACTTGTCAATTATCAAGGGCGCCAAAAATAAATTACCCAAGGGCGTCAAAAACCTAGTTACGCCTCTGGTTGTATTAGATTATCTTTATGCTGTATTTCCAAGTTAGAATTAATGTCCTTGTGTATTATTACTACTTTGTTCTTCTAACGTCTAGTATTTCAAGGTTTAATGATTTAACTAAATGGTGTTACTCTTGTCAGTTTTGAATATTCAGTAATGAATCTGGCAGCTCTTTTTTCAATGAATTCTAAATTTTCAATGTTTTCTGTAGTGAATGGATCTCATACAGAAGATGCATATTCTAGTTCAGATTTCACAAAGTAAGATAACATTTTAGTTTTATATTCTTATTACATATGTTCCAGTTTCTCTTGATAAAGACAAGGTTTTATTTGGTTTGTTAATTACTTCTTTGACATGAGAAATACAAAAATATGTCTTATTTACTATTCATTTCTCCGGAGTATTTTGCATCTTGATTTTGGATTAGTTATTTTCCGTGAATGAAATATTTTGCAATTATGTGTTTCTTTTTCTTTGCTCCTCTGAAATAAAGGGTAATAATTAAGTATGGGCAATATTTAAAATAAATGGAAATTGTGAAAAATAAAGGTAGATGACATACTAAAGTGAGAATTTCAAATAGGTGCAAGTATAATAAGTAAGATGATAAAGACAAATTATAAAATATGGGGAAACAATAAGTTACGTGATTTCGTTTATATTAACCATGCCTCCAAACAAGCATCTGAGACTGTAGCCATCATCTCGTCTCTGTGTTTATCATAATAATTGCCCTTCTTTCAAGCAAAAAGTCCCTTAACGTTTGGGCCAATAGCTGTTTCCATTGCCTATATTTTACATTATCTTCACATTTAATCAAACAACCATCTATAAGACGTAGTGTTTGTGAGAGAAGTGTTGTGTTGTATTGACCTTGGATGAGTGTGCTATTTGGCTAGTATGAAACACGTGGTTTGTGATGTGAACTGTAAGCGTGCTGGTCAAGGACTGGGAGAATAGCTGGCTATAAATGTACGGTTCAAGAGGCAACCGGGGTTGAATGCATACAAGCTGCTTAGGTAGTTGATTGTACAGTTGATTACAGTGAATTGTAAATAGTGATTAAACACAGTTGTTAACCAAAACACAGTGTGTTGAAGTCATGTTACTTGACCAGCAAGTCCGATTACATGGTGTCAGAAGTAAAAGACCTCGAGACTATTTGAAGTACTGACACCACATCTATTACATGGTGTCAGAAGTAAAGGACCTCAAGACTATTGGAAGTACTGACGCCATAACTATTACATGGTGTCAAATGGACCGACTCCTCCCGCCACAACCACTGGAGCTAAACGGAAACATTGCTGCCAACTGGAAGAGATTTAAGCAGTCTTTCCAGATATGTAAGATAGCCAGTGGACTCGACACAAAAAGCAAAGAAGTGCAGAGCATGACACTGCTGCATGTAATAGGCCAAGAAGCGGTAGAATTGTGCAATACCTTCCAGTGGACTGGACAGGAATGTGACGATTGTGACGCGGATATTCATTCAGTGAAGTGCTTATTACTGAAATTCGAGAATTATTGTTTGCCAAGAAAGAATGTGACAGTCGAGACACGTGTTTTTCTCCAGAAAGCAAGGTGAGGGAGAAAGTTTCGATAATTTTATCACAGACCTTAAACTTAAAGCAAAGTCTTGTGAGTTTGAAAATTTAACAGAGTCGCTAATAAAGGACAGAATTGTGGCTGGAGTAAATAATGAATATCTCATGGCTAGACTACTGAGAGAATTAGACCTGAATTTAAACAAGGCTGAAATTATATGCAAGCGGCGGAAACGTCAGAATGGCATCTCAAAGCTTTAAATGAAGAAACGAATGTTCAAGCTGTGAACTCAAAGGCATTTGAGAAATCAAGTACGCACATGACAACAAGTCAACATGTCAAGCAAGCTGTAGGGGCAAGTACACACATAAAATCAGGCAAATGTAAATATTGTGGGGGAAAACATGAGCCTAGAAGATGTCCTGCTTATGGGAAGTTGTGCCACAACTTTGGAAAATTGAATCATTTTTCAGCGGTATGCAAATCAAAGGTGTAAAAGTTGTCAACCGTCAACTAAAAGAACACGTGGACTATAATCAAGAAGCATTCTGCACAGGCGCACAAGTAAACATTCTGCCACACAGATTATTCAGTCAACTCAGAATAGGAAGAATGCAGAAATCAACAGCAAGGCTCACTACATACAGTGGGGAATCATTGCCTATTGTAGGTAAAAAATCAATCACATGCTCGGTAAAAGAAAAAACAGAAATGCTGGAGTTTCAAATAGTCAAGACACACTCAAAGCCGATCCTTGGTCTGCAAGCTTGTCAAAAGCTGAATCTGATAAAAATCGTGGGCTTAATAAGCAACATTTATCAGAGGTCAAAACAGAAGAGGAAACATTACAACGAATCAGACAGAATCATTGGACGTACACACTCTCAGCGTGTAAGCAACGCAACAATGCAGAATGAACATAAAGGCTCGTGGCAGCCAGCGGTCGTCGTGTCGGCAGCAACGACGCCGAGGTCATGCATCTTTAAGACTTGCGATGGTGTGACACACCCACGAAACACCATGTTGAGACAGACATTTCGTGGAAGGAGAGGTGTTACGGGTGATTGTGAGTTCGACTCACCAGAGACAAAGCAAGAAGTACACGCTCCCAGCGTCGGTGCGAAATGGAGCAACAGCAACGACAACAAGATACGGGAGACAGGTGAAGCCACCGAGATGCCCAGATAAAGAGACATGGATATCTATGCAGTGCTATGAAGAGACATTTGGAGATTCAGTGTTAGAGTTCATGTACTGAATTGTTCGATGTTTTTAATTGTATTATTGTGTTATTGATAATCTGGGTCATTCGTTTTGTTGGAAGGGATATGTGAGAGAAGTGTTATGTTGTATTGACCTTGGATGAGCGTGCTAGTTGGCTAGTATGAAACACGTGGTTTGTGAGGTGAACTGTAAGCGTGCTGGTCAAGGACTGGGAGAATAGCTGGCTATAAATGTACGGTTAAAGAGGCAACCGAGGTTGATTGCATATGAGCTGCTTAGGTATTTGATTGTACAGTTGATCACAGTGAATTGTATATAGTGATTAAACACATTTGTTAACCAGAACACAGTGTGTTGAAGTCGTGTTACTTGACCAGCAAGTCCGATTACAGTGTTAACCACAACAACATTGAAAGCATTCAATGCCGTCACAATGGAATGATGACCTATACAAAATTCGAAGATGACAGATCGCCGAGTAAGGATTCTTTATGTACATAAATGGCAGTCATCCATTATGTAAATTCAAATAGTAACAACGTGAGAGAGTCATGTCTTAAACGTAAAAAAATGGGTAGACAAAAATTGATTCAAAATTTTAATTTCAACATTATCTGAAATATCTATGATCTAAGACAGGGGTCGGGAAACCATGGCTCGCGAGCCAGATGTGGCTCTTTTGATGGCTGCATCTTGCTCTCAGACAAATGTTCCTTTATTTGAAAAAGTTTATTCAGACTCATTTGAACTACATATTAATTTCATATAAAAACAGCATAACAATGTTATTAAAAATTAATTCAGAGACATAGTTATTGTACTTTTAGTGTTGAAATTACAAACAATGCACACATTTACTTGAATTTTAAGATTTAATCATAATGCATCATTGTATGGCTCTTACAGAATTACTTTCCAAAATATGTGGTGTTTATGGCTCTTTCAGACAAAAAGTTTCCAGACGCCTGATCTAAGAGATCCATAATATCTAAAAGACACAAAATTTAAACAAGTACCAAACGAAGTTTAAGTATCTAAAGTCAAATATTACCCCCAAAAAATCATTGAGAAAGCAAACTATTTGAAAAGATGAAAAAATAACCGAAAGAAAGAATGTGATTAAAGAAAATTCAAAGCTGAACTGAATGTACCAAAAGCCAAAACGTGAAAAGAAGAAATGAAAGAAACGCACATCAAGTCCTTAACTTTTTATGAGGCCAGAATCAATAAAGAAATGGTATTGGTGCTGGCTGTCTTTTCGGGGATCAATGAGTACAAATATTGAACATTGCAGACGGCTTTATTTCATTTCTGACTTTGTTTCGTCCCCAAAATGATCCAACATTTCACTCGACCAATCTCCCAGATGACCTACAAATTATGACCTGACAGGCTGATTGATGTCACGAATCAGAAGATCACTCCCAGGACTTGGCTATACGATTATCAACCAGCCTCATTAACTGCGAACGTTGCAATAGATTTCTTTCTCACCGTCTTTTCCTTTTCATCTTAACATGATCTAGAAGGTATGCAAGTGTTTGCTGAAGATTTGGATTCCTGTTGAAACATTTTTCACTATTGTTGTTTTACCTGCTCATGTGATCTCGTACTTCGTACGATTTTCAGTAAATTTCCGTGACATTTTTCAAGCGTGGGAAATTTATGTTTCAGAATTTTGAGCACATTTTTAGTAGCAAACCACACATTTCATAAATAGTCATTTCATGTCAAAATCTATAAATGTAATTATTTATTTAGTTTGTTATTTTTTACACTTATATAGCGCATTACCCCAGACCACGGATGGGCTCACTTGCGGTCTACAAACATTTCAAACAACTTGAGAAAAGACATTGCACTCTCAAACTCCCTAAACATAGTTAGGTAGTTAACCACACATAATTACTAAGCTTATTATAGAGATATTATCTCTAGCACACAGAGTCCCAAGCGTTTTCAAGAAACGATATCATTTTAGAGAAGCATGGTAACTTTCAAATAAGATTGATTAAGGCAAAGATATCATAAGAGCTCTTTTTTAAAATATATATATATATAAATGTCAGTTGTGATTCGTAAGATATCTCATTAAAATTTTAACCCAAAATTTAAACCACCAAGTAAAAATTAATGTCTGCATTTTCATCCATATATCTATCTGCATGTTTGTCTGCCTGTAGAAATTCCATCTATCTCTCATTTTAATCATCCCCGCACCATGTTACGCACCATGTTACTTTTAAATCTAAATTTGTCTCACCATCTCCCCCATACCACAATATACAAAAATCTGGTTACACACATTTTTTTAGAGAAAATGAATTTCAGAAAACGTCAGATTTTCACAACTTGCATACATCAAGATGTTTAAAATGTAGTAAGCCGAGTTGAATTATTTAACTCAGAATCTCATACATGTTAAAATCTCTATAAAATTTAAATTGAATCTAATAGACAACTACTATGATATATTCAAAAATTTAATTGAATATCTTAATGATATCGTCTTTTTATCAAATAAGAATTTAAACGTAGATACGAAGAAACAGAAAGTAATTGAAATTTCTTGCAACGCTTCACACAAAGAAATAATTATCATAATTAGTGTCGTTGAGCAACGGGCTGGAAATTCACATGTTGATGAGACGCTTCTTTACTGAATTTGTTAAAATATTTTTTGCGAGAAGATACATATATAGAAATAACGCACTTAGTAACAAATTACCTATCTCTATATTTAAAAAAAACTAAACATTGATTTTTGTTTAAACAACTTAAAATACTTTTTTTTTAAATTTCTAAATTGAAATTATTTTTTGATCCCGAAATGACGAAAGCTTGTTTTACCTTTTTAAAGGGATAATCAAAAGCTCATGGAATGAGTAACCCTGACAGTCATTTCTCATTTATTTTTAAATCCCTTATATTAACTTCACCGCCGTCTCTCTCTGTCTGTCTGTCTCTCTCTCTGTCTCTCTCTCATCATCTCATGGGCTCGGCGGGCGGAAAAACAAAAGTCGAAAATGACCCACTTCCAATGATCCGATCGAACTGAAATTTGGCACACGGACCCGTCTTACATAACAATGCATCGTATCAAAATTTCAGATCGATCGAACGTACCGTAATTAAATTAATGCATTTTTAGTTTATCCTTATATGAGGTATGTAATTTTAATTCACGATTTGTTATTGTTTTTTTGCCACGTGAAAGTTTGAGCATTGAGGCGACCCAACGAAACGACGGTGCGCTTTTGTTTACATTTTACGTGTCACTCTGAGCTCGGTCAAGCGAATCGGTGACCAGACTTTTCCCCTCTCCCCCCACCCACCCCTCCCCCCCCCCACTAGGGTTATGATGCAAAGTTGAGTTAAGACAGATTCAGTCTGTAAATGTTTGAATATAATCAATACTTTTAGTTATGTCTCATCTATAAGGGATTTATAGTCAAAAACTTTGTTTTTACGGGGTTGTTTAATTACCTATCTGAGTTTAACTCTATTCAACTGTCTTTCCTTCCCCTGCAATGGTATATATTTGCCTCCCTTGTTTCAGCTCTTCGAACATGAAGACATCTATCACTGATCTCTATTTACCATAAAAACTTCCATTCCCCAATTGAATGGTCCCCCATCTTGTATCCCACCAACCCTGACCTCCCTGTTCCTCCTTTTATTTATGTCTAGGACCCATGTCTCACCCAGCAAACACATAATTCAGGTCTTGATTCGGAGGGAATCGGGGGGGGGGAGAAAGGGGCGGGATGTCTGGAATTCGGGAATCGGAAGTGAATTGCTTACTACGGTTTTTGATGTGGAGCCGTGGCATTGTTGTAATAATCTGAGCATCGTTTAGGAAGATGTACGCGAAGATATGGCTTGAATTATATTCCGTGCTAAAAGGTTATGTATGGAAGTAATCCTATAGGAGCGTTTTTATGGGGAGGGAAGGGTAATGGGGGTGAACGCCTGTGTTCTGTGTTAAACATGCAATTCATATGGGACAAGTGAAGGGGAAAGAATGTAATTTTTTTAAAAATAAAAATTGTGTTGAAGATCCAGAATAACCTTTGGAAGGATTTGTTTTATATACGGAAGAGCTGTTAGAATTTTTTAAACCAGATTTATGTGCAAAGCAAATAAAATAAATTAGTGAAATCATAACACATTGAATGGCACATTTGTCTCTCTAACTTTCATGAATTATCCATGATTTTAAAGCCACACAATTCTTACTTTTTTCCTAGGCAATATTAGTAACTGTGATGATACTTGTCGTAGCATATGAGAGAGTGACTCACATCCGGGCCTGTGGAGACTCGAGTAATAGGCATTTATTCAACTATCTAAATTACAAAAAGTAGTTGCATGGAAGTGTTAAACTGTTAAACTATAGGAACATTGCCATTCTTTTGTTTTATCCCCACATTGTTTCTGGAAAGTAAATCTCTGAAACTGTGTCGCATCACATGTCATGTTGATTTTAAAGCGTATTTCCTCACTAAAGATAAGCGAAAAAATATAATTTAAAAAAGCAGATAAACAGGATTTACTTTTAGTTTTAGTGGTGCTCCCGCTGCACTCGACAATGCCTCTCACAATTCCAGGGGAATGGGTATCTGCCAACCCTGTTTAAGAACACTTGCTTTAAACACTTGCTCATGCTGACAGTGTACCGGGGCAGGCATCAAACACATTTTGAGAATCGTCGTCAAAATGGAATTTCAAATCCCTGCGATATTCAGTTGTGTGATTGGCCTGGTATTTAACCTGTGTGTTACGTCATTTACGTCTGTCCGAACATTATCGGCTGAAAATAATTACCCATCGGTGTCAAAATGACCTTTAAATGATAAAAAGATCTCCAGACAGAACAAAAATGCTACCTGGCATTTGTTTTTTTTTCCTCTTTTTTAAACATTTATTTATTTTTATAAATTCAGTTGTATTTCAACATTTTCATTTCATGGGCGATAAAAAATAAAAAACGAAAGAATGCCCTACGCCATGCCTTCCTTTCTTCATAGGAATAAAAAGCGGTGCGTGATCTAACAGCGTTAAACACGGGAAAATGTTCTCCTTCCCCAAAATCTTTTTTCATTATTGAAATTAAAAGCTAAAGCAAAATAAATATCCACACAAATTTTAACAATTAATAATTCTGATATTAACTTGCAAAACTTCACGATTAAACTTTATTACAAAAATGAAAAAAAATCGAATACCTAGGAATTATCCGTTGATAACAATTTGTAAAGTGGGTCACTAAAATTATTCCTTACTCAAGAATAAAATCCATTTCCGTTCGTTGTTTTAAAATTATGTATTTCAAATTTTAATTAAGATAAGAAATATAATACTTTAAGATTAGAAATAAACATTTTAAAATATGCTGTTAAAAAATACATTTTTTCAAATCATTACGCTTAAAAAAACATCAAAACAAACCCAAAAAATACCCCAAAATCAGTGCATAAAATACCGGTACTTTTCAAGATTTCTTAATACTACAAATTTACATTTAATCCTCCACACAATGATGAAAAAAAGGTGAAGGCATTGTATGAATTTCTCATTCACTAAATTTTCTAAACAAAACATGCATTCAAGTAACGTACTTGATAAGAATTCCATTTAGTGCTGGCAACACTCCCATCTCTGAGTATACCCCCGCACAGCTCTGACCTAAATCTGAACTTTATTGATACTTTAACTCCTGAGTATACCACCGCACAGCTCTGACCTAAATCTGAACTTTATTGATACTTTAACTCCTCAGTATACCACCGCACAGCTCTGATCTAAATCTGAACTTTATTGATACTTTAACTCATGAGTATACCCCCGCACAGCTCTGACCTAGATCGGAACTTTATTGATACTTAAACTTCTGAGTATACCACCGCACAGCTCTGACCTAAATCGGAACTTTATTGATACTTTAACTCCTGAGTATACCACCGCACAGCTCTGACCTAAATCGGAACTTTATTGATACTTTAACTCCTGAGTAGACCACCGCACAGCTCTGACCTAAATCTGAACTTTATTGATACTTTAACTCCTGAGTCTACACCGCAGGTCAACTTCAACAAGATTTCATTTGCCTTTCAGCAAATGTCATTCCAAAACATGCTTTTCTCATTTAGTGCATGTATCAAGGTGTTATCTGATTTTGTTTACACCAGGGCCGTCCATAAAGTACGTTACGCTCCAGAGGGGGGGGTGTAAGAAAGTGTGACAGTTTGTGACAGGGGGAGGGCGGAGGGGGTCCAGCCATGCGTGACGTCACGGTGTTTTATATTCAATTTTAATTATTTTGTTAATAAAAAAATATTTTTGTTAGGAAGTGTGACGTACTTTGGGGGGGGGGTCCGAGATTTGTGACAGGGGGAGAGGAGTAAAAATTGTAAAAAATAGCGTGACGTACTTAATGGGCGGCCCCTGTCGCCGTAACTTTAACCATCAACTGACCACATGTTAGCTATAGATTTATGTATTTTGATTAAACGGTGCACTTTCACTTACGTTAAATTCTATCCCTTGGCTACATAAAGTGGTCATCTGCACGCCAGCACAGTTTATATTTTTGTCATAATTTTAAGGCATAATAAACTAATGTTTCACTATGATAAAATGTCATCTTTTTATTTTAAAAAATCTTCTTTTTTTCTTTAATTTGAACTTGTAGCTTGCTTTAACGTCGCTCAGTGCGACTTGCAAGGCAAGTTTTTTCCCGCTCCAAGTCCACTAGACATTTGTAGGTAATGATGATCCATTCATAAGAAAGGGGGACAAACTACGCAACCCCTCCCAACAACACTTCTGCAAAGAAGAAGAAAGAAGTTATATATTGACATTGGTATCAGCCACTGAAGTATTCCACCAAAGCATCAACATCGTTATAGTTTAGTCATGTTTACATGCCTTTCGTCTGGAGTCATGAGAGTGTGTTCCAATAATAACATGTTACAGCCAGACAGGGAATTTCGATTTAATGAGTCTTTGCAGTGGCGTAGCAACGGGTTGGCATTGGGGCAGTTGCCAAGGGCGCCGGCTCAAAAGGGCGCCACTAAATCACTAATTTTTAAATTTGTATTTAAATAAATACAGTCGGACCTCTGTAAGTCGAACTCAAAAGGACCTGATAAAAAATTGACTTACTGAGTTTTTGAGTTAGGGAAAATGGCGTAATAGGCGCCGATTAATCAAGGACAATGTAGATATTGAGAGGTGGGGGGAACAGCCATACCGGCTAGTAGGCTTTTCACAAAAGAGATGCGGTATCTATGTTTCATATGAAAGCAAGCCAACTTGCTTTGACATGCCGACACAAGCCCGTGAGAGGAGAACCTTCCCTCCCCTCCCCCACTTTACTCCCTCAACAGTGGGATGGGGGAGTAAGATTTTTCTTTTTAAAAAAAGTCACAGCATGCAGCAAAGGGCCGCAAATTAGTTACCACTGACCACTCCTTTTTCTTGTCTTTGTCATTTTTTGTACTTGCAAGGGTCGCTTAATCCTTCGTGGAATGCACTGAGATAAGATTTTACGTCCATTTACGTGGCTTTATGGAATACGTGTTCTGAAATGTCATTCCAGAATAATAACCCAAACGCCTTGGAAAATTCGACTAAGAGAGGTTGAAAGCCAAAAATCTTAGAGTTAAGGAGATCTAAAATACATTAGTCTTATGGAGTTTGGCCGGGACCTAACAATTAATTGATATACGGAGGTTTTCCACTTAGGGAAGTTCGACTTAGCGATGTCCAACTGTATTTCACTTTTATCCTTGATAAAAAAAGTGAATAATTAATTATATTTAAATATATTTCATTTAAACCATTATAATATTTTTATTATGTTTGTGGCCTTTGCGGGGCTTCTTATCATACAAATGTCAATATAATTTTACAGTCTTTATTTTAAAAAGAAAAATCTTAGTATCCTCATCCCACTGTCGAGGGAGTAAAGTGGAGGAGAGGAGGGAAGGTGTCGGTATGTCAAAGCAAGTTGGCTCCTTTCATATGAAACATCACCGCCCCTCTTTCCTGTGATCCTGTCAAGCCTTCTATGCCGCTATGGCTGTTTCTCTCCCCCTTTCAATATCAACATTGTCCTTGATTAATATGCGCCTATTACGCCAGTTTCCCTAACTAGAAAACTCCATAAGTGGAATTTTTTTCCCCCTTGAGTTCAACTTAGAGAGGTCCGACTGTATTAACAACAGGTCAATACTTCAGCTAACGGAAGTGCTGAGCTGCAGTCCTTGACGCGTTATTTAAATTTACTTTTAATTGTGAGTTTCTATCGTTATGTATGAGATAATGAGTATGACACATTGACACTAATGTTTTTATTCATAATACTTGTTAATTTCAAGTTTTGCTGTATTCTTTATTAACGCAACAATATCCCGTTTTATCCACCAATTTATTTGGTATTATTTAGTAAATAAACTGCAAATTAGTATTGTTCCTGTCTTATGCATTTTTATATTCACGTTGAATGGCTGTCACTGTCAGACTACGTAATAATTGTCATAAATCAGAAATAAAATAAGAGAAATTCAATTATTTTTTTCTAACAAATGAAAAAATCGCAAAGCTGAAACTTGTCAATTTATCAAGGGCGCCGAAAATAAATTTGCCAAGGGCGCAAAAAACCTAGTTACGCCTCTGAGTCTTTGCATGTGAAGAAGAAAAAAAGTTAACTACATAATATTAGAAAGAAAATACAATTTATGTCAATTACATTTTATTTGTTATATCGGTATGGTGATGGATCATTCTATTAGTTGTTTTTTTTTCCATTTGTGGTAGGGTTGTGCTTGCCACGTCAACTCAAATAATTTAAATTATTTATTATTATATAACATTATTTTCTTATAATCTCTTTTTTTATTCGCATCCCATTATCATTAAAAGATTCGCCGTAAATTTTAGCTAGTTCTTTTTTTTTAATAATTTGGCCAAAAATCATATAATTGTTATTTCCATATTGTAAATTCCATTCCCGTTTCAACTACATGAGCATAGTATAACAATTTTGTAAGAATGACTGAATCTTAAAAGCGTAACGAAAATTCCTTGTTCAATTTATGAGACAAATAAACAAAATAAAACATATTTTTACTTCAGATGTTAACACCACTCACTAAAATTATCCCAAATACATATCTAAATTTTACTTCATGCAGAACCTGTTCTCTAAATCAGAGGGTTCAATTCCGTGTGCAGGGAAATATCCCAACAAACGGAAATGCAAATTAAAAAAACGAAATTGACGACTTGTCTTGACAAGATCGATGAACACTTCACACTAAGTCACATTTTGCCTAACTTTGGTTGTTTATTCTACTAAAAACTTTAATTTATTGGGATTTTTTTAGTCAATGTTTTATCCTATACAATCAACGGTTTACTTTATTTTTCAGGTCAACCAATCATCTCTCGATACCTAAGATCGACATTCGTACCGCTTCCAGCCACAAAGCCAAGTCCGCTTTGTTTGAAGTAGTAATTACTGGAGTGCTCCCTAGTAACGTTAATGTCCATGATTGAAAACGTAGAGGATGGAGACGTTGAATCTATTTGACTTTGATGGAGATTCATACGATGTAGAAGAAAACATCGGCAGAGCAGAAGACACTCTACTGGGATTCGGGAACAACTAAATAAATCCACTAACCGATGGCACGATTTCCCCTCACTGCTTTCATCTGTTCCCAAGTGCACTTTTCGTGAAACTGATATGTCCATAACAAACCTGACTTCAGCTGATGTCAGGTCTTCGGGGGATGGGCCACTGGCCCAGATTCTCGTGCCCAAGACAATGACCCCGGCCCGGTCAGACCATTTAACGCCGACAACACTCAAGTTGCCGGTATTAAGTTACAGAACAGAGGTTACCACCGCTGTTGCAACCTTTGATTTCAATAACACTTCCGGTATGCTGCACCACACCAACTGCTCGCACGAGTGGAATATCGGTAACATCTCAATGTCCTTCACGCCCACAATGGTCAACTCCAGTAGAGAAGGGGACATCATCACGACCTTTGGAGGATTCGGCTACCACCTCCCAAAATACGGCGAGACGGTGATGGTGCTGATTTGCATCATTCTCGGTGGCATGATTCTCGCCATCATTCTCGGGAATATATTCGTCATCACGGCCATCGTGGTTGAAAAATCTCTCCAGGGCGTGTCTAACTACTTAATCCTGTCTCTGGCCACCACGGACCTTTTAGTGGCTGTCCTAGTGATGCCCATAAGTCTGATCAATGAGATTAGCATCCACTGGTTCCTAGGCAACACCGTCTGTGACATGTGGGTCTCCATGGACGTACTTTGCTGCACCGCGTCCATTCTCCACCTAGTGGCGATCGCCTTTGACCGATACTGGGCAGTGTCCAACATCGATTACGTCCGTAGCAGAAACGCCCGACAGATTCTCTTCATGGTGGCCATAGTGTGGATGGTTTCCATATGCATCTCCATACCCCCACTCTTTGGGTGGAGGCACGATTCGGACGGCCCCGAGCTCTCCGGGCAATGCCTCATATCACAAGATCACGGCTATACAATTTTTTCCACGGTCGGGGCCTTCTATTGCCCGCTCGTTCTAATGCTTATAATTAACTTCAAAATCTACCGAGCCGCACGTTACCGTATAAGGAAGAAAAGGTTCGGAGGTCGACCACCCAAACAGGCTTCGCTGCATGTACCCCTTCCCATTGTTACCATGGAAGCATCACAGCGAACGAATACGAGACACTCATCCGGAAGTGACGTGAGCCAGGACGGTATCAGCATGTATATGCCTTCATGCACCAATGCAAACGACATCACGAGGGTTGAAATGGAGTCACCGCTGGACGCCCAGGAGAACGGGCAAGCTCTCCTGGAGCCGGACTCCAGTTTGACCAGAATGCTGACCAACACATTGACTGTGCCGGTGTGTACGATGAACGTGGGCCTGCCCCGACCAGGCATGACGTCCAACAACAATATAAGCAAACGGTTGAGGCGGGGAGACAAAGAACGCTATAGACGAGAGAAAATGGAGATGAGGAGGGAGCGGAAGGCGGCACGTGTGTTGGGGATCATTACGGGGGCTTTCGTTGTTTGTTGGTTACCGTTTTTCATCGTGGCTGTAGTGACACCTATGTGTGGACACTACTGTAATGTCCCCGAGTACGTTGTCAGCCTGTGTCTTTGGCTTGGTTATTTCAACAGCCTCATTAACCCGATCATCTACACCATCTTTAATCCCAGCTTTCGTTGCGCGTTCAACAAGATTTTCCTCCGCAGGATAAAATCCGCTAACAGGCTGACGTAACACACATTGGCTTGCTACCTATCGACGCAGGATGGGGTTTGTGCCCGGAATGACGTGTTGCTAAAAGTATCCCAGTGCTTTGTTTTAAGCTCATGTTGTTAAGAAAACAAAACCTTTTATTTTGAGATTTTTGTTGTTGCTGATGCTCTTTGTTCCTGGTGTATGCATCACGACATGGACATATTTTATATTTCTAGATTTCTGTACAGTGAATGTTCATCGTCACATCGTCCATTTTCCACGTTATAAATGGCATTTCATTATACCTCATATTTTCATTAATTTAAATATTGATGCAAATAAATCAATAAAAATGAAATAAAAACTGCTATTTAATAGAAATAAACAAACGTGTTGTGAATCGGTTTTCTGAACAGTTTGTGTGACTATTTTGAGATATTTGACGTATTTTGATATCTAAATTTACCCTAGTTTAGAAATTATATAGATCTATACAATGCGAAGCAGTACATGTAAATGTTTTTTTACAAAATTATTTCAAATGAACGAAACACTACAAAATAATTTATTTCTGTAAATTTTGGTAGTTTTATATTTATGTACGACATATCACTCGTTATTATTTATCAATTTTATAAAATGACATTGAGTGGTCTACAGTTAACTCATTTCGTTGCATTTATCTTATTCGTTTTTTACGCGTTACTAGGAAACTTAAATAAATTAACTGGATAATTTTTTCTTTCGATTTCATATTTTTATTCAATAGCATTGGGGTCAAATAAATTAAAATATCTTAAATACACGTACAAAACTATCCAAATAAACAAAAAATATCGCAAGCAATTTTCTTTCAAAAGAAATGTTGATTTTCTATATAAAAATCTATAAAATTAAACATTAATTCTGATGTTTTTTAGAATTTTTGCTCAGGGAATTGTAAATACATCATCCAAAAATAACCATCAAGTACTTTAGGGTTGTAAACCATGCTTTGAAATATTCCTAGAATCCCCAGCTAAAAAAGATGACAAGGGAAATCTCATTTAATCTACTCAGGGTCATCTTACCTTGGCTTTATTTAACAGACAACAAAAAATAAAAGAATTTATAGGAATTGAAATCCAGAAATGCCAATAACAGGCATATATGTGCTCTATCGCTATCCAAATGTCATAGAAGGCCTAGCTATGTTTCAACATCTTAATATCATTGACAGGTCAAGCTATGCTTCAACATCCAAATGTCATAGACAGGCCTAGCTATGTTTCAACATCTTAATGTCATTGACAGGTCAAGCTATGCTTCAACATCCAAATGTCATTGACAGGCCTAACTATGCTTCAGCATCCAAATGTCATTGACAGGCCTAGCTATACATCAACATCCAAATGTCTTTGACAGGCCTAGCTATACATCAACATCCAAATGTCTTTGACAGGCCTAGCTATGCTTCAACATCCAAATGTCATTGACAGTTCAAGCTATGCTTCAACATCCAAATGTCATTGACAGGCCTAGCTATGCTCCATCCCCATTCGAATGTCATTGACATCCACGTTCCTGCTCCGTGAAATATTTTATTGGCAATCTTACCTCCTGCCCAGGCCTCTGCTCAATGAACTTGGCTTGAAATACATGTATTTACAATGAAACATCCTGACAGCCATCAAAAACTTGAACGCTGCGAGTGGTTTCCATTGCCTGTGGCGTCGGTCTCAAAGAAGAACCCCATGCATGTGTGTGGGCCTCTAATAGGTCATTGCTACTGGTGAATGTTTCATTTGTTTAACTTCTCATTCAAAGAAATATAAAACCTTTCATCCACAATTCACATGCGATTTGAGGGGGGGGGTTTGAGTGGGAAACAAAATTGCAACTTTTCAGCACGAATTGCAGCTCATTTGCCCGGCGGTCATTTAAGTAATGGGATCCTGCGGTCATAAGTAATGGGATATATGAGCAGAAATTTATCTATAATTTAAAATAAGAAAAAACAACTAGAAGTCCCTTAAATTCTGGATCAAATTCATCTAATCTGCTCAATAATGTAAAAATAGAAAAACGTGATGGAAACATTGTGACATTTAAATGAAATAACTGGGAATTAAATCTTTATGTCTCGAAAAACAGAGGCATTGTGTGCAACTAGGCACATAATCTTCTGTATAGAAGGAGCGTCTGTAATAGATAAGATAGCAAAACGTATTATGAGTAACGAATAGCAAAAGCCACGTGAGCAATTAGTAACAGAAGTCTTATCATTAGCTATAAGTAACAGAGGCCTTGTCAGCAAATATTAACAAGTAATAGAGGCCATGTAGCTGTAACAGAGGCCTTGTCAGCAAATATTAACAAGTAATAGAGGCCCTGTAGCTGTAACAGGGGTCTTGTCAGCAACTATTAACAAAGCTACCTTTATTTTAACTATGACGGTGATGCGTCCATTTCTGAATATTTATATGAATTTTTTTTTGTGTGTAACTATGCTTAGGAAGCTTAGGAAGATTTAGAGTGCAATGTGTTTTATGTAGTTGTTGAACATGTTTGTAAAGCGCTGTGAGCCCAGCTGTAGGCTGGGGTACTGCGCTATATAAGTGAACAAAATAATAATAATAATAACATAGGCCTTGTAGCTGTAAGTAACAGAGGCTCTGTAGCTGTAACAGACGTCTTGTCAGCAACTACTTACAGAGTTATTATAATCAACGAGAAACAGGGAGTTTGAGAGCCCATAGTGTGGAGGTCTTGTTGGCTCCAATTAGGTGTTACATATTTTGACTGAAAGTGGAAAAAAAATATTTAAATTTAAGTTCCATGAAATAAAAGCCGTTGGTGTATGAAACATCCGGCTGACAGCAGCGCAAAGATCAATCACCACAGTAATGGGAGTCCTGTGTCTCTACCATCATATCCAGTCTTAACCAGTAGAGAATGATACGGGGCAGAGTGGGACTTTGCCAAATTATGCTCCCCTAGGGGATCCAGATAGGAGAGCCGTCTGGGTCTGAGGAGAGGTGCAACATGAGATAATTAAAGGATGGAGGGATTTTACCTCAACTACGAACTAGCCTGCGCCACTGTTGTCACCTAGTCACAACATAAAACATAATTTACCTCAATACGACTAGCCTGCGCCACTGTTGTGACCTAGTCACAACATAAAACATAATTTACCTCAATACGACTAGCCTGCGCCACTGTTGTGACCTAGTCACAACATAAAACATAATTTACCTCAATACGACTAGCCTGTGCCACTATTGTCACAACATAAAACAGATCTTAACTCAACTACGACTAGCCTTCGCCACTAATGTCGCAACATAAAACAGATTTTACGTCGACTAGGCCATTATTGTCAAAACATAAAGCACTCCGATTGGCTTATATAGTTTTAACATGTTTAGCCATTCCTTCATTGTTATAATGCCATCTCCTAAATGTATGCACGTCTGTCCGGCCCATGTGCCAATGTTTTATATTTAACAGCCTGTCAATCTATATATATATTTCACCAAAGCGAGTATGTGCGAATGAGCATGACGAATGACCCTCGCTTGGGTCGACCCAGGGGCGGATTAAGACTGTTCGGGGCCCCTGGCTGCAATTCATACTGGGACCCTGTCCAGGCAGCGTAATTTTAAATAAAATGATCACTAGCAGTCTAATATAAGACTGTGTAACTTGTAATGCAGGGTGTAATAAGACACAAAATTAAATAGAAGTCAATTAAATTAATATAAAGTTACACGAGTTCACATTTCATTAAAATATTTATTATTATTTATTTCAATCTCTAGAACCTTCGTTTGCTAACTTTTCTCATGGCGAGATTTTTAATCAAGTCAGCAAAATTAAGTGAGCTTACGATTTCCCTTTCAATGCACATTAGAGAGAGTGCCGACTCAGTCTTTGTTGTCCTATGCAACTTCTAATTTCAAACTTTTTTTTTCAACTTTGAAAATGATCGCTCTCAGCTGCACTTTTATGTCATCAACGGGAGATACATGCGAAGTGCAATGTGTAAATTTGGAAAGGACTGTGTAAAATTTAGCTCATTCAACAGCAACATATTTAGCTCTGTGCATGTATTTTGAGTTTCACATTGTGCTACTTCCTTTTCCTGACCCTGAGCCTGGACAATAAACTTTTTGATGAGTTCTGAAAATTAGACTAATGCTGAAGGAAAGCAGTCTTCGAAATCACTTGAATATTTTTCCATTAACTTGGCTGCTGCCCCTCGGATGGCATCATTGCTGAGCTCATTAAGGTTTGTAAGAAAGCCACATTTCTCATGGATGCCTTTATATATGCATCTAACTGATGTTGTAGGGCTGGAGAAAGTTTGTCAATGAATACCAGAAATACCTCAACCTTGAATTTTTGTCTCGGAGAAAATACTGTTTCGGCTGATGTCTCTTCATCAAGATGACACTTTCTCTTTCTTTAATCACATTGAAGATTGTTTATGCTCTTTCTCCACGAACATATCCTTTAATTTTTCTTTATAGAAATCAAATTCAGAACGCTGTCTTTTAACAAACTCAAGTAGATATTTCAACAAATGTATCTTGAAGAGATGCATACATTTTCTGAAATATTTCTAAAATTGTGTCCCAAATTTCAAGTAAAATAGCGAGTTTCAATTGTTCAAGTTCCTTCCGAAATGCTTCAAGTCGACTGTCAGGCGGCTGATTGTCGTCAGTTGCCAATTCTTCCAGTCCTGCAATATTCTCATGGTATTATTTATTAACAGATCTTACAGCATCATGTCGGGCAGACCATCTTGTGTCAGACAAGGCTTTGTTAACATGTAACCTTTTCGATTGTTTTTGAAGACCATGTCAACGATGAATAGATGCAACAAGCCAGGTATAAAGATTTTGCAGAATGAAAAAAATAAGTAAATAATTATTTTTTTTAAATCTGGTTGCAGCAGGACAACCTTCTGCTGCACTTTTCCCAACCAAATTAAGGGAATGAGCTGTGGACGGCACATAATGAGCACCACTGCACTCCTCACGAAGGATAGCCTGGACTCAGTTTTACTTCCAACTTATACTTGCAGCATTGTCGTATGACTGTCCACGGCAATCTTGAATTTGAATGTCAATTTCTTCCAAAATATTAAAAATAATTTGGGCAATTCCTGATTCAGTATGGGACTTAATTGGTATGAACTTGATGAATCGCTCAACAGGAATGAATGGTATTTAGCTTATAACGGAACGTAACATGTAATTCAGGTTAATTAGGGACACCAGTGTACTAACTTGGAAGTTGGTTAAAAATTCGATTATTGAATTATGCTCTACTGTGTCAAAGTTTTTTGTCGTAAGTTTTCCAAACTAAATAGAAGTCGATTGTTTTTCTAAAGAATGGTTTCCCTAGATATTATTACAAATGATGACGATTTCTGGTATTTCACACTCTTCGACATTTTCTCTTGATAAGTAGATGAGATTTTTAAAAATTTATTTATATTTTCAAGGCTTCATGCAAACATTTGCCCACTTTTATTATAGAAAATAATTTTGGGGGGCCCCTAAATCATCGGGGGCCCCTGGCTTTAGCCCGTTCAGCCCCCCCCCCTTTAATCCGCCGTAGGGTCGACCGATCACAGTTGGCAAGTGTAGTGGGATGAGAAGACAAAAAATGAGAAGGGGAGGGGGCAACAATTCTTCTTGCGGTAACTTGCGTTGTTACTTCATAGAATAAAATGTGATTCGTAGTGTAGTGGGTACCAAGTCCGCCTTGCACGCGGAAAGTCCTGGGTTCAAACCTCAGCGGGAACATAAAAAAATATAATTGTTTAATGTTTCTTTCTGCCCGTTCCCCCCCCCCTTTTTTTTTGCGAACATGACTAACCCTTGCTAGGGTCGGCCAATCACAGTTTATGGTTGGCAAGGGTGATAGTAAAGGGATGTGGGGGTGGGCAGGGAACAATAAACGGAGTGCACATGTCTCCAGGTTTACTCGCTTTTTTTTCATTACCTCGTGCTGCTGTTTGTGTCCGTTCTCTCACACCCCCCTCCCCCGTTCTCTGCACTGTCTATGACGAGCAAGTCTGCGGCGTATGCTACGCCGCGGGTCGTATCTAGTCTCTTATAATACAAGACAAGATAGTGACAAGGTCTGCACATCTCTGTCCAGACACCTTAGACAATTATATCTCTCATCCATTGTAAGCTCACATGAATTCATTATCTTATTTAGTAATCCTTATAAAATGAGGTGATGGCTCACGCAAGCTCTAACCTGATTAGTTTTAAGTCCCTGGTGTAATATCAGAGAGTAATATGAAGTAAAAGACTATGGAGTTAATGAAGAAGGGCCAACAATTTAAGAAATGACTGAGGCAGTAAAAATGATATGTAGTTTATTTTGATGACTAAATGACAGGCTCCTGTTCTGTACAGTATAGTAACAGCTGGCACACAAGCATGCAGTTATTTGTTACATTAACAACTAGCAAATAACGTCAACAGCAAACCCAAAGAGGACATTCAATTGTCCATACAGAAATATTTTTTTTTAAACCACACTGCAGTTAAAATCTACACAATTCCAATGGTCTTCTATATTTCCTGAAATTTCTCATATCACTTCATGAATCAATGCAATAGGATAAACTCCTAAAAACTTTTTAACTCCTTCCAGCACTTATAAAATATTTCAAAATGTTAGGATCAGTGGCATAAATTCTAAAAGCTATGTAGTTGTATTGTTCAGCTTCATACACTAAGAAGTTTGGCACAGTCAACTAAGATAATTTAAACTACTGTATGTTTATTAAATTAACTTTTTGGTCAGCACTGATATTATTGGAAAATAGATTTGAATGTTAAATAAAACTTATATAAACATCAACTAAAAAATAAATGTGACCAATATCAATAAGCAATTTTAAATACATCATGCAATTATTTACTGGAGCCATTAATATATGGATAGGGAATAAATTGTTTTTATTAGGCTAATCTCATTAATTCAAGTTCAACACTTGCTAACCACCATGTCTTTTCTTTTTTTAAACTCTAATTCTAATACTCAACACTCAAACTGACATTCCTGGGGAATTTCATTGGCTTTGTTTGCAGCAGATGTAACATTAAAGTTTTAAAGGGAAGTAAATCAATGCTTTAATTTGGATTTAAAAACCTTGTATAGGCTGCCAATTAGGAATTTACTCTCTAGTTCATCATTAAAGTGAAGTAAGCTCCTTGAGATTTTGAAATATGTATAACTCTACCCACACATTTCAATATTAATGAAGTATTGGCCTGCTTTTAAAGGAATGACACAGAGATCAATTAATTCTTTTAAGTTTCTAGAAAATGACATGGCCCTTACTAGATGTGTAAGACAAGTATAACTGAGCCCTTAAGAAAATTTGTGTCAGGATATTGGTCACTATTACCCTTATCACAGGCCAATTTTGGTTGGGGGAGGGGGGGGATGGCAACAGCCCAAGGCAGTTACACTCACACTAAAAGTTGATCATTAAAAACAACACACACACAATGACCAAACATATTTAGTTTTATAATTACAAAAAATACCAGATCTTTTTTGCTATAGATAGCAATTGTTTAACAATGGCAGAGAAGTAACATGTAACTTTAAGTGTAATATTTCAAAACACTAGTTAATTAAGGTTGTTCTCTCAGAAGGAAATTATTTCTGTTTGATAAAAAGATGAACACTTAAAATTTGGAAAGGCTTTGAATTTTTAAAGATTATTTTCTTTTTAGACCATTTACCATTATCTATGCTGACCATTTCATTGTCTATGTAAGTTTCAAAATGAGATTTATACATTATGGTCTAATACAGATGATTTTTCAAAAGTTCAAACATTGTAAAAAAAATACCCCTATATTTTGTAAAATTTACCAAACATTCTTCAGCCGGTTTCAGTACATTTATGTAAGTTACCAGGGCGATACGTAAAATAACATTTAAAAAATGTAGCTTTGAACAAAAAAGATATTCTTTAATATATGCTGATCAAAATAAAAAAAATTTAAATAAATGCATTTAAATACCTTTATGTAGCACCTTCCATTAAAAATTTGTAATTGTTTTTTCAAACTGAGGTTAAACTAAAAAATTTTAATTGTTTTTTCAAACTGAGGTGTTTAACCTATTGAAAATGAAAAAAGTTGACCTCTTATGGAATTTTTCTTTGTATTTATTTATACAGAATTCAGTAAATCTTGCAACTTTTAACAAGAAACACAGAAAATATAAAATTCTTTTAACACAAGTCATAGTAATAGTTGAATATATACAACTTTGTCTTCTTACACAGCTAAATCTCTATTAAATAAACAGTCATTTCAATGAAAATTAGAAGCATACAAGTAGTCAAGAGAATGTATTGCTGAGGTAGAGTCTGAACCATTGTGTGATACAAAGTTGGCACCTTGTTCTAGTGCCAGGTTCCTGTTGAAACGTACCTACTTGATTACAAACCTTTTTTATTACTATTTATGTCTGGCACTTTCTTTACTACAAGAAAATTTAGAAAACTAAAAGGTGACAAAACAAGAATATTAAGAAAATAGTTATTTTTATTTTTTTTAATAAATATATTAATTAGCATTTACAGATGTTTTTTTTAAAGAGTCCTTTAGTTTTTTTTAAATTATATTCATTTTTGCTCTTACATTGTGTAATTGTATCTAGATTTTTTTAACAGAATATTCCTTCTTTAGCCTCACAATATCAGAACTAGCATAGGCACTTGATGTAGTCTTGGATAAAATGTCTAGTACAGCAGATACTTCTGCAAATAGAAAAATGAACAACTTATGTCTAAACTGTTAGTACCATTAACCTATACAAGCACATTGCCTGCTTAATATAATATTAATTTTTTTTTAAAGAAAACAACAAGACAATATAATTAATCATTTTAAAAACTATTGAAACTTAATGGCTCTTTTATGAGTGTATTAACACTTAATGAAGTGATATTTCCATAATGCTGTTGATGATAAGCATAACTCAGGAACATTTAATCAACTGTTTTGTAGGTGACTAGGATATCAAGATTGTGACTAGAATATCAAGATTCCAAGTGAATGAGTATTAATGATTTTGGAATAAAATTAAAGTATCTTATTTCAAAAATGAAATATTTTCTAAACATGCCTGGTGCAAAGCAATCCAAGAGTCGAGTCCCCAGACTGGATATAAATATAAAAGCTGAAATATTTATTATTTAAGTGCCTGGACTGAGTACAAGTATGAAATTACAATTAATAAATGTAAGTTTTAAAGAGCCAGGCAAATAAATATAGAAGATTTTCCACCGTTGTGACAGTAATATGAGGGATGTCAAGTTAATATTATACAAACAATGTATTTATTACTACAGTAATATGAGGGATGTCAAGTTAATATTATACAAACAATGTATTTATTACTACAGTAATATGAGGGATGTCAAGTTAATATTATACTAACAATGTATTTATTACTACAGTAATATGAGGGATGTCAAGTTAATATTACACTAACAATGTATTTTTTACTACAGTAATATCAGGGATGTCAAGTTAATATTACACTAACAATGTATTTATTACTACAGTAATATGAGGGATGTCAAGTTAATATTATAGTAACAATGTATTTATTACTACAGTAATATGAGGGATGTCAATATTATACTAACAATGTATTTATTACTTTATCTTTAGTAGGAAATAATAATACCTGAGAATGCAGACTCCTAGATAAAAATAATTTTGAATAATAGTTTAAAATTGTAAGTAACATTAAATATTTGAATTTTTAAACTTACTACATTGTACCTACCTTTCTTCTCTTTACTAGTCATAAACATTGACACAGTGGAGAAACGAGGAACTTTACACAGGTTATCTAATATCTGGTATCCTAAATCATTTTCTCCTATTGAAAAATAAGGAGAAAACTGGTAAAATTAGTCCATTCTTACATAAAATGTTATGTTTTTAAAAAAAACACTGGTGTCTTAAAAAGAAAATGAAGGAAAAATATATTTACAATCATGTACCAGTATATCCATTCCAAGGCTTTATAAACTTTAAAAAAATGTTAATTTTCTCATTAAGTAAAGTGTAATAATGTAATGAAAGTTCAAACGTAATTTTTAAAATTAATTTTAAATTGTAATGTTCAACAACAAAATATTTTAAAAGTTTTGTTCAGGTTAAAATTAATTAGTTATAGTAAATGAATCTTATTAAAGACAGTTAACAAGTTTTTAAATATACATGCCATATTCTTACCTAAAAAAATGAAGAAAAAAAAAGCTCAACATCTTACCTTTCATAACCATTTCTTCATAAACACACCTGACAATGATCTGCAACATTTGTCCATCTAGCTTGTTACTTATCACTGGAGATAAACATAGAAAATAAAAATTATTTATGAAAAATTTATTTATATGTCATATAAAATTTCATATTTCTTATTTATTAATTAAAAATGTACCTTTTTATTGATATATCTACAAGTTATGAAATTGAATAAGAAAAAATGCTTATACCTGTCGGTAGGTCTAATGGTGAAACTTGACGCAAAATTTCAGCGTAAGGCTGGCTACCCTGGCATGCCTTCAAGGAATTCCACGCCTGACAAAATTCATATGGAGTTGTCTTCATTAGACGTGGAGCTATAGGAGGGGCAACTGATTGGCCTTTCCTTGAACTGTCCTCGGTGTTAACAGACTTTTTCTCAGTATTATTGTAGGATTTTGATTTGCTGCCTGAAGATGGTTGTGACACTTTGACGTTACGAGACTTGCCCTGAAGTTTTGATTTTTCTGAGGATTGAATGAACTCTTAAAGAGTGAAAAAAATGCAGGATACATCAATTTTACAAGAAACCTACACGAGGCAACAAAACTAGACTAAGATTTCACAACCATAAAAATGAAATTTTTTAAAAACATTACAGACATTCTATTTGAGAAGATTCTTGCACCCTACCTTCTGAAAAATGTGTAGATTTAAAGCTACTAATTATATTTCTTCAAAACAATTGTCATCATTTATAGTCATACACTTTACAAATAATCCTATAATAATCTTAAACTGTTAACAAGACAATTTACCAGCAGTCTTTCCTCTAGTTGGTTTTTCTTCCTCATCATCATCTTCAACTTCTTCAATTTTCATCCTTTTCCTCACTTTAGTCTCTTGCTCAATTGAAGACTTTTTAGCTTTTAATTTTTCAAGTTCCTACAGACAAAATATTTAAATTACACATAAAAATATTGAGTTTTATTTGCTGATCACTTTAGCACCTAATCCTAGTGGCATTTTATTTCACAAATATACAATGTCTGTTTAAAAAGAAGAAAATAACACTAAAATGCATATATTTGTTAGTCCTTATAAGATAACATGATGAAATGTTTTATATGTTGAATTCATAACATGTAGAAAATAAACAATTTTTGCTTCTCTGGCCTACAAATTAAACAATTTTCTTTTCAAAATTTTAAAGAATTTTCTACTTATTTAAGGAATACTGGTGCTATCACTTCCTAAGATGCTATATTTTAGTCAATGCAAAAAAAATGCATTAAAACATAATAAACTTGATCCTATTAAATTATTCAACTTTTACTGAAATTATTATTTGAACAAGAACATACTTCTTTATAAATTTGCTTAACAGTATCCATTTCCTTCTGAGCTGCAGAATTCTTTGGCTCTAATTTAAGAAGTTCTAAGAGATCTTGGAGACTTGCTTTATATTGCAGAAGCATCTAAAAACAAAAATTATAAAAGTTTTGCAATTTAATTGATACATTTTTACCCTGCACACAAAAAAAGTATATTATATTTTAAAGGCAAAAGAATGCCTAATCATCACGTGAATGACAATGAGGCTAGCCCAGTGTTTCTCAATTATTCTGTCATGCAGGAAGAAAGAAAACATTTCGCGCCCCCCGCGTGACTGTAAATAGTATCATTTGTCTATAAAATTCTTATAAGTACACCTATGCATAACGGTCAAACGAGCCCCCCTTTACGGATCCTCGCGCCACCCAGGGGGGGCGCGCTCCACTGTTTGAGAAACACTGGGCTAGCCTAACAGGTAGGTATAGCCTGGAGTTACTGTTTGGAATCTGCTCTAAGTGTGTTGGACTAGTTGACTTGTTTCTATATATGCCAAGGACTGCTGCTTTGATCAAGCTCAGTTTTTTGTCACTCAAAAATTTGGACTTTTGCAGTTTTGGATGTTTTTGGTGGTGAAGCTTCATGCCAATAGCTGCCTAAAGTGTCAGTCATCTTTGTTGTTATGATCATCACTTGTGCAAGCTGATTACAAGGTCAGTAGGACATTATATATGCAAAGGTAGGCACTGATCTCGCTTCATCTGGTTACCACTCTTTGATAGATAAACATCAATGACTTGATATTTTTACATAAATTTGTGTATACTTTGAAAGATTGGTAACGTATTGTCATTTCTAATTTTGATGTGTTTTTGACGCACGGTTGAGCCCAGCCCCGGGGGGAAGAAGGAGCTATATAAGTGTGCATATTGATGATGATAAAATAATATATTCATCAGATCATATACCCAAGTGTATAAAAAATCTATCTCAACTATTTTGTTTAATGAAAGTATAGATACATACCTTTCGGGCAAGTGCTCGTCTATATAATGCTTTAGGATTATCAGGTTGTATGTTAAGGGCTTTATCACAGTCAGCTGCCGCTTCTGCAGCCTAGAGATTAAACAGATACTTTTACCAATTTAAGACGAATACATATAGTTTGACAAATATAACAGTGGAATCTTAATCAATGTGAGTGTATTTGAATATAACTGAGTAACAAGTTCCTGTAAATCAGAGTTGTCCAAATGGTGTGCCGCGGCACACTAGTGTGCCGCAAGAAAATTTCAGTGTGCCGCAAAAGATTTCAAACATACCATAAATTGTTAGGCTTTTCGAACCTTCAAGTTTTGAAAAAAAAATATCCTTAACCGAAAAAGAAATGAATAAAAACGTTTCATGTTTGTATTGTTCAGGTTGTGAGAATCTCTTGAAAGCTACAAAATTTCTCTCCTCCATTGGGAATAAATATCTGTTGTAAGTAAATAAAAACCCTTTCCTGCAGTTCACTTTTTAAAAAACGTTAAATTACAGACGGCCATGGATAATTTTTTGAAGAGAAGCCAGAAGGATTCCAGTGAGCATCAAAATGTAGAGAGAGCTGCGAAATCTAAGAAGAATGTTACCAAAGGGAAATATCACGAGGAATATCTTGAGTATGTTTTCATACAATGTGCAAATGATCCTTCTCTTCCGTTTTGTCTTAATTGTAACTTGGCATTGTCCAACGAGTCCATGAACCCAAGTAAACTGAAGCGGCATCTGAACTCAAATCATCCAGGATTGAAAGACAAGCCGAAAAGTTATTTCACATCCATTCGGTCCAACTTAGAGCAACAATAAAAATAATGAAGAAATGTTCCTCAATTCCTGTCAAAGCTCAGTTAGCAAGTTATAAAATTGCGAATCTTTTGGTCAAACAAAAGAAATCTCATTTGGACGCTGAGACAATCATATTGCCGTCTTTACGAATCGCAGTTGAGACTATGGAGTTGGGACCCGACGATGTTGAAAAAAAAAGATTCCACAATCTCACCAGGCGATGGGACGTCGGATTGCTGACATTTCGACAGATTTGGACAATCAAATTAAAGAGCATTTTGCGGAAGCCGACGACATCCAAAAGCTCTGGGCAATGCAAATCGATGAAAGTACTGACATCAGCGGAAAGGCGCAACTCCTCGCATTGCTCACACGTGAAAGACTGCAGATGATAGACAGAGAAATGAGAGTTTGCTTAACCAGCAATGAGCCGCGTTTTGAGCTCATCTGCTCCAAAGAAAACGCTCAAGTATCTCATTAATTATGAAACATCTTTTGAATAAACACTGATTTCTTGTTTTTTTGTGAGGTGTGCCGGCCAAATTTTTTACCAGTTTAGTGTGCCGTGAACGATTTTAGGTTGGACAACACTGCTGTAAATAATCATTCTTATACCTATGGCAACAATTCATGTAATGAAAGTCTTGGAATAAATAATAAACCTTTAACAAATTGAAAAGAATTTTAAGAAAACAATGTTTTACCATTTGGAGCTTAAGGTAACACAAAGCCCTGTTTGTGTAACAAGCAATCTGATCTGGACACAGTGTAATACATGAGCTGTAGCACTTCAACGCATCTTGATATTGTCCCTAAACAATGAAATATGACATCTTGACACAAGGCAGACAAGCCAACAAATAGAATTTGTACAATCCTGAACTGTTTCCCATTGTTTAATCTAATGTTCCTCCATATTTATCTTTCAGGCCTGTGGACACTTACTTATACAATCAGTTTTGTGGTCTATTAATTCCAGAAGAAAGATTTTTAACACAAATGTTTAATGCAAGTTTTAAAATTTTAAATTGGTACCTTGAAGTTTGTTAATTGTTAGTACAATGACATTCTTTTACTTTTCTTTTCTTGTTATTTTATAATTAGTTTTCTCTGGAGATAAATCCAATGTTTTATAACTCCAAGAAACCAATCTTTTTTTTATTGCAATTTTCATATATACTACAAACAAACTATTGAAAAATCATAGCACCTTTTGAACATGCTGATTCCCACATGTCTTTAACTCTTCAAATTCCTGCTCTTTACTTAAATGGGGAGCAGCACAATTTTGTTCTGATGAATTGACTTTTGAATGACATTGTGTTGGCACATCCTCTTCACCAGCAGTGCTGTTTGTGTTTGAATATGTTGGAAGTTCAGTATAATTTTGGATAGGGTAAGTATCACTTTGCTCATGAGCTGCACTGGATAAACTTTTCGGTGCAGAATTACCTATAAAATTTAAACGAAACATGACTTTAAAATAATCAATTTCATTCACTATATTTAAAGCTCTCTCTAAATGAAGTGATTATAAATTATTAATGCTGGTATTTTTGGTATGTAATTTAGGTTTAGGTCATAAGTACAGGGCACTGGAGGAGATTTATGTTGTTTTTTTAAAATCTAGTTTTATATTGTAATGCCAAGTTGGAATATAAGTCCCTTTATTTTCACCAATATTGTGTTAATGGTTGTGTCTGTGGCTTTCATCCCAGCCTATGTCTTAACACCATGTTTAGGCAATGAAAGTCCATATTTATCAGGCACAAGTTTTTTGTGACCAGATCATGCCTCAGTCATGTCAACCAGGCAGGGCGGTCTATTTGCCATTTCCCGGCTATCTACTGCCACCTAACACTACATTAAGATATATACCACATTACTGGTAAATCCTACTCAGCCATGAGGATCCAACAACTGGGTCAACCAAAGGAGATGCACTCAAGGGTGGTAAAAGTAGTAGAGTAAACCTACTCAGGGGATAATGGGGGTTTGGTTAGTGTAGCATGACATGCTTTACAATTTTTTCTTAGCCTTCTCCCTGAGGTACAGTTACACTACTGGGCGCACCTGATGGGTCAACAGTACAACAGCATAAGAACTTTCATAAAGGATTCAGTGGAGTTAAACAGAGCAGAGAGGCCATATTTCAGAAATAGACATAAATAAATTGATGAGCTGCCTATGCTACATCTAGGCAGCACTTACTTGTAAACAGCTGATCTGCTATCATGTGCACAATTGATTCAACGCCAACCCCCCCCCCACCCTCAAAAAAACAAAAAGTTCAGAATTGAAAATTTGGTGAAAGAAATGGTTGAAGGAGACATGGAAAATTCAGTTTTACAGTTTTTTTCTGACCTTATTTTTTTTTAAACTGTATTGAAAAACCATGATATCCAAGATGCAGACAATTCAGAGCTAATGCTTATTAACTTTTCATTATTTTATGTAATCATGTATTATCCTAGTAGCAAGAGTATTTAAGTTAAGTTACTAGTTATTGAAAAGTAATTTGAGAAATGTTTCATAATTTTTCTGCCTGAAGACCATGACCCACTAAAATCTAAAATTTAAGTTTCTCAAACAGCTTTAGTGTTAATAATTTTAAAACAATCAAACTGTTTAAAAAATCTCTTAATGGTTTGGTCAACTTACTGTCTTGATCAGCCAGTGATGTTGAAGAAGATAGAGACTCATGCATGCCACCAGGGGCAACAATTATTGGTATTTCCCAGGGCTGGACAATCACCAGAGATGGAATATGATGACGCCACTTTGGTCCCAAATTTTTCTGAAGAACTGACTGACACCTGGTTAAGACAGCATGCACAAATGTGCTGACTAATTTGATTGCTAAAGTGTCAGTTCCAATGAATTTTAAAACCAATGAAACCATTTTATAAATATTTTGATTCTGCTTCCATACCTTTAAAATTTATAATAAACAAAATGAAAATAGCTTTAATTTCATATTCCACAAAATCTTAGACTAGACAAACTTTCAAAGTCGGTATCAATAAAAAAAATTATAATCTAACAGCCTTTTCAAAACCATAACGTAACAAACACTTAAAAACGTGCACTCTCCAGGTTTTAAGGATCCACTAATGAATTGATTTTAAGATCAACTATAACAGCTCAGATTTGTTTATTGATAAATGCTTTATATTTACATTTAATTTCTCCAAATAAAATGATTTTGTACTGATTATTTTTCAGCACCATCAAAATTTAAACTTAACAAGAACATTTTCTACCTCGACGCTCCTTGATGCGCTTGATCGGCTGTTTTATCAACACTTATCACATGTTTGTAATCAATGTAAGCATCAGCATACCTGCAAGGAACACAATATAGTTTTACATAATTTATAAAATTAATTTCGTTTTTTTATAATGTATTTGTCCATAATATTGTGGAGTTCCAAGTAGTACAAAATGGGGGCGGAGGATGGAGATAGCAAGGGGTGGAGATATGATGGAGACTGACCAGTCTGAGAGAATGGGTAATGTAAATGCAGACAGAGGGTTAGGAAACTTGGGTAGTGTATGTGGGGGAGTAACATTTGTTGTTGGGCATCTTCGTAAATGACAAGGACTTTCAGAGGACATGGACAGTAGTTATTGATCCAGCAGGGCTAATTAGGAGACATGTACAGACAGAACGGTGGAAAGCAGGGAGGTCATCCCAGTACCAGGTTAGAGTAGTTTTTAGCACAGATGGGGAAAATAGATAACCATGAGAAATTTATTAAGAAACAAAAAATTGTTTGGGGACTTATAAAAGTGGACTTAAGTTGGGACCAGTTATACTATACCAGAAAAGCAGTGGAGTTGTATGGGATTATATTGATTTGTATGGGAAAAATTGTTTCGTATAATGAGTGTTTCACTTAACAAGTAAGACTCTTGGGGATGTGATTTTTTTTAATGCTATGTTTATGTATTTTTGCACTGTTTTTGAACAAGCACTAATCTATTTTTTTGGCATTAGGTCAGAAAAATGTATAAAAGAACCAAGTTCTGCAAATAAGAATAACAAAACATTTATTATATTATTTGCAGATATTCTTGTGTTACAAGTTCAAAATATTTATAAATGTGAATCTGTTGGAAAAGACACAATTAAGGTTAATGTTCTTACAGTGTACAAAAACAGTATAAATCTAAATACCATCTACCAGCAGTAATAAAAAATTCACTTGATCTTTCTGACTAATCCAAAATTAAGGATTGTTTGAAACTATTGCCAATGGTATTTGATGAGAGAGATTTCCTTTTAGAGAAGTTATTAATTTAAAATATAATTACATGTATTTGTATTTAAATCATTAAATTAAACCACAGCGAACCAAAGCCTTAAGACAACAGTGGTACACAAGAATGACAATGAAAAGTTTTATAGTGTTTCTTCCCAGAGTCTGGAATCTGGCAAGTATAAGAACAAAACATTGGGAATATAGCAGTAAAGTCCTTGAGAATAATTTAGATCCAGAATAACAGTGCCACGAGTGTTGGACAAGTTACTTCAAAGTTTTAAAAATCTAGAGAGAGATTTTTCAGAAGAAAACAGAAGGAAAAAGAAATCAAAGAAGGATTTTTATATTAAAATTCTTTTTTTTTATTTAGTCATATTTTTTCGATCTTTCATAATGTTGTAAAAATATTGAAATTAGAGTAGACATTTTTTAACTAAACATCAACAGTAAACTTACTTCTCCAAGTGTTCATAAGCAGTTGCCCTACGAAGCAGTGCTTTTGCACTATGGGGTACCAGCTGCAAAGATCGACTACATTCTAATACAGCTTGACTACAGGTACCAGTCTTGAGATGACAAGCTGCTTGATTACTCAGTAGCAAAGAGAGATTCACATTCTGATCTGGGTCTTAAATTAGTACATCAAAATTTCATTTCATACATCCAATTTATAACCTTTTTTAAAAAAAAACATGAAAGTTTAAGATGAAAAAAAAGAGATGAAAGCTTTCCAAAAAAATTATTTTTATTGTACTGACTGAATAAATTCTTATTTTTTTCCATGTAATCTAATTTCCAAGGTTGTGTTTATTGGAATGTAAATAAATGCTATTTTTAGTTGACATAATCACTGTATATAAATTTTATTTTTTGTTGACACAGCTTAGTTCCACTAATAGGGACTACTTAGCTGACAATGTAATTAATACTTGTATGAATTTTCACAATACATGCATTGCTTTTGAAATCTCTCAATTAAATAAACATAGCAGTTAAAAATTGCTGGAAATTACGTTCTTTATCTATCTGGATAAAATTTAATTTATGCAGATAAAGAATTTAGACAAATTTTAAAAATCCAACTAAAAAAAAAGTAGAATAATAAATTATTTTTTAAAATTCAGAATGATACTGAAAGGAAACTAACATACAACACATACCTTTCTCAAGTTTTTCAATAGCTTTAGAATACTGCTCTATTGCATCTCCATACTGCCCACTGCGAAAGAATGTATTCCCATTTTCTTTCAACAGTTGGATGTCTGATGGCAGAGGCAGCTGAATGTAACTAGGACGAGTGAACTGATTGCTAGGGGCATTGTTACATGTTATTTGTTGTGCTGCCTCTTGAGTAGCCTCTGAGGCCTCCTCAAGACTAAAAGACACTTTGGAAGAGGTCTTTAAAACCACTGCTTCTGGTGGATTTTCGGAAGATAAGGCAATATGATCCTCAGGGTTAGAGGTAACAACATAAGGCACTTCTGATGATGTATTTGAATATAATAAGGTATTGTCTTTACTTTCCCTGCAAGATTGTTCACTTATCAGTGAGCCTGTTGTAATGGCAGGGGTTGTGGATTTATCATGAAAATCAGAAGCCCCTTCCTGGGATTCTAGACACATTGAAGTCCATTCTGAATTTTTCAATGTATTTGTTTTTTCTTCAGTTTTTGACATGGAGTTTATTTCTGAATCAGTTTGACCAACATCAAGTGATGGCATATGACCATTAATAACTGGGTTTTTTTCAATTTCTTTTTCTTCAGTTTCCTCTTCTGTCTCTTCAACTTCTTCTATCACCATGCGTCTCCCTTTTATCTTTTTTTCTTCTTGCAATTCTTTTTGAACTTCTTGAAGCAAACCCTAAAATATAACAATAGATTAATAATGAACAATAACACAAAGAATCAAGAAACACTCATTCTGTGACAAAAAACAAACAATTTCAAACCAGATTATTAGGAATTTCTGTAATGTTCATACATTTTTAATTAATGCATAAGAAAAATTAACTTTGTTCAATTCACCTCAGCAGTCTTATTGTTTGTTTCCATTTTAAGCACTTTTTCAAAGTCAGCAACAGCATTTGTATAGCACTTTTTACTTTTGTAGGCTGTCCCTCTTCTTAGCAAAGCTGAAACAATACTATAATTATCTTATTACCATCATAAAATTTACATTTATTAATTAAAACATTTAAAAGATGTGCAGTGGTTACATAGGGGTGTTAACATCAATAGGTTACTTTTATTTCTTGTAATATTGTTTCATATTCTATAGTTCATATGATATAATATAACATAGCACATGACTCTTTTAAGCTAAAATAAACTACATGTATGTCCATCACTCTAACCTTTTATATTGTCTGCTTCTAGATTGAGAACACTGTCACAATCCATTATAGCTTTATCCCATTTCTCAAGTTTCAGGTCTGCAAGACATGATTAATTAAAGTAAACAAATGAATGGAGTTGGAGTCTGTTTTAACAACATCATAAAATGATATATGCTTAGATATAACTATGACAGGTTTTACGTTTTATACTCAATATATAGAATTTTAAAATTAGTTTAGCAGAATAATTAGGGTAGTTGGCTTGCAAACAGGTCATTAGGAGATTTTAATAATTTTATCTAGGTGCATTATTATACATAAATCCTTGAACAGTCTGTTTTCCCATTGGTGGAAATTTTCAATGTGTCATAGTAAAAAGTGCTGCATAAAACATTCAATAAAATTTTCAAAAGCATGTATTACATTATTGAGGGTGAAATATTAGTAGCTTAAATTTTTAGTTTGGAACAATGATCTAAAATGAATCCTTTCTGATTTTTGTTCCAATAATTTCATAATAGATATCAATGAAGATAAAATAATTACAGGAAGGCAGAAAAAAGCTGTGTGCAATTTTAGGTCATACAGTTAGCCCTTAATTTGTAATCACTGCCAATAAAAGGTATTAAATTAACTACTCTATATAAAAGATGTTAATGGTAGTATAAAAAAGCAATTTTAACTATTAATAGACATCTTTATTTCTATTATTATTATTATACACTTATAGAAACAATGTTATGGCTTTGAATTTACAATGGAACCTCGGTATACGTCCTTAATCAATTCCAGACCCTTGGACATATACCAAATTGGACCCATTCCAAACAATTTTTTTCCATGCGAAATAGAGGAAAAATGAGTCATCAATTCCCATGTAAAAAAAACCTATAGTTATTTACATACTATACATTAATGATGTGGTTGTATAAAATAATTTAAACACTGCTTAATAATAAATACATAAATAAAAAGAACTTCATGAGATGTTTTCTGATTTCCTGTAATTCAGATCAAAAGCAATTTTTCAACATTCTCTAGTGTCCCTCTTGTTTTGTAGTCAATTTCACCCCCTTTGCAACATTTGCCTAATTAATAAAATCTTTGTTTTTCAATCATAGTAATATTCAATCTCCGCGTTTGTTATGCTTCAAATAAGTCCCAGACAGACACACAAATTTCATCCTTTACAACAGAGGTTCCCAACCCAGTGCCCGCCACTATTCGACAGACAGAATTTTTTCATAAACATTAATTAAAAATGTGAATTATTTCTATTTATTTGTTAGAATTTTAATTTTTTTGAGTGCCTAGGTTTATATAATACGTTTGTATGTTTGCGATATTGTATGTATGAGTGGTTCCTTTGCTGACAGTACTTGTCGCAACCTGTCTAGCGGCGAGCAAGACTGCACTCTTCACGCTAGCCTGGAACGGGGAGTGCTATTTGCACATCACTCCTTGTACATGCAGAAAACCCGAAGTGATCGAACGCCACGAACTGAGCCAATGAACGCATGACACCAAAACACATGGCGCATGACTCTGATTGCTTCGGCGATCATCAGTTCACTTCGGGTTTTCCGCGTGCACAAGGATTGATGTGCAAATAGCATTCCCCGCCTGGTTGTTGTCATTGTGATTGCGATTGCTGCCTCGTTCGAGTCGTGACAGTTAGCTAAGAGACATCTTCGTCTGAAGAAACACGAATTAGGAGTTTTGATATTCCTTTTGTAAATTTTTAACGGGCTAAAAGCGAGGTGCGTAATCTATTATATTAATAAGCGATAATCTATTATGTTTGTGGGGATAGTTATAGTCCTTGTTATAATACATTTATGCATTTAATGTAGAACAGACTTTTGCTATATCATTGATATTATATTGTAGTTCAAATACTATTTTTTTAATCCCTAAAATGAGTGGACAGAGTAAAAGACAACAAAACCTATAATTTTAACACTGACTGGGAGGAATCATATTGTTTCGTTAATTTGAAAAATAAATGCGTTTGATAATAGACATTAAGAAGCAAATTTGGTCCTCTTTTGTACGTGAGATATTAGGGAGTCAAAACATAAAGAATAGGCATATTCAATAAGAAAATGCTCTAAGAAAGACAAAGCGAAAACTTGGTGGTTGCACAACAAAAATGTCAAATTAATAGGGTTGTTGAATTAACCGATGTTGAGATAACTGGGTTCAAAAGTGCTGTATTTCAAAACCAATCAATGTTGAGCTAGAACTCACATGCTAAAGCTCTGTTGTTGTATGAGGCTGTTGTGGGGATAAGAGTAATGCTTCTTGAATAATAGGTTACTGATTCTTCAAATTCTTTTGATCGCAAAGCCTGTAATGAAAAATAAAACATATATCTTAATAATTAACTGAATCAAATTTTGTTTTCAGATTATTACGATCCTAAAAAAAATATAACTGTTTACCTCATTTCCTTTTAGTTTCTCTCTATTAGCCTTCATTTCTTTTTCCTCCTGGTTCAGACCTAAATATGAGGAATTTTTTTACATGATCAAATTCTAAATAATATGACAAATATTAAGAATTACTTATCTTAGTATAAATTTGTTGGACCTCAATAGCATAATGCTAATTAAAGAAGAAAATCAGTTGCTTTCATTATTTTAATTAACAATAAGTTTTTATAGTATTGTGAATACTTCTTTATGATAATAATCTCATTTTCAGTTTTGGTCAGCTGCTAAAAGGAAGGTCTATTTTGATTTCACTAAATTAATGTAATCTCATCAAATAAGTTTAAACCTGTAGTTTCAATATTAATATTAATTCCATTGAGCTTAGTCATGTTGGTGGGTGTTTTCTTGCTGTCATCAGAATCTACTTTTTCTAGTTCAGCATCAACATCAAACCTGAAACACATTTTATTTTTTAAAATCACAAGTATCCCCATAAAAGGTTCAATTTTAAGTATTTTATTTCAATATTTGCTGATTTTCCTAACCCTCATCGTATCCTGTTGGTGTAATTCACCCAATTTGTGTTTTAAATTTCTTCTCTATGTGTATTTATTTGGTATATAGAATTTTGTGCTCTACAAAATTCCCCCAATAACTTGTGCATCATATGAAAAAACAAAAACAATATGCATCCTGTTGAGGTAACTCATCTCATTTTGTGAAAGATGCTCATTCATAAAATACCTTTGCATCAAACTGCTAAGTGTAGAAGATTTTTGGGGGGCATGTGATGCCAATATGTCTGCTCCCAAGAAAGAAAAGATTTACTTGGAAAAAGAGGCACCTTGAGACCAGGAAGACACAAACTCTTAAGAGCATCGTCAGTTCTTGAACTTGTTAAGCCAATAAGGAAAGTACCAAATAACTCAAATAAAGATTTTTAATTTTGAAGACGCTACTGTCATATATTATCAGTCAAAATGGAACAAAAATGTCTCTCTTTTGGTCACCATGCATGATTACTATGTTGGAACTCAAGGTGAAAACAGAAGCCTGGAATTGTAATTATATGTAAGAAAATTAAATGTGGCATTGACTACAGGTACAAGAAAAATACTGCAGCTAATGATAACACATTACAATAATTTAGTTTAAGTGCCTTGACATAAGAATTTAGTCAGTGAACATCAAGAAGAGGATGCAGTTGCTAAATTTAATTCATTCCTCAAGAAATTTCTTCTGTCTTTCACACGAAGTAGCACATATATTAATGAAGTATGTACTCCTTACTTTACAAAAAAAGCAATTTGAACACACACAAGAGTTGGGAACATTGCAAAGAAATCCTACAAGAAAATTTTAAAAAAGCAATCTATTGTGTGCATAAAATGTACAATGTAAATACGTAAAAAGCTTATTTTGACCCCTTGCAATCATTGAGAAAAAATTATTGCTTTTAATTAAAATATGAAATCGCGTCAGTGTTATCTTATCTGTTACAGACGCTCCTTCTATACAGAAGATTATTGCATCCTACGCTTATCTATGGTTTGTTTAGTCCTGCATTTTTATTAGAGATTTAAATGTTGATAAAGTGTTGGTTTTCCTCGTTTCTTCAGGCAACCCATTCCACGCCCGAATTCCGGAAGGGAATAACAAAAATTTGTATGTGTTTGCTCTTGCATACGGAATAAGAAAGGTGTTTTTATCCTTATGTCTATCTGAGGGTTGTATTAAGTTATCTTTGTGTTGTATTTCCAAATTAGAATTAATTGCTTTATGCATTATTACTACTTTACTCTTGGTTCTTCTATCCTCTAGTGTTTCAAGGTTTAATGATTTAACTAATGGTCTTATTCTTGTCAGTTTTGAATATTCTCCAGTAATGAATCTGGCTGCTCTTTTTTTGAATTTGTTCTAGTTTATAAATGTTTTCTTTGGTGGATGTGCCCCATACAGAAGATGCATATTCTAATACAGGTCTCACCAAAGTGAGGTAGCATTTTATACATGTCATTCTGGTGTTTTTATGGCATTTCTCTTTCAAAAACATAGAAAGGCATATTTCCATTTGACCCCTGTATATAAATGTATATAAGTCACAGGTGGATTAAACCCACTAGGTTCTCTGAATTGGGTCAAACACAAGATACGATAAGGGCCAAGGGCTATAAAATTTCTTTTTTTAAAAGCATCAGAATTGTCATACATTTTTTTTTCAAGAGAGATATTTAAAGTATAATTAATTATATAATTTCAGTAATTTTGTAACAAATCATTTTTTTGGACTCACAATTTCTTTAATTGATTTCATTTTCCATAACTTGCTTTATTTTATTCTTCTATTGATTTTTTTCTTTTTATAATTTTTTTAAAAGCCTTAATTAAGTTGTGTGTGTGTGTATGTTTTGTTGGTTTTTTTTGTACAGTCGAACCCACTTACCTCGAGCTCGGTTAGCTCGACCACCCTCTTATGTCGACGTTTTTTATTGGAACCGCCAAATTCTCTCTTTGTCTTAGCATTTTTTCATCGGCTAATTCGATTTTTTTAAGTCGCCGAAACCTAGTACCTCGAGCACAAAAGATGGCCAAATTTGCAACTTAACTTGGTTAGCTCGATTTTCGTCGGTTGAAAATAAAGGTTTGTATCGAGAATCGACGGTGGTTTTTATATAATTAAATAAAAAAATTAATTAATTATTATTCTTTTAAAAGTTTGTTGTTGTTGCTTTGTTACCAGTAACGTGACTGTAACACTAACACGCGCGTGACGATGAAATGAAATCATTTCTGATTAACACAGTACACACAGCCCACAGCGTGCTGTGATCAACGGTCAAGGCCACAATAGTTTTATTTATATTACAAGTTTGATTGACTGAGGAAATTCGAGAACGTTCTGATAGTTAAGTAACAGATATTCTGCACGTCAAAAGCATTAAACTTAAAATAACCATATTGATTTGTTTATTTGTATTTTAAATTCGCTGATACGAAGGCAAACGCGACTGTGACACGGCGAAGCGTAAACTTTGACCTTTTAGCGCATGCGCAGACAATTATAAACTGGTAACTTATTTTTCATTAAATAAATGGAATCGAAACATGACAGAGACATAATCAAAGTCCTTTACTTCGGCATAAATATATATACATCAAAAGCATTAAACTTAAAATAACCATATTGATTTGTTTACTTGTATTTTAAATTCGCTGATGCGACTGTGACAAGGCGAAGCGTAAACTTTGACCTTTTAGCGCATGCGCAGACAATTATAAACTGGTACCTTATTTTTCATTAAATAAATGGAATCGAAACACGAAAGAGACGTAATCAAAGTCCTTTACTTCGGCATAAATATATATACATGTGTATATATATGTGTATATATATATATATATACATTCCCGATTAGTCATAACTTTTCCCGACTTTCAAGGCCGAGAATTTATTTTTAAGAATTCCCGATTTTTTCCGGTTTTCCTGAATGGGAACCATGGTTATGGTTATATTTAAATTTTAAACGGTCCTTAAAAACGAACGGTCATTACAACCTTAGACTTAGGAAAGAGTGAAGAAATATTAGGGTTCCGATACGATTCCGATAAATCATCCCATCACTAATTAACGCTAACTAATTAATCATGTACATAAGGAATTTCAAACACATGTTAATATTTTGCCGCCATATTGGTTTTCGTTTTAACTCGATCATCGGTTATGTCGACGCCATTTTTCATACCCCAACGCCGTCGACTTAAGCGGTTTCGACTGTAATTTAAATTCCCCATTTTAGATTTAAAAAAGAAATTTTACTTGTCCCATTCTCCGTAATCTCTAGGAATTATCTTCTTTTTTTCACTCTCCGATTTTTGTTGTTGCTGAAACACAAAAGATTTCAATTTATTTAAACATACATTCTATATCTATTTTTTAAAAAAACGAAAAAAATGTTTGCCTTCTTTTAACCTCCCAAAAGTGAATGGTATGAATGGTAACTAATTAAAATTTAGAATGACCAACATGTTGCCACTTAGCAGTGTATAACTTACGTTAGCACATTATGGAATTAGTTTAAAAGTACATGGACATAATAAAATCAAATCTTGCATGTCTTAGTTAATATTTGTATTATTATTTATTTCAATGTAATTCAATCGCTTACCTTTTTTCCCACCAATGTAGTGTTACTTGAGCGAACAGGAGGGAGATTTTCATCTTCTGGCAAAATATCAACTGAGCCTTGGGAAACACACTCTAACTTTTGTTTTTCTTTATCATTCATTGTAGTTGTCCAACACTAAGAAATGATCAGTATATTAACAATGTACAAAACAAATATAAATATTAACCCATATAGTCACTAAAATGAGTAACTTGGAAATGCTAATTCACTTCTTCAAAACATTTGTTTAAATTATAATTCAAAATACCTTAAGGTCTTCTTCAATTTGATTCCAGTCACCCTGACTAAGATCACCAGGTCGCAGAATTGGACCTTCATGTCTCAAAACTCGACTGAAAGACACAAAGTTGTCTGTTTACAGTAACTTTTTTTTTAAAACTGTCCCATGTCCAAATAAATCTGCTTGTAATTTCTTTTTTTCTCGTCTCACAAAGAGTGGTAGTTAGGAAATCAAAGAAAAGGAAGCACTAAAAGATTGGATGTAGAAAGAAATAAATGAAATTGTTATACAGTCGAACCCACTTACCACGAGCTCGGTTAGCTCGACCACCCCACTAACTTGACGTTTTTTATTGGAACCGCCAAATTCTCTCTTTGTCTTAGCATTTTCTCATCAGCTAATTCGATTTTTCTAAGTCGCCGAAACGTAATACCTCGAGCACAAAAGAGGGCCAAATTTGCAACTTAACGTTGGTTAGCTCGATCCTCGTCGGTTCGCCTAGCAATGCATTTTTAGTTCAGAACAGTGTTGACATCTCGCTTTCTTCGAGACTTCCGCTATTGTGTGATTCTATGAGATTTCAATAAAAATTAAAGGATGCTATTATCTTCTTTCACTTTTGATCCATGTGTGAATTAGATGTATTCACCCAAGGTGCCCGTAAATAGCGTTAGCGGTCTTTAATCCGTCATTATTTCGCAGTGCAAGTTATATTATTATTAAACTTAATTCATTTTCTGATGCATTAATCATTTTATTTTTTAAGATAAACGAATATCTTTAGAAATGAAAATAAAGGTTTGTATCGAGAATTGACGGTGGTTTTTATATAATTAAATAAAAAATTATTATTCTTTTTAAAGTTTGTTGTTGCTTTATGTTAACACGCGCGTGACGATGAAATCAAATCATTTTCTTAATATTCCAGTACATGTATATAATATTATTAATATGCACGTCATCACTTTGTAGGTTGAATTCTGATAAGGAATGATTTTAAAAAAATTTTTGCTTAGACTTAGTTGCCGGCCGAGGTCTAACACACAGCCCACAGCGTGCTGTGATCAACGGTCAAGGCCGCAATAGTTTTATTTATATTAAAAGTTTGATTGAATGAGGAAATTCGAGAGCGTTCTGATAGTAACAGATATCCTGCACGTAAAAAGCATTAAACTTAAAAGTACATGTACCATATTGATATGTTTATTTTTTTATTTTTTTTTATTCGCTGATTCGACGGGCATTGCAAACGCGAGCGGCTGTGACACGCGCCATGAGACAAGGCGAGGCGAAAACTTTGACCTTTTAACGCAAGTGCAGACAATTATAAACTGGTAACTTTTTTTTTATTACATGGAATCGAAACATGACAGAGTCATAAACAAAGTCCTTTACTTCGGCATACATATATATATATATATATATATATATATATATATATATATATATATATATATATATATATATATATATAATTCCCGATTAGTCATAACTTTTCCCGACTTTCAAGGCCGAGAAATTTTTTTTAAAGAATTCCCGACTTTTTCCCATTTTCCTGAGTGGGAACCATGGTTATATTTAAATTTTAAACGGCCCTTAAAAACGAACAGTCATTACATTTTACAACCTTAGAAAAGAGTGAAGAAATATTAGGGTTCCAATACGATTCCGATTAATCGTCCCATCACTAATTAACGCTAACTAATTAATCATGTACATAAAGAAATTTCAAGCACATGTTAATATTTTGCCGCCATATTGGTTTTCGTTTTAACTTGATCATCGGTTATCTCGACGCCATTTTTCATACCCAAACGCCGTCGACTTAACCGGTTTCGACTGTATATTAGTGTATTTATCCATGTGTTTGTGTTATAAATCTGTCAAGTGATCTATTCTCCAAAACTCACCTCTTTGGATTAAGCACCTGGATTCTGTTTTCAGTAAATTTTTCAAGATCTGGGAATGTTCCCTCCTCTCCTGATCTGTTTGCATATGAAATTTAAAATACAAATTTAACCACTTTTAAAAAGTCACCATAAGAAATGTAATTTCATAACATCATCTAGGTAATAAACAAAGGGGCAAAAATTACCTTAAAACTCGATATATTTTTTCCAGTTCTTTTACATTGCTGCATTTTTCAATGTAGCTGTACTCCATGTGAGATAAAGGAATATCATATTTTTTTGTACTTTGACCCTCTATGTGAATATTTGAAGTCATTTTAACTGCAATAATAAAAAAAAATACTTTTTTGTTCCCATTATTAAAAAGACTTCAATCTTATAAATAAAATCTTTCAAATTGAAATCTGTATTTAATTTAATCCTAAATAAAACATTATCTTTAAGTTATAGTAATGCTTTATTATTTTTTAACATATTAAATGGTGCTGTAAGAGCTGTACCAATACTGTAAAAGAAGCAAAAATTTCAATTAATTTCAATTTTAAAAAATATATAAAACATTGGCTTCATTTTCAAACACTGGCTATGCAGATTTTAACTCAGAACAAAATAACTTCTGATTGACTGATATGAATGAATTTACTGCAATTAGAAGTTTTTAGATAAGATAGTACTTGTACAACTTTTAAGCAAGTTAACTATTTCATTCCATTTTTTAAGCATTAGCATTGTGCAAGAAGAAAAACTTTCATATTTTATGAGAAAGACAGTCCTTACAGAGCAACTGATTGGTTTTCAAGGAGCAAAGGATAGAAAATCGTAATGACAATAACTGGCAAAAGAAAAGAATGCTACTTTTAAACAAATTTATACAGTCGAACCCACTTAACTCGAGCTCGGTTAACTCGACCACCCTACTAACTCGACGTTTTTTATTGGAACCGCCAAATTCTCTCTTTGTCTTAGTATTTTCTCATCGGTTAATTTGATTTTTTAAAGTCGCCGAAACCTAATACCTCGAGCACAAAAGAGGGCCAAATTTGCAACTTAACGTTGGTTAGCTCGATCCTCGAAAATTCGCCTAACAATGCACTTTGGCATTTTTAGTTCAAAACACTGTTGACATCTCGCTTTCTTCGAGACTTCCTGCTATTGTGTGATTCTACGAGATTTCAATTAAAATTACGGGATCTTATTATCTTCTTTCACTTTCGATCCATGTGTGAATCAGATGTATTCACCCGAGGTGCCCATAAATCGCATTAGCGGTCTTTAATCCGTCATTATTTCGCAGTGCATGTTATATTATTATTAAACTTAATTCATTTTCTGATGCATTAATCATTTTATTTTTTAAGATAAACGAATATCTTTAGAAATGAAAATAAAGGTTTGTATCAAGAATCGACGGTGGTGTTTATTTAATTAAATAAAAATATTATTATTCTTTTAAAAGTTTGTTGTTGCTTTGTTACCAGTAAGATACTTGACTGTGACTAACACGCTCGTGATGATGAAATCAAACCATTTTCTTAATATTCCAGTACATGTATATATATATAATATACACGTCATCACTTTTGATGGTCGAATTCTGATAAGGAATGATTTTTTTAAAATTCGCTTAGACTTAGTTGCCGGCCGAGGTCTAACACACAGCCCACAGCGTGTTGTGATCAACGGTTTGATTGAATGAGGAAATTCGAGAGCGTTCTGATAGTAACAGATATCCTGCACGTCAAAAGCATTAAACTTAAAATTACCATATTGATATGTTTATTTATTTATTTTTTAAATTTGCTGATTTGACGCAAACGCGAGCGGCTGTGACATGCCATCCCACACGCGGCATGGGACGAGGCGAGGCGAAAAATTTGACCCTTTAACACATGCGCAGACAATTATAAACTGGTAACTTTTTTTTAAAATTAAACGGAATCGAAACATGACCACAGAGACGTAATCAAAGTCCTTTACTTCGGCATAAATATATATATATATAAAAATTCCCGATTAGTCATAACTTGTCCCGACTTTCAAGGCAGAGAATTTTTTTTTAAAGAATTCCTGACTTTTTCCCGTTTTCCTCAGTGGGAACCATGGTTATATTTAAACGGTCCAAAAAACGAACGGTCATTACAACCTTAGGAAAGAGTGAAGAAATATTAGGGTTCCGATACGATTCCGATTAATCGTCCCATCACTAATTAACGCACATCATGTACATAAAGAAATTTCAAGCACATGTTAATATTTTGCCGCCATATTGGTTTTCGTTTCAACTCGATCATTGGTTATCTCGACGCCATTTTTCATACCCCAACGCCGTCGACTTAACCGGTTTCGACTGTATTATTATTATTGTTCTTAGACTATAGGCCTTTATCTCATACTTATACTGTTTAACTTGTAAGAGTAGAGGGCAGTAGAGGCAGAGGCCTAATGAAAATGAATAGTATAAACTATAATTTAGGTTTGGTCTAGAATTACAACTACTACTACTATTAATACTATTACAACTATTGGATAATTTATAATAATTACTTAAATTTAAATTACTAAAAGAGAAGTAGCCGTGAAAATTATTATTATTTAGTCTTAGTAGTATTGCAAAAGCACAAAGCCCTTAAACTTAAACTGTCGTAATTTTTTTTTAAATGATGTAAAAATGTATTAGATTTAGAGGCATAGGCCTAGCCCTAATTTAATTATAATTTTTTATTTTTAAATATCACGGAAAAATTAAATATTAATTAATGTTTTTTCCAACCCAGTCAGTTTAGTTTAGATGCAAACCGCAATCATTTTTTCTTCATGTATTTTTTTGATAATTTATGCATTCGAAAACTAAAGTAGTTGAGACACTCCTAGTTCCAGCGAACTCAATGGTCAAACTTTTACTAAAAGTAAGAAGACGAAAAACTCCTAATGTAATGTTAGTATTTATAAACCGTAAAACGGTAATCCGAAAGCATACTCGCACGTCTGACGTAATCCGTGATAAAATTTAATTATTTTTTTTAGAAAACTAATGTCAAGCACTAAATTCCTATTCAAAATTCAAACGGAGTGCGATCCGTTCTATTATTTTGTCTAAGTTTTCCGTATATTTTTTATATGCGCAGAACGATGCGCGATCGTGCGACGATGAAATGAGAGCTAAAGGAAGGGAGAGGCCACGGTATGGTGACCCGTCAAAACGGCGCCGGTCAAAACGGCTCCAGACAAATTGTTAACATTTTTTCAACAAAAACTTTATTATTTTTTTCATTTTTAGCTTTTGTCATCTTTTTCACCCATAAATAAAGTGGTAAAATTGTAAAATTATATCTTGTGATGTTATTATATTGTTTCTTGTCAACAAACAGCCGCGATTGGTACCATTTCCCGTAAAGGCTATTAAATTCACTATTGTGATGTCATTATTATTGTTTATTATTAGTAAAACCTGACACTGAATAGGTGAGTAAAAATACAAATAAATATTTGATTGAACATATAACTGTTAGTCCATCTATTAGTCTGGGACCATTTTGTCGGGGTCGTTTTGTCCGGGGCCGTTTTTCGGTGAACCGTCACGGTACCCGTCTTATTTATAGCGAGTCCGCATCTCACCGAATAGGCTTTCCGCACGTTATGAAACTCGCAAATCCGGGAAGTGCGAGAAAAAACTGCGAATCCCGAAAGAGCAAAATCAAAAACTCGCAAATGCAGAAAATAAAAATATTTAGCTTCACGAATCCGGAATTAACTGGAGCGGTGGCACCCCTGCCTATCCCAATGTTTTCAACATTTTGTATGTGCATTTTAACTTTCATGTAGATTGACAAAGTTTGCTTAATGGATAAAAGCAGAGTAACTGTAAATACTGTACTAAATTGAAATTATACATTACTGTTATGTTAAACTGCCAAATTATAGTGGTGGGAAAGTGTGAAAAGTGTATTTTTCTACCTGGCCACATCCATTCAAGTAATACATTTTATATAAGAATAGCAGTTAACTGTCACCTACAGTGCATCTATTTTGCACACCCATTGAACAACGCTTTATCAACCGTGTCTTCAGACCACAACCCTTGTTTCACATTTACTGTAATGTTTTGGGGTAGATATCATCTCTGTAATCTACCTACATAGTTCCCTCAAACTTCTTACAATTTTCTTTAAATTAAACCCCCAGAATTTTACCATGAATTTTTTTTAAATTATAATTTATCTTTCCTTAAAATTCTTCAACAACACAGGATAATATTAATAATCACCTATCCCTAAGGAAAAAAGTTAACCTAGCCTGTTCAGACACTTAAAGCATACCAAGGTACCATGAATTTTTCACAAAACCCTCATTTTAAAAATAAATGTCACAAAATTTCAAAGACAAATTTTGCAATCATGTGTTGTTTTTTTGGTAGGAGGTTGGTGGTTTTGAAACAATAAAGGAAGCAGCAGTCAATATTAGATTAGGAATTCAGGTAATTTTTTAAGTCAACAAATAGTGTTTTTCTTTGGATACAGGTCAATAATTACCAGGGTCTGATTTTTCACCTTTTTTAAAGAGAGTTATGTTAGCTAATTTCCTATCCTGGGGCACTTTACCCTGATTTAGAGAGGCATGATAAAGGACTGAGGACAGTTCATTGCTTAGTTCTTTTAATAACCTTGCAGGCAATTCATCTGGACCAGTAGCTCTGTTAATTAATATTATTAATAAGTTTTGTGGAGTGTATTTATACCTATCTCGACTACAGTTATGTTACCTACTTATTCTATTTTATTTAAGTTTATTAAAACTTCCTTGTCAACTGAGGCCGAAAATGATGATGTAAGTCTGTAAGTGTAAGGCCTGTTGGCTGTTGGTTTGTAAAAGCATGGATTATTCAAGCTTCATATTCAGTTACTTAGACTTAATGAAAATGTGCAATAGTTTCACAAGTTAAAGAAGTTAGTCAGTGAAGAGGTTGCTAAAAGTCAAATATTTTCAGGTGTCAAGGCCAAGGTGTAAGGCCTTAGTAAGGGTGTAATTAGTCAAAGTCAATGAGTTGTGTAAACATTAACCATGATACTTCTAAAACCCATTTTCATTTTACTTTGACTTTATACTTAAGATCTAGACCTAGATGGCTAGAACTAGACGAAATGTTCAAATTTGTTGATAGTATTGATAGTGAATTGATAATAATGATTGCGTGTCCATGCCTTGTGAATGTAAAGTATTGTAATTGTAAAGTAAAGTAGTAAATGTAGACTGTAGGCTATTAGTATTAGTATTACTGTAATTACTAAAATAAAATTATTATGATATTATAATATTATGTTAGTATGTTACAGTTACTGTTAGTATATTAAATTATATTATTAAATTAACACCTGAATTCGTTGTCGTAAAAAGCGATTAAATGGCCATATGAAATGAATGAATGTTCGAGATGTCAATGTTGGTCCGGGGCCAATGATTACACGAAAGAATAATGAATAATTAATTTAATATTAGTACACTGATAACTAATATTATTAAAATATAAATACAGATTTGATGAATCGCTAATCTGAAAATTATTTTGTCCGAAAATAACCAGGGCGTTTGTTTACATTCTGCTTCTAATCGTGAAAAAGACACCGAGATGAAAACATTATATATTTTAACCTATGCCATTACATGCATATACAACATAACTTTAACTTAACATCTTGTTTATTTTGTATTATAAAAACAGCACAAACCAGTAATAGAAAGTAAAATTTTCACACGCCGTGGTTTCCAAGGTGGAAGTGACGCTAAATATAGCCAAATCGAGGTTCTCGCGAGAGTAATTCGTACTGTCCCAAACATGGCCGCATTCATTTATCTGTGACTGGTGTAGCATCAGAAGGAGAAGTCTCTCATAATAATCCGACGTTGCGTCCCTGTCTTGACTAAATGGATGGGTTTTAATTTATTGTTCGTCTTAGATAAGAAAAAATTAAGAAATCCAGATACATTTATTCCATTTATCACTCTCATCCCATTTAAAGGTATTTTTAAAATAATAATTTCTTCGTATTTTATTTATAACTAAAAATTTAGTATTTAATAGTACAAGTTATTATAAGTTAGGTTAGGCCTTAATTTAAAGTATTAAATACTAATTAATTTAATTAGTAAAATGGGGCTATTTACGCTATGAATAGGTCTGTAAAGTCTCAGAATATTTTTTGTTCCTATGCCTATGAGTTAGAGACATGGTCATGATGGTAGTGGTAGTGAGTGGTAGGCCTACTGCCTACTAGGGCTGTCAACATTGTTGAAAAATGCTGCCCGGGTACCCGTCCAAATTTCGAACGGGTACCCGGGTTACCCGATCGAAACATCACATAATCTTCCCCGTCATGACCGCTATACAATGCTACCTAGCCACCTTCCATGCACCTCAGTTCACACAGTTGCTACACGTCCGACGTCTTAGGGACCGTACATAAATGACGTCAAACAATTTTGGCCGATTTTACCCCCCCCCCAATCACAGGTTGTCACAAAAACTTAGAGCCCCCTCCAATATGATGTCATAAATCTTAGAGCCCCCCCCCCATAAAAGCCGTACTTCCTTTTTGAAAATGAGCAGTTGTCAAATAACTTTATTGTCATTTACTTTTGTTATTTAATGTGAAGTTAAACTCTAAAAATCGCTACACGTTTGAATCCATGTAAAAAGTCATTAAATAAATTGTAAGCAATTAAATATTTCAATATTTTTATTAACAACAAACACGACCTCTTTCATCTCTAAGGAGTCCATCCTTATTTTCGGCAGAGGAGTTTTGTTTTCTTTATATGATTCATTCAAAGAACCAAAATCTTCTTGTGTTTGCGATTTCTGTTTCCTTTTCAGAGAATAAAGATGTATCAAATAAATTGTGGTCTGTCGAGACCGTATTGTATTTCCCGTTGACAGATAGTTCTCCTTAGATGTATTTCACAGCATATATTTTAAACAAAAATTTTCATTTGATAAATTGTTTCGCGAGCATTAAATGTAACACAAAAAAGCCACATGCGAGCCGAAGTTTGGTTAATATAAACATTGAAGGCCACATTTTCACGGGTACCCAGGCGGAATTTTACTACCCGGGTAATCCAGACGCAGCGGGTACCCGGGTTCCGGGTACCCGTTGACAGTCCTACTGCCTACTACTCATGAATAATTCTGAATATGATAAATGATTATTAATAATTTATTATGATGGCATTGATGATGGAAAAGATGAGTTTGTATCACATTACATCTATGTTTTTATTTTTAAATAGATAATAGGTCAAGACCATGTGGCATGTCAATGTTAATATCATTATAATAAATTATATTCATATCATATAAGGAAAGCGTTATTCGCACGGTTTTGGCAGTGTGAATAATTATAATGTTCGACTTTATTCACACAGTCAAAACCGTGTGGATAATGTTTAGCATTATTCGCACGGTTTTGACAGTGAGAATAATGTCAATCTAATTCAACTGTCATTTTAACCATCTTTCGAGGGACTGGAATCTTATATTTTTATCCATTTTAACAATAATCTCAGTGGACCTGCATATCGTTAGTTAATAATTAATCATTAATTAATTAATTAGTAATACTACCGATTTAGCTGATATAAAACTATACTATTATTAACTGTTCCAGTGCAATCAACTTTGTATTTTTATTCTATATATTATGAAGTACCTTTATTAACTTTCATTCATAATTGGACGAGACTCTGTAATTAAAAAGAATAATTATTATTCTCCCCAAAACTAACATTGTACCTGTGGTCATCATAAATCCATTATGTTAATTTAATTTAAAGTATGAAAAAACAATATGATGGTATAGCATAAAGATTTAAAAGTGAGAGTCTGTAACAGTGACTAACAGATCAGATTAGACAGGCATGGGTGGGGGAATAATAAAATGTTTCTGGGAAAGAGCCTGCTTGAGTGTTTGCAAACATCATCACTGTGGTTGTAAAAATAAAAAAATAAAAATAATAAGTAAGACTGTCCTAGGATTCGATCCGCGTACCAAAATGATATATAGAACTAAGCTAGATTAACCACTCAACTGGAGAAGTTGATGAAAAATTTCGTTATTTTCAAATTATTACTAATTATAATTAATTGCACACCAATCAATTTTTATGGCAATATTTGATTTAAATAATTTCCAACCCATCCCAAAAGTATGTAAAATAATTTGTTCTTATTTCAGATGTCCCTGAAACCAAGAAGAGTTGACTTTGATGCAACATGGAAATTGCTTAAAGAAACTTTGGAAGGTGTTATTACTTGTGGATCAGTTCAAAGAGTCACTTGGAATGATCGCTTTTCATATCCTTTTTAAAAAAATGAAAATATCACTAGTAATTAGAACAATTTTGTTTTGAAATGCAACATCTTTTTTTTATAATTTAAGGTACATATAGTGACAAAATTTAATTCAAATATTTAAAAAACCTTAACTCTTCTAACTGATGTTTACAAGCTGTGTACAGCACTCCCAGAACCTCATGGAGACCATTTGTACCAGAGCACCAAAGAATTCCTTGAAGAACATGTTAAAAATTTGCATGCAGTAAGCTTTCTAAAACTAGTTATATAGTTATTGATTGGAATTTTTTATTGGATTGCCTTTTATTTTTATTTATTAGAACCTAGGTATCTTACTTTACTTTTTGACAGTTGACTCAGAAGCGCATAAGTAATATTATCAATAAATACATGTTTTTTCCAGTATTTGTTTACGTTGTAAGTTGTAATTCCCTTTCTTTTGAAGGAAATTGTTTCGGCTGGAGAGGATCATATGTTGGAAATGTATCACAAACACTGGGATCGCTTTAATACAGGTGCAGGTTACCTAAACCAGTTATATGGGTATGTCGTAAATCTATTTTTTATCACTTTAAAAATAATTCATTGACAATGAGATTTTTTTAAAAATCAGTTTGATCCGGTATAAATGAAAAATACTATTAATTTAAGTATACACAATTTTGCTGTACAACTATAGTATTTATTAGCTTTAAAAAGTATTAAAGCATAATAGGAAAAATAAATTATTTGGATATAATTAAGGTAAATTAAAATTACATTTAATATCTTTATCCTTTTGTTCTTACTCTTAATTAAACTTTTGAAAACCATTTTTGAATTATGACACCCTTGTCCTGGGGTCTCAAACTCAGATGAAGCCTTATGCCATTTTATCACTAAAAAGATGTGTCAATGGGCGCACCCCCTACTAACAATTAAAACTTATTTGTGTAATTTTATTACAGCCAATATTGAAACAATGGTTTATTAATTAAATTTGTATTTACTTGTTTAAATCAGATTTTAGTATAATAAGTATGTAAAATTACTGTATATACTGGCAAATCAGCTGACCCCCTAAAACTGCTTTAAAATGGCCAGTTTTTTGCAAAAAAAACGCATATAAGCCGACCGCACAATTGTCTAATTTTACTCCATATTTTTGGTTCATAAAATTTGTACCTGTAAAGATGTAAAATGCTTACTTTTATGTTACATACCAGTTGGTTTACCCTTTGGAATGACACAAAAACGTGTTCTGCTCATTCCACATTGTTTGATATAATAATATCTGAACCCCCGCTCATAATTTGTTCACAACTGATGATTAACAAAGTATATATTTAGATAGCTGTGAAAATGTGTGGCTGGAAAGTTGGCATTAGTGTCTGTCCTTGTGTTCATTTTGTTTTATGCGCATATAAGCCAACCTTCTGATTTCAGTATTGTATTTTATAGATCTAAATTTGGCTTATATGCTTGTATATAAGGTAGCAATAAATTTAATTTATATCGATACCTGGTGTCTGCATGTCATGACTAGTACATTTTTGTAAACTTACTAGTGGGTCACAAAAATCCACTGGGTGGGCCACGTGTCTCTGGTCGCGTGTTTGAGTCTATCTATGTTAATTATAATATAAATTGTTCTCCATACAGAGCGTAACACACACCAAATTTTAGGCTCAAACTAAACTAACATTCACTAGTTGTAGGTTCAATCTAACATTCACCCTCATTTGGCTACTGCAAATTTTTATATTTTTTTTGTACCACTCACAGAACTCTAGATGCTCTCCCATTGATCTCATTACGGCCGAACCGATAATTGATTCACCTACTCGGTATCATCCGATTTTTGTGTAGTCAGAAATACTCTGCAATCATCCGCGTAAGTGATGCCGATGCTGAGTATACCGTATTTGCTCCAATAGCAAAGATGCACGCAGATGTTTAAAACATTTCGTTGGCCTAGTATTAAAATGAGCATCGTACAAACTGCAAATTAACATTTTATTTGTGTGATATCATGTTCCTGTTAATCAACATCCGGTTTTAAATTTTAATGATACACCTAAAACCCGGACCTAAACACAAGATATCATCATTTGTCCTGAGTTCCTTGTGGAACATAGAGCCTCTGTCAAAGCTCGCCACTCTACACGGTCCCTTGCCAGTCGCTTCAGTTCTTCCCAGCTCTTCCCAGTCCTTCCAGCTTCGTCCAACATGCTCCGTCTCCATGTACGCTTGGGTCTTCCTCATTGTCGTTTGCCCTGGGGGTTCCAATCTAAGGCCTGCCTAGCCCTGCTGTTATCTTTCCTGAGGGTGTGTCCAATCCATCTCCACTTTCTTTCCATGATTTGTTGTTCTACTGTTCTTTGTCCACACCTCTCCCACAGCTTGGAGTTTTCGACCTTATCGAACCATTTTATTTTCAGAATATTTCTGAGGCATCTGTTAACAAAGGTCTGGTGTCTATTTTTTGTTGTCTCTGTCGTCCGCCATGTTTCGGATCCATAAAGTAGGACCGTTTTAACATTGGTGTTAAAGATCCTTACTTTTGTTTTGACAGAGATGTGTGTAGATCTCCAGACCTGTTTCAGATTGGCAAAAGCCTGTCGCGCCAAATTTATTCTTCGTTCGATGTCCTCATCTGTTCCCCCTGATACACTGACCACACTCCCAAGGTATACAAAGTTGTTTACTTGTTCAAAGTTACGGTTTTCTACTTGGATGACTCCATCTTGTAGGAAGTTTATTTTCAAAAATTTTGTTTTTTGAATGTTTATATCGAGTCCTACTCTTTTCCCAGTCTCGCTCACGGCTGTAATTTTGTCTTGCATGTCTTGAAGTCTGTGGGACAGAATGGCCAAGTCATCCGCAAACTCCAAATCTTCTAGTTTTTGCATTAGGTTCCACTGGATTCCTTTTCCTGAGCTTGCATAAGCTTCTTTTGTGACCCAGTCTAACACAAGAAGGAACAGAAGTGGTGAAAGGAGGCATCCTTGTTTGACTCCAGTTGTGACATGGAATTCATCTGTTAGTCTACCATTATGTACTACTTGGCAGGAGAAGTTTTCGTACAGATTTCGGATGATGTTAGTTATTTTGTTTGGTATTCCATAGTGCCTCATTATTGACCATATAGTTTCTCTATTTATGCTATCAAAGGCCTTTTCAAAGTCCACAAATGTGGCATAGAGTGGAGATTGCCATTCAATAGATTGTTCTATAATTATCCGGAGTGTTGCTATTTGGTCAATGCATGATCTTCCTTTTCTGAACCCAGCTTGTTCTTCTCTCAGGAGATCATCGCAGGCATCTTTTATTCTGTTTAGTATTGTTCTGCTAAAAACCTTGCTTGGTACTGATAGTAGAGTAATTCCTCGCCATTTCTCACATTGTGACAGATCCCCATTCTTTGGAATTTTAATCAGAAAGCCCCTTTTCCATTCTGCAGGAGGGGTTTCAGTTGACCAAATTTTGTTGAAGATACTGTGGAGTTGGTTGATGATTTCATCTCCTCCTTCTTTTAGGACCTCGGGTGATATGTTATCTACACCTGCTGCTTTCCCCGTCTTCATTTGATTGATGGCCGTCCATATTTCTTCTTTGGTTATCTCTTCCATATTTATGTCCAGTGTTTCTCCTGTGGTCAAAACGGGTGGGTTCAGAGGGGTTGGTCTGTTTAGGACTTCCTGGAAATATTCTTTCCATCTTCTAAGCTGGTCATCTATGGAGGAAATGACTTTACCTTGTTTATCTCGGACTGGTACATTGTAGTTAGATTTCTTGCCACTCAAGAGTTTAGTAATTTTGTATTACTGTTTTAGATCTCCTTTTCCTGCTGCTTCCTCTGCTTGTTCAGCTAGCTTATTATAAAATATTCGTTTGTCATTTCTAAGCATTTTTGTGACCTCTTTTGAAATTGTATGGAGTAAGTTGTTTATGTTTTCTTGTTTTGGCTTGATTCACTTTTTGTTTTGCATGTTTCCTATCTTCAATTCTTTGCCATGTCTCATCGCTGATCCAGTGTTTTTTGTTTTCCGTGGCAGGTTTTAGTATTTCCTTGCAAGATACTGTAATATTTTCTTTGAAGTTATCCCAGGTTTTGTCTATGTTTCCTTCATTATCATCATCTAGTTGCAGTGCAGCAAATCGAGTTTTAAGGGTTAGCTGTAGTTCGTTCTTTTCCTGTGGGTTTCGGAGCTTGCCTAGGTCAAATCTGATTCGCCTGTCTGTTTTTGGCCTTTGGTTGGCTAGCTTTATTTTTAGCTTGGCCACAACCAGATGGTGGTCTGATCCAATGTCTGCTCCTCTTTTTGTTCGTACATCCTGCAATGTGCTCCTCCAGGTGCGACCTATAGTGATGTGGTCTATTTGATTCTCTGTTTTGTTGTCTGGTGAGACCCACGTTACTTTGTGGCAATTTTTGTGTGGGAAGATGGTGCCTCCAATCACCAGCTCATTGAATGTGCAGAAGTTTGCAAACATCTCTCCATTTTCATTCATGTTGCCCAGTCCATGTATGCCCATTACCTTCTCTCTCTCTATGTTGTCATTGCCAACTTTAGCATTCATATCGCCCATGACGACCAGTATGTCTCTTTTCGGTATTTTATCCATTATACTTTGAAGTTGTTCATAGAATGCAACTTTATCTTCCTCAGGTGCAAGGTTGGTTGGAGCATAGCACATAATGATATGGACATTTTTGAACCTGGACAGGAATTTGGCTCTGATTATTCTGTCTGAAATTGGCTCCCATTCAAGGAGGCTCTTAAATGCGTCTTTGTTCAATAGGAGTGCTACTCCATTTTCATGAGTGTCTTCTTCATTTTCTTTTCCAGAGAAGAGCAGGGTTTCACCTGATTGAAGTCTAGTTTCTCCAAATGTGTTCTCACCGTACTTCACTTAGTCCCAGAATTTGTAGTTTGTACTTTACCATCTCTTTGGCGACTTGGGCGCATCTGCCTGGTTCTAGTAGTGTTCGGACATTCCATGTTCCCAAGTTGAGAGGTGCCTTGTGGATGAGGTAATTTTTCTTTTTCATCGGTTTGAGTAGGGTGGTCGGCCTTGTGGGATTCTGTTGACTTTCCCCACAAGGCTTCATTAGTCTCCTTTGCGGAGCTCTACTCTCGCCTCTGACTGTGTTATGTGTGTTTGCTTTGCTTTCGGTTTCAGTAACAATCTTCGTTTTACATGGCTGGGTTGTTGGCCCTGCGCAAAACCATCTGGGAGGGTTCCCTTTCAGCTCTCTGGATAACTGCCTTATTTTTCGGGTAAGGTTCCCTAGCCTTTGTGGATCCCTCCACCTCCTGCAAGGCAGCAGTTGATTTTATTTCGGAGTTTTCTCTCCTAGATGATTGCTATCCCTAGCTAACGGCCTCATCTGTCCGGGTTTAGAGTTTAAGCGCTCTATGTTCGCTTTTTGCAGTCATTTCCTGGGATTTATGAGGCATTTTTTAAAGAGTATCCTTACCAAGGGGTACCCCACCTCATCCTCAACGACAGCAAACCAGTTGGTCCGCGGCCGCTTATTCAATATTCACGGCTAACCTTTATATCTAAAGGTCGTTCCTCTATCCACCGCCTGAGGACGCGCTTGGTAGGAGATGGTAGCTCCCCCCTTAAATTCAACATACTTATTAACTTTAACTTTCATTCAGTCACATTTAGCAATACTTCTTGCATCTAATGATGACATGTATTTTACACAAGCACAGTGATACTCATTTCATTTTTAAAAATTTCCTCTAAAATCTTCTATACTTTACAAATTATGATGTCCTTTCAAATACTGATCAACAATATTTTATTTTCTAAGGAGCACCTTTAAAAAATATCTACAATAATCTAACTGATGTAATATAGCTTAATTCAGATCAGACTTAATATTTTCATCGACTGATTAAAATATAAATTGAAGATTGATTTATTTGTAACCTAAAATGATTTTCTTATAGTAGGTTTGTTTTCATGCACAGGAAGTTCAGTCTATCCAAACCAAATACAAATTGTGTAATAAAGAAGTTTAATTAAAAAGTATCTCCCCCCCCCTCCCCCAATGAAAGGTGTTTAAAAGCAAGTTAATACTATATTGCAGTTACCTCAATAATACCTACATAAAAAAACAGAAATATTCAGATGCAGATGTCAACTATGGAGTTTTTCCTGTCGATGCTGACTGTTTACTTGAGATTGGAGAGGCAAGTCAATTTTATGCACTTAAAAGTTATTGAATATGTAAATGTCGTAAAGCCAGAACCATATTTTTACATTTTAATAAAATTACAGCACACTCTATAAATCAGACCTTTTAAAATCCCTTATATTAACTTTGAAATCTTGTCTGTCTGTCGTAATCTCGTTCACGGGCGGAAAAACAAAAGTAAAAAATGACCCACTTCCCGTGATGCCATCGAGCTGAAATTTGGCACATAGACTCATGTCACCTAACAATGCATCGTATCAAAATTTCATATCGATCGAATGTACCGTAATTAAATTAATGCACTTTTAGTTTATCTCTATATAACTATAGGTAATTCAATTTCACGGTTTGTTGTTTTTCTTTCACGTGCCAGTTCAGTTCACGCGTTGAAGTCACCCATCGATGTACTGACGTGCTTTTGTTTACATTTTACGTGTCACGCTGAGCTTGGTCCACCAGCAATCGGTGACCAGACCTCTCTCTCCCCCCCCTCCCACCCCTGGTTATACAGCAAAGGATAGTTAAGGCAGATTAAGTCTGTAAATGTTTGCCCCGTTTGAACATGATCAATACTTTTAATTATGTCTCATATATAAGGGATTTATAGTAAAAAACTTTGTTTTTACGGGGTTGTTTAATTAGATGATTACTTTTCTTTGAAGGAAATATGTATATTACTAATAATATTACCTACAGTAACGAATAGTTTATATTAAAATGAACATCTAACAGCTTGCTAAAGACATTTGGAAAAATTTGATGATAGACCCCATCAAGCACCGACTAGTTATTCTCTTACTCCAAGAGATTGCCAGGTAACCACAATTAATGTCAGATTTTACCTAAAATATTTATAATACAGTAGTGTTAAGTCGACAGCCTACGGGTTTGCCAAAAGGCGTCGAGATAACCGATGATCGAGTTAAACGAAAACCAATATGTCTGCAAAATATTAACATGTGCTTTAAAAAATTTTTATGTACATGATGTGCGTTAATTAGTGATGAGACGATTAATCGAAATCGTATCAGAATATCGGGATCCTAATATTTCTTCACTCTTTCCTAAGGTGGTTAAGACCGTTCGTTTTTAAGGACCGTTTAAATATAACCCTTTGTTGCGTTAGCGCTGTTTTTTCCCCTAGTGCATAACGAATTCAGCTACTCCTGCCACGCTGCGGCGGTTCCGTTGGTGACATCGTGTCACCTCACTTGCATGCTCCCAGTTAACAATAAGTGTTTGTTTTTTTTAATGGGGCTTGATGTTTGTTACACTGTTTCTGAGTTAGCATCATTCACAGCAGTGATTTACAGATAGAGCAATACTGTGCCTTGGAAGGCACTTGCCTGACTTTCCTTACAAGCTAAACTAATAAATAACCCGCCCCGTGTAACCTACACATACCCTCATTGTCCCCGAACCATTCTCTTCGAAACCATAAAACTTTTTATAAGATGTGCACGAAAATAATGAAGTGAGATGATGAGTGGCATCGATAACTAACATTTTCAAAAGCTGGCGATTGGCATAGTATCAGAAGTAACACAGCACTGAGAGCTGAACGCAAGTGGGCTGTGACGTCACCAGCAGACCTGGCGAGGCAGAAATTTGATGCCCTCCCTTGGTTATAAAAAATCATAACTAACATTTTTCAAAAGCTGGCAATTAGTCATGGGGATCGAGATAACCAACATTAAGTGGCAAATTCGGCCCTCTTTTGTACTCGAGATATTAGGGTTCGGCGACTTAAAAGAATCGACATAACCGATGAGAAAATGCTAAGACAAAGAGAGAATTTGGTGGTTCCGATAAAAAACGTCGACTTAATAGGGTTGGCGAGTTAACTGTGGTCGAGTTAAGTGGGTTCTACCGTACAACAAATTTTACATTTTGGAGCTTCTCTTGTACTTAAATCTTATATTGCTGGTTCCTCCCACTTTAAATCCCCATGCTCATGGGATCCAGGGAGAGTATAAGTCCAGTGTATCTACGTGGCGGTGGTGGAATTTTATCACGCAGGCTGATATAGGGGGTTAACTTGTTCATAGGGTTAACCCTACCGGCCCTGTAGCTCCCAGCCTAACTCTCCCCTATACCTGGGTTCCCTGGCATTAAAGAGAAAAAATGAACATACTGTAAACAAAAATTACTTACATGCAAAGTAGTGCTTGGAATGGAATAAAACTTTGAGAAATTGTAGAAAATATGTTTATCTTTTATTTAGTGCCAAGTCTGTACCTTTGTGCGCTGATCCACTTAGCAGAAAAATATTTTTTCACAATTCATGGATTTTCTGTATAAGACATTCTAGGATTTCGCTTGTTGTATCTGGAATGTTTTTCTACATACAATGCACATGTCATACACACAACACGACTATGATTAGCTCTAACATTGCATGTTACTTGACCTAGAAACATATTCTTGACAAAATTATGACTTAGATACTGAAAAAATCAAAAGAATAAAACACATAATCCAAGTTCCACTTTCCTGTCAAGTTCATCAGACACTTGTCTTACATTTAATTTTCAGAAACATTTCACATAAACACACAAATAAATTCAAAACATTTGGGGCAGCCATTTGCAATGACTTTTATTTAGGTTACACGCCGATTGGTTAGCTATTTTTAGAACTTCCCTATGGTTTTCCACAGGCTGACCCAAATACCTAGAAAGCGGTAACTCGTTATATAGGAATTAAATAAATTACCCAATATTCGGTAACTCGAGTCGGTAGGGTTAAGAAATTGTTTTTATAGTTTAGGATAGATAATTCTAAGCTTCTTATAAAAATCATGTTATTCAATATATAGCATAGAAACCTTTTGTGAATTAAAGTGGGGGGAAAAAAGGGGAAAATTGGTGCTATTAATATTTTTTGTAATACTAGTACTAGTTTTAGTACCCTAATGCACCACGACTGTGCATTGAGATATTGAAAATATTCCTTTTAACATGCCACTTAAACAACTTCTCGTAGTAGCTAAATTAAATTAATTTTAAAAAGCAAATGATTTATTACATTTTGTATGGTTTTAAATTTCTTGTGATGTTTCTGATACAATAATTGTATATATATTTTCTTACAGAGATAGAAACGGTTACAGTGTCAATCAAACAGTAATTCATAGTGTTGTTACTTCCTTGGTTGATGTTTCAGAATACAAGAAAAAAACGCCACTTGAGGTAGTAATAATGTCATTATTAAAAATAAATTACTTTATCATATTTTGCTTTTAGAATTTAAGTTTAATTAGGTATGGTTAAATCATCACAAATAAAAGTCTGTAGTATGTATGAATGAAATGCTGTTTTCAGAAAATGGGCTAAATAAAATACTCTAAATTTGTCTCCAACTGAGATAGAAATTTTGTGAAGTAGTTAAATGAGATAGGAAGTTCACATAATGATAATAATATAATTTGATAGTGTTAAAACTGTTTTAAACATTAATTTTTTTAATCTTTGATTTTTCCACAAATCAGTTGTATCAGGATATTTTTGAGACACAGTTTCTTAAGGAGACAGGAGAGTTTTATCGTCATGAAGCAGCTCGACTAAAAGCAGATTGCACATGTTCAGAGTATTTAGAAAAGGTAGTATGCTTTAATTTAACCCTTAAATCTATTTTTTAAATATTTCTTCTGTGCTTCCTTCTTTAATGGCCAATTAAGTTGCACTTGCACTTCAAAATTATTTTTTTTGAATTTAGGTTATTCAAAGATTAGACAATGAAAATTTTCGAAGTAGGAAATTTCTGCACAGTACATCATATGCAAAAGTCACCCAAGAAGTTCAAACTAGAATGGTTGCTGATATCATTGATTTTCTCCATGGCGAGTGTAAAGATATGGTTGAGCAAGAAAAGAGAAAAGGTTGGTGAATTATAAAAGTTAAATCTACGAAATGTTTTTGCTTTATTGTAATAAAATTTGATCAAAGCATGTTTTAAAAAGAATTTGAAAAGGTTTTTATTCACTAAACTGAATAGCTTACCAAACTGAAAAATTGTTGGTAGGTATACAAAATAAAGGCCACATTCAGGTTTAGGTAAAAATTAAAGTGCCTATTTTTAATTATCAACATATTTGTAAAGTAATTTCAGACAATATTTTCAATTATTTTTTACAATAGTAAATTTTTCAGGGTTATAGACATGACCCAATTTACCCAAAATATTTGAAATTCCTAAACATTTAACATTTTACACTTCTATTAATTTACCTAATCATATTTACAACTACAGTGGGGCCCGCTTAAGTCGACGGCCTCGGGGTATGAAAAATGGCTCCGAGATAACCGATCACCGATTTAAACGAAAACCAATATGGCGACAAAATATTAACATGTGCTTGAAATTTCTTTATAATTATATACATGATGTGCGTTAATTAGTGATGGGACGATTAATGATTTAATCGGAATCGTATCGGAATATCGGGACCCTAATATTTCTTCACTCTTTCCTAAGGTTAAGACCGTTCATTTTTAAGGACCGTTTAAATATAACGTAATGGGGATGAGACTGCAATCAATTTAAATAATTTAAATATAACCCAGGGTTCCCACTCAGTCGGGAATTCTCTTAAAATAATTTTCCCGGTCTTGAAAATCGGGAAATAGTCGGGAAAAGTTTTTGACTAATCGGGAATTTATATATATATATATTTTGCCAAAGTAAAATGACTTTGATTACGTCTCTGTGGTCATGTTTCGATTCAATTTAATATTTTAAAAAAGTTACCAGTTTATAATTGTCTGCGCATGCAATAAAGGTCAAATTTTACGCCTCGCCTCATGGCGCGTGTTTGCAATGCCCGTCGAATTTTTAAAAAATAAACATATCAATATGGTAATTTTAAGTTTAATGCTTTTGACGTGCAGGATATCTGTCACTATGAGACCGCACTCGAATTTCCTCCGTCAATCAAATGATACGTGTAACTTGTAATATTAATAGTAACAAATGCAGCCTTGACCTTATCAGAGTTGGACCTACAACAGTGATGACGTGGATATTATATATCTACTAGAATATTAAGAAAATGATTTGATTTCAGCGTCACGCGCGTTAGTCACAGTCGAAAATCTTACTGGTAACAAAGCAACAACAAACTTTTAAAAGAATAATAATAATTTTGTATTTAATTATATAAAAACCACCGTCGATTCTCGATACAAACCTTTATTTTCTTTTCTAAAGATATTCGTTTATCTTAAAAAATAATATGATTAATGCATCAGAATATGAATTAAGTTTAATAATAATATTATAACATGCAAAGCGAAATAAGGACGGATTAAAGACCACTATCGCCATTTTCGAGTACCTCTGGTGAATAGTGAATACATTAAATACATACTCAATCTAACGGAATCAAATTGAAAGTAAAAACATCTGGTAATTTTTATTGAAATCTCGTAGAATCACACAATAGCCAGAAATCTCGAAGAAAGCGAGATGTCAACACTGTTTTGAACTAAAAATGCCAAAGTGCATTGCTAGGCGAACAGACAGGGATCGAGCTAACCGAGCAAATTTGGCACTCTTTTGTGCTCAAAATATTAGGGCTTGGTGAATTTAAAAAAGCGAATTAACCGCTGAAAAAATGCAAAGACAAAAAGTGAATTTGGCGGTTCCAAATGAAAATGTCGACTTAATAGAGCTGGCGAGTTAACCAGGGCTCGAGTTAAGTGGGCCCCACTGTAGTAAGAAAAGGCTTCTATGTTTTGGCAGATTCACAATTAGAAAAAATATCTTTTTTCCAACATATTTACTTTAGATTTGCCATTGGTAACCTGTCAGCTGTTGGTGTGAAAATTACGGCTAACTTACTCAAATAAATATAGCAAAAATTCTTTATTTTTTTTTACATTCTGACTGACCTAGGTGGTTTTATTTTTAACTCCTGCTTTAAAATTAAATTTTGAATCAAACCAGAAGTAGGAATGTTAAAAAATTAACTTGTTTTGCTATAAAACTAACAGCTTATGGAAATGATAGTAGGATATTTTAGTTCTACCAGCAGCTAATGGTAGTCAACTAGTCAGTTTATTTAGTTAAAAAATGTATTGAAAATAATTAATTTAGGTGTATTTAAATATAGTTATTTAACTTACAGTCGAACCCACTTACCTCGAGCTCGGTTAACTCGCCCACCCCATTATGTCGACGTTTTTTATTGGAACCGCCAAATTCTCTCTTTGTCTTAGCATTTTCTCGTTGTTTAATTCGATTTTTTTAAGTCGCCGAAACCTCATAACACGAACACAAAAAAGGGTCAAATTTGCCACTTAATGTTGGTTATTTCGATTCCCATGACCAATCGCCAGCTTTTGAAAATGTTAGCTATGATTTTTTTTATAACCAAGGGAAGGGACAAATTTTCTGCCTCACCAGGGTCTGCTGGTGACGTCACAGCCCGCTTGCTCAGCGCTGTTACTTCTGGTACTATGCTTCGGTAACTAAGCGAATTCATTTTTTTAATAAAAATCTGTCACTAGCGAACTCCACAAACAGTGATGACGTGTATTTTTATATTTATAGACCAGAATATTATTATTATTAAGAAAACGCGTTGATTTTGATGTCACGTTCGCTCGCGTGTTGGCTCTGGTATTCTGCCGTAACACAACAAAAAATTAACTCCGGGTAATAAGCTAATATACCGACTAAGTCTTGATAAAACTGAGGAAACAGTCATAATAAGATGGAATTTATTTAAATACCATATTTTGTTTCACTCGTCAACTTGCCAGTATTATTGAATTTCGCAGCGCGCACGACGATCCCCCCCCCTGGGATGGGGTTTAGGTGGGGTTGAGCTACACTAGCCATTTACCAAGGCATGCTTTGACTCAATTTAAAAAGAAAAATGTTCCTTCTCCCAACCCACTGTAGATGTATAACAGTGGAGGAGGGGAGGGAAGGTGTCTCTTCTCGCGGTCTTGTATTGCTATGTCAAAGCAAGAGGCTTCCTTTTATATAAACATCAAAGACCTTTCAAGCCTTCTAGCCTTCCCCCCACCACCCTCATTATCCCTAACTAAACTAAACACATATTCTGTAGGCCTGAGACTAATCTCTTAAGGCCTTGGCTAGTACCTGGGCAATCTGCTCCATCTGTTGAGCATTGCCATACAACATTGTCTTTACATGGGACTCTTCCGCCTCCCTCACCCCCCCCCCTCGGCTATATCAAGCGCCGGGCAAGACGTCACCAGGTGTACGACTGTCTCAGGGGCTTGGCTGCAATGACTGCAGTTCGAGTCCCTGTTGTGGTCTAGCCTGTGAAAGTAAGATTTGGTTGGGCAATGTTCTGTTCTCATCTGAGTCACCAAACTCTGGTGTTTGCGACTCAGGTTCCACCACTGGTCTGAACGGCTTGGCCTGGGCATGTTAGCGAATACCCCTCTGGCTGTCGTGTTGTCAGCCCACTCCTGGTACCACTTACTCCGGAAGTGGTCCTTTAGCCAGGTTTTAGCCCCAAGATAAGTGACTGGGGCCTCTGGTTGGGGCAGTGCTGCACCTGCTTTGGCCAGGGATCTGCCTTTTCATTGCCATTAACATTCACGTGGCTCGGGATCCACTGCACGGTTACCTTACCTCCAAGTCTTTCGAGTCTACCCACGTCCTCCAAGATGGCGTCAACCAAGTGGGTAGTACGCTTCTCACTAGCCTAACTATCCCTAACTAGAAAGCTCCGTAACTTGCCCCCCCCCCTGTCCCTTTGAGTTCACTTAGAGCGGCGACTGTAGTAATAGCCGTGACCTTTGACCGTGAACCAGCTCTCGTACAGTGCCTCGACAACTAAGCAAATTAAAATTTTTTAAAAAAAGCATTCCTTGGCCGTAGGCGAAGTAGACCAATAGTGATGAAGTGTATATTATTTAGATACCGGAATAGGGAGAAAGTGATTTGAAGTCACCGTCGCTCAACACAACAAAAACGAACTCCGGGGTAAAAAGCTATTACGGCTTATTAAGTAATATTGAACTTGCAGCTGAATAAATTATTTAAATTCCGAAGACTTAAAACTTATATAAATAAGCCTAAACATTTTTAAAGATGAGTGTAAGCGGGGTTCGATAGTCGTAACTACGGTAAACACTAGTCCTAGCGTAATAGTAGTCAATTATTAACAAATATATTTATTTGAATATTGATTGTTTTCCTTGGTCCTTATACAAATAAATGCCTTGGTATTTATTAGTAATAAACTTACACTAAGATTATGACTTTAATTATAATTACATCATTCGTTCATTAGTATTAGTAGTAAATAGCATGAAATAATAAAGTTCAAGGACGAACGAGCAAATGAACTAGAACTAGAGGGGGAGAGCCTCAGTCAGAGCCAAGTCACTAATTCATTTACATAAATCATACTCGCAAGGACATTCCATTTCGCATAATAATAATATAATATATCACATAATTAAACATATTGATATTTCGTATATTCCGATACGATTCTGATTAATCGTCCCATCACTAATTAACGCACAACACGTATATAAAGAAATTTCAAGCGCATGTTAATATTTTGCCGCCATATTGGTTTTCGTTTTAACTCGAACATCTGTTATCTCGATGCCATTTTGCATACCCCAACGCCGTCGACTTAACCGGTTTCGACTGTATATTTTAATTAAAATCAGAGGAAAAATTAAGTCATATTTTTCAAATGTAAATTTTATATTTTTCTATTCCACCATAGACTTGACGAATATGTACATTTTACTTAAACCAATTCACAAGGGTCTAGAGGTGCTTGTTAGAGAAGTTGAAGGTCACATTAAACAGCAGGGTATGCAATCTGTCCTCAGTCTCAAAAATGATCCAGCAGTAAGTACTATGATTTCACCTTTTTTTAAAATAGATTACGTCAGGGGTGAGCAAACTTTTTAGGACGAGGGCCGCATTAGTAAGGAATGAAACATCAAGGGGCAGCACCTAACCAAAATTTAGCCTCGATTCAAGTACAAACATCTATCTTTACCATAAATTTATTGATTTTTTTTCTATATTACCACGGGCCGCAAAAAACTCCATAGTAGTTTGCCAACCCCTGGATTACAGGATATGTTTATTTATATTATTATTTATATATCTTTTTGTGGGGTTAAAACTAAACTTATATGAAATTTTCTTTTCAGTTTGTTGAAGCTATGTTAAAAGTATACCACAAGTTCAGAGAGTTGATAACTGATGTATTTAATAATGATCAAGCTTTCACCGGTGCCTTGGATAAAGTGAGTATTTTAATTCATTGTTGTATACATTTATGTAGCATGTTATTTAATTAAGAAACTATTATTTTACAATATTTGTCCTAAATGATTTAGGATCATTGCATTTCTTTAATTTTAAAATATGTGAAATGTTTTAATTTTAAAACTTATTTTGAAGATAATTCACCATTTAATGAAGGCTTTGAACGATTTCTAAAATGAGATTTTAATTATTAATCTCCTTTTTTGTCATCAGGAGAGAATTAATCCCATTGCTCTATAAAGAAAAAGTTATTGCTACCAAAAAATAGAAAGATATATTACCTAATTGATTCTTTATTTTCTTCATTATACATCATATCATAATAATCTTAAAAAGAATGCAACTTCAATCTTTAGAGCTATGATAATCTAATCTTGGTATAAATTTAGTTAGGACTTTCAAAGTCAAGTGGGATATTTTAGTATTTATCCATTAGGAATTTTAAGTTTAGAAATAGGACTAAAGAAGCAATATTCAACAAGAAATTTAGTGAACTTATGAACTGATTTATTTATTTTTTTGTGTGGGGGAGTGGGGTTAAATTTTTATACAAACTTTCTGTATCTTCAAACACAAACTTTTTGGTTATTATATAGGCAACTTTGTTTGATAAAAAGTATTTTATCTGCCATAATAAATATCTTTTCAATCTTGTAGTATTTTTCTATTTTCTAGTGCAGGATAATGAGAAGACTTTACTGTGGTGGTGATTAGTCTGGGGAACAAGCTTAATATATTTTACTATATCATCACCATCAAAGTATTGAGCTAGTTTCATTTATTGTCTAATAATCCTGTATAATGTAATCTTTCATCATAGGCCTGTTCTGCAGTAATAAATCATAAACCTCAGAATTCAAGGGCACCCAACAGATCTCCAGAATTGGTAAAGCTGCATTTGATCTTTTATGTTTAGAAAAAGTTTTTTCTTCTTTTCCTCATACACATCAAGATATCTTTGTATACTTTCAAGGAAAATGCTTAAAATATATATAATATTTCAGCCATTCTTAAATTAATAATACACATGGTATAAAAGATGCCAATAAAATAACTTAAGTTTTAAAGATGTCTTTTTCAATTATTCATTTTCATCTCGAAAAGAAATTTAGAAATTTACAATGAAGTCAGAGTGCTTAACACATAGAGAAGTAAATTAAAATAATTTATTTGTATTGACAGCTAGCAAAGTATTGTGACAATTTGCTCAAGAAAAGCACTAAAGGTGTTGGTGATGTAGAGCTAGATGAGAAATTGTCAGGCAGCATAATCATTTTTAAATACTTAGATGATAAAGATGTCTTTCAAAGAGTAAGTACCTATTTATTGTTGTCAATAACTTATTCAATGTTCATTTAAAATCCCATTTTAACATTGCACTTTTACTCATTCAAGTTATGAAATCTGTATAAATCTATTTTTTTAAAAAATATTCAAGGGCATTATTCAATTTAATTCTCAGTGAAAGCTCATAAAATGTTTTCTGAAGTATAAAGATGGGAATGAAATAAATGTGTTTGACTCTCTCACCAGTTTTATTCACGTATGTTGGCAAAGCGTCTCATCTATAGCCAGTCTGCAAGCATGGATGCAGAGGAAAGTATGATCACAAGATTAAAGGTGAGTTCACTTAAAAAATTTAATTTTGGAGACCAAAAAAACCCTTGTACATTCTATGTTAAGTGATTTTATGTGTCTTCAAACTTCCTGGCCTTGTCAACAAATTTGTGTAAATTAACTACTAATAAATTAATAAATTATATATTTGTTGGATTGTAATTCCTTGAATTAATTAAGTGAAATTATAAAATGCCAAGACTATAGAATAAAACAATTCTTAATTGCAATTCAGTAATTCCAACTACAACTCATTATTATTTCATATTTTAGCAAGCCTGTGGTTATGAATTCACCAACAAACTGCATCGTATGTTTACTGATGTTAGTGTGAGCTATGATCATGTTGCAAATTTCAATGATTATCTCAAAGAGTTAAACACAACTTTAGGTGTCAATTTCAACATCCTAGTTTTTCAGGTAGGTAGATTATTTTATATTGTCATAAAACTTGAAATTAAAGAATGCAATATTCAAAGCTATTTTTAAGTACAGGTATTCAAATTAACACAAGCAGCTGGTAAAATTAAGTAGATATATCCAACTGATGTGCAAAGAGGAATTATATTTATTGTGAAAGAAAATGTGGATTTTGTACATGACTTTGATGTTGCCATTTCATTTGGGATTTGATAAAAAAAATAGGTCCAATATGACTCAACATTGTTCTAAATTTTAACTTTATATCCTTTCAAAGCAGATTGATATGATAAATAAAATGTATAAAATTTAAAGTTTGCTCTTAAATTATAATTAGCCAGAATTCACAGATATATTAATTAAGATTTGAAATAGTTTGATTGAATTTTTAAAACAGATTTAAAAAATTTGATTAACCAAATAATATAAAGAATTTATTTATTCTTTTTAGGCTGGAGCATGGCCTATAACTCAACAGAATAATATTTCTTTTCACATACCACAACAACTAGAAAAAAGTGTACGCTTGGTAAGTAATCAACCACTCATAAGTAATGTGTGTATGTAAAATTTTGGTTATAATAAAGAACTATCCTGAAAATAAAAATACATAATTAAAGTCCTGATATTTAGCAAAAGTTTTAGCATTGTTACAGAATGTATTTTGATCAATTTAACACAAGTATATTTTAAAAAATTCAGTTTGAAGAATTTTACAACAAAAAATTTAATGGACGGAAATTAACCTGGATGCAGGCCTTAAGTAATGGTAAGTAGTTTTTTAAATGCACATGTGGTCTACAAGACATTTCTATATAACTCAGATGTATAGAAAATTAAAATAATGTAAATGTTATGTAATTTATGTTTTATAAAGTTTCTATGCACTCTTAACTGATACTGTCATATTTTTACAGTTGAACTGAAACTGTGTTACTTGAAAAAGTCTTACATTGTGACTATGAGCACATTCCAGATGGCAACATTGCTCCCTTTTGAAAATGCAGATTCTCTCCCCTTCTCTGACATAAGAACTAGTACAAATTTACCAGAGAAGGAACTTATTAAACAATTGCAGACTCTTGTTGACACAAAAATACTTCACTCCAAAGATGTGAGTCACATACAAATTTATCTAAAAAATTCCTCTTGAAATTTAGCTTATTTAAATTATAATATGGTAGCGTATATTCGCTCGTGCACTTCCAGTGGAAATCATGTTTCTAAATTGAATAGCTACAAGTACAAGTATGTCCAAATAGTTTCCAGGCATCAGCTATTCGGACCCAGCGCAGGTCACAGTGTAGTACTAGTATGGCTGGTTATTAAAATTATGTTGTTAATTTCATGGTTTTTGGCCTGTTTTAAAAGTAATTTTACGCTCAGGGAGATTAAAATGAAGGGAAAAAAATGAAGAAAGGAGTAACTAAACCTAACCCTAAAATCTATCACTAAACCTAACCCACACCCTATAACCTATCACTAAACCTAACCCTAAAACCTATCACTAAACCTAACCCTAAAACCTATCCCTAAACCTAAAATGTGATTCTGTCAGGGACAAACCGGAAAAAAATAATTTATTTATTATCAATTTATGTTTTTAAAAAAAATGTAAAGAAAAAAACAACACCCCGACTGAAAATCGAACCCCAGACCTCTATTTCAGCAATCGATCCCACTAACAATTCGACCAGGAAGACCTGACAAGATTCGTTCTTTTTAAAATTATAATGAAAACTCTATAATATTATCGCTTACTCTTCATTTTTAAGAAAAATGATTTCTTACTCTTCAATTTAAGAAACATGATTTCTTAAAGAAACCACACGAACGAGATACACTATCTTATAATTATTAGCAATAGTTCATAATTATTTTGTTACATTTGATTTAATTATTTCCACCCAGAACTTAGTAACTGAGAATTCAACTCTTTCATTAAATTTGGCTTACAACAACAAGCGAACAAAATTTAAGATAATGGCAGCTATCCAGAAAGAAACCCCTCAGGTAAAAGGTTTTTAGTCATTAATAGGAATACAACAGGTTAATAAATCTGTAATCAGTATTTCAAAATAATTGGTTAGCCGTGTCAGACATGTTTTACTAGCATTTTTTTTCTAATATTAATAATTTTTGAAAAATATTTTTATCTCATAGTCACATTTAAAAAAAAGTTATTTTCATATATTTCTAAAAAATGTATGCTCTGTACTTAAAGTTTACAGTTATTCTAGTTTTATGACAAGATGTGCAAATTTGATTTATTTTTTTTCATTAAAAAAAAATTATATTATAAACATGATTGCATTTGAAACAGGAAGTAGAAAGTACACACTCAGCAGTTGATGAAGATCGGAAGCTTTATCTACAAGCAGCCATTGTGAGGATAATGAAAGCTAGAAAAGCTATTAAACACAATAATTTAATTCAGGAGGTAACTACATATATTTATTATTGATTAATTTAAAACACGTAATTTACAGTGGAACCTGTTGCTGCTCTTTGAGGTTGACAAAAACTGTTGAGATAACCAATGATTGAGATGGTGGCAATATTAACGTGGTTGAAATCACATTAAAGCTTTTCTTAACCAATTTTATGCACATGACCATCTTTTATGAATGAAACTCTGAGAACAAATATATTATTAGTTGTAGTACTAGAATCATAATAATGAGATTGAATGAATGGTTGCCAACGACAACTATATTGCACACAGCACATTATGGTATTTTATAATATTAACTATCCAGGGTTTAGATACCATAATTTAGAATGTTATAGAATAAATTCCCTGTAAGATCATTTTAAAGCCTAATCATCAATTATTTTAATGTAAATAGGCGTAACTATTTAATTTTATTGTAGTTTCAGGAAATTCCTTCATTAAAAAGGGGGCGTGGTCACCCCTTCAGGATTATTGAAATTATATACTTTATGGCTATAAAAATAACAATATGAAATATTCTAGCTCAATGAAAATGGAACACAGATTTGTTTATGGTCTATATATAAAAATATGAAAGTATGTCTGTCTGCATGTCCTTTATAGCTTACTACATCATTCATTTGATTCCCATGAATCTTTAGGAGATTGTTGAGTACGCTTCCGGGATGGTATTTGGGTATTTTACACCCATGGGACGCAGGCAGGCCAAAATGTCTTTTTTTTAATTATCATATGAGCTATATAAAAATTAATTAAGCATTACCTACTTGGTGAAATGATGGATCTTGACCAAACTTAGTACCAAAAAAACTTGATAGCCAATATTAAAATACTATAGGGCATTGAGCTCAAAATTCCATTCCTTTGGGGGTCCCAAATTGTTTTTGCATAAAGGTTAAGATTTTATGCCATATATTGATTTTACACTATCTTGACTAATATTGATAAATATATCCATCATGATCCAGTTTGAAATTAACATGTTTTGAACTTTATATCTTGCACTGAATGGGCCCAGGCGCCCTTAATGTCATTTTGTCTTATATGTCTGCATTAATGTCGATTTTATTTATCGAAACGCTATGATACATAATGAAATTGTTGAGTAAACTCCAGAAAAGGTTTCTGGCAAAAATCGTTTTAAAATAAAACTTATTGAGAACCAGATGCCCAAATGTCGTTTTTTTCCTGTGAGCTAAATAAAAAGTTTTTTTTAACATTGGATGCGGCATTAATGGATGGATCTTGACCAATCTTGGTAAAAAAAAATACTTAAATACTAAAATATTATAGAGCATTGAACTCCTAATGTCAATTCCTTTAGGGCAGAGGGCGCCAAATCAGTGGGTTTTTGTTTTGGTAAACTTTAAAGACTTTATTTCCTGTTCGATTTGACAAGAGCTTGAAAATATTATACATATATATATAACATGATCCAGATTTAAATCTTCAGGGTTTTAACTTACGTACCACACGGTTTAGGTCAGAGGGACGTAAATTGTTTTTTTTCTTCTTATATGTGATATATATGAGCTATATTATTTGAAACTTTAGCTAGCAGCAACATTCATCTGTTTGACAAGAAACATTGGGAAGTTGTTGACTACACTTCGGCATAGAGTTCTGCCAAAATTTTGTTTTAAATACCACTCATAGGGGGTCAAGGGACCCAAAATGTTGTTTTTCTTTAAGTGAGCTATTTAAAAATAATTTAAACATTGGCTACTCGGTTAATGGATGCATCTTGACTTGGTACATAAATACTTGACGGCCCATATTAAAATACTATGAGGCTATGAACTCCTAATGTCCATTTCTTTTTGACTGGGGTCCAAAAAATTTATTTTTCTTTTAAAAAATTTAAGACGTTATTCCCCATTTGATTTTACGCGATCTTTACAAATTTTAACACACATATTCATCATGATCCAGCTTGTGATAGATAGATGTTTTAATTACATCTTCCACCATTTGGGCGCAGGTGCCCTAAATTTTGTATTTTTTTATTGATATAGGCTTTATAGATATTTTTTCAACCATATCGCCCTGATAATTTTATAAGTTGTGGAGTATAATGGCAATATACCATATATACTCGTTCTAAAGCCAACCTTTTTTTGGAAAAAATCTAGGGGGGAAAGTTAGGGGGTCGGCTTACGAGCGGGTCATAGGTGATTTCTGCATGTACATTTAATATTGGTGTTGTTATTGTAGGTCATCAAGGTCATTGTCTACATTCTACAAGATTCTACTGCTCTACCAGAAGCTATAAAATATTATTAAACATCTGCACTTACCTTATTTAATCATTTTATTTATTTTTGTGAATGTTTTAATAAATTGTTTTACAAATTTTGTTTTCAACAAGGAATTTTAATGCACGCGCTTTTGCCACTGTTTACCGTAGAAATTTTTTAAAAAACATACCAGTAACTCTTGCCTAAAATGGAGCACAAAGGCAAAGATAAGTAGTACAAAGGATACAATCATAATGACTGATTTAGCTTGAATTTTTTTTAAAATGTGTACCATTTTGTTTTAGCTGTCCTATTAATTTTGGGGGGTCGGCTTGCGAGCGGGTTACACACTTTTAATACTTTTCTCTTCCAAAATATGAGGGGTCGCCTTATGAACAAACGGGCTATAGAACGAGCATATACGGTACTTTTTAAAATTATCACTCATTTCAGGACCTGGGACCTTACTATCCTTTTTGCGTTTGTTAGCTTTTTAAATATTTATTTATCTGATCGTGGGGAAACTTGGAATTTTTCTAGAACTCTTCTGCGAAGGGTTTTGGCATAATTGTATAAAAAGTACCACTTCTTTGAATTGCCTTTCTACTGATATCTTTGGCATGCTCGATGGGTCAGCTAGTACTAATGTAAAATTAATTGTTTTAAATGTCAATTAATTCAGGGTTACAATTAGGATTGACTGAACAAACATTTCAAAATCTAGGACAGAAATGTAGGTTAAGACATCTGCTATACTAAGAGTGTGCTAAATTATCAAAATTTTGTGACAAAATAGTCTATTAAACAGGGGATTGGTATTGGGGATTGAGATAATGACATGGAGTGACAAATGTGGCCCTCTTTGGGCTCAAGATATTAGGTTTCAGCGACTTAAAAGAATCAACATATCTGATGAGAAAATGCTAAGACTTATTGAGAATTGGCAGTTCACAAAGGCATCATCTTAATGGGGTTGGCGAGTTGAGGTCAACAAGATAAATTGATTCCACTGTATTTTAAACCTAAACTATATAAATTGTTATTATTAAGGTCTAGTTAATTTTAACAAAAACATTATTAGAGTTTCTCAGTCATATCTCTGAAATTAATAAAATTTGTGTCTAATTGGAAAAATATTTCTGGCACTGATTTATATTATTTTTAAACTAACAAGTAATCTACTTTAATAAAAGTAGGTTTTACATTTCAGTGCGTTCAAATACAGAGGTATTTTACTTTACACTGTTAACTGATAACCCATTTTCTTTCTTTTAATGAAGTTGAAATTGAATTTAAATAAGTAATATTGATTTTTTTCAGGTAATTAGCCAAGCACGTAGTCGTTTCAACCCTAGCATTAGCATGATCAAGAAAAGTATTGAAACTCTTATAGAGAAAGCTTACCTGGAAAGAGTATCGGGCACAACAGATGAATACAGTTATATTGCATAAAATGTCAGTTCTAACGATCTGGTTTATTGATAGCTGGCTGCATTGCACTGTTAAAAAAATCCGTTTTGTTTAGTTATTCCTTATCTTTCTTTCAAATATGCACCTTGAACTTAACAATTTGCATTGGGTGTGTGATTTATAGTTTTCCTACTTATAATAACATTCTCTCAATGACTTGAATTTGTTATAGATATAAAGAGAGGTTTGTTAAAAAAGTAATTATAGCATTACTTTTATAATATTTTCTCATATTGTGATATTTTCTTGTCATGCATTCAAAATTTTAAAACAGCTATTTCATTCATCCTCAGGTTAAATTTGGTTAGTGATTTTTTAAAAATAAGTTTATTTGACCTCAAATTGTATTTGAGGATAAAGATTATATGGTCACATCCTTCCATATTTATAAATACTCAGATTTTTCTGTGTATTTAATTTCAAAGACAGAATGAAAATAGTTCAACCATTTTGGACATTTGACTCCTAAATTTTGTATGAATATTTTCTACTTACCATCAAGATGTTGTTTTATCGCAAATTATTTTTTTAACTCATTAACTACCATGAGCTGTTTAAAGCAAGTCAAGAGGAATTTAACAAGTTACATGCCAAATTAAAATACATTTTGACTAAATATTTAAAATTATAAATTCTGGGAGTATTCATATTTCAAAAATGTCACTTAGGGCAGTGTGCAATATAAGTCTTGAGTCTACATTTTAAAAATTAATGACATTGATCTTTTTTTTTGTTCATGAAGCAATGATAAATATTATAAAGGGGATAGGTCAAATTTATTGTTTGTTTTTAAAAAATCATTCTTTAACTGCACCTAATTAGAGTGTAATTAGATGCCATGAGCATATTTCTATGCCAAAACACATTTTAGTTTAAACACATTTCAATATGTCATTAATCAATACTCAATTTAAAAAAATTAATTTTAACATTTATTGACCTTTAAATTTATACATGCAAATAACCAGCTGAAATTAATTCCTCAAAATCATATTTTTAAGTTGGTAGTTAATGAGTTAAATTAGTTGAATCAGGAGATTCCTTTTTTTTTCTTGGGTTGGGTTGTCTTATTAAATGAGTAAATAAACTGAATTATGACGTCCCTGATTGTAGAAACTTACATACATCAAAATTAAAATATTTGATTTCTGTTTTGATGTCCTTGGTTGAAGTTTTTTTTTCTGGAGCAAAAGAGTCCAATCAGTACCAATTAAATTAATAAAATTAGACTCAAATATATTAACATTTATTACAGATTAGGTCTGTATATAAAAAATGATATATAAAAAAAAATATTTTAATTGGTAGAAATATTGAATTGAGATGTGAACATTTCTTTTGTTTAACTATTTCTATGATTTTGTTAATAGACAAAAAGATGGTTGTAAATTTAGATTATTACGAGTCCTTATTTTCCCTAAAACGAATGCTATAAATTTTAACGGTGCATTTATTATTTTCAAAAGTAGTGTATGCTGTTTTTTTAGCAGACATTACAAGTTTTTGTTAATGTTATATAGCGTTTAAAAATGTATAGACTTAAGGAGGTATAAATGGGTATCAGCATGTTGTATGCACGATGAGGCATGTTTAAAACATAAAATGAGTGAAATGAATTATTTAAGTGATCTATTAAAAGTATGTGCTGTATTTAAATGAGTAGAATTGTGTAAATATTCCATGAAACATTTTCTGCTGCATTGTAAGAAATTAAAAAGACTGATATGTTTTATTTCCTAATTATGTTTTTCTTGTATGTTTTAAAATAATTAGAAAGTGAAAAATAAATGACATCAAGACGTAACACATCAAGTTATGATATCAACCCGGGACTACTCAATGTTATCATTTTTTATTTATAGTGAACAATTGATCACATAGAGATAGATAGCTCTAAGTGTCTACATACCATAGTAACCAAAAAAAAAGTATAATTGAAAAAAACTTGATTTATGTTGAACACACTTCTAATTAAGATTTTTTTCCACCTGTAAAATTTAACTTTAATTGTAACATAACTATATTGATTTCAAATAATAATCCAAAATCTTTTTGGCATTATACAAATTTACAAAATGCAAAAGTTTATGTAGTTTTCAAAAAAAAATATATATTTTTTTTAAAATGAATGGAAACTAGAGTTGTAATATTGTAAATAAAAAATTACACTCATTACACTAGTCTTCATTTTATTTGAAGCAAAATATTACTACCACTTGGAATAGTGATGCTTCAAATAAACTTTTAGTAGGGAAAACACTTTATAAACTTCAAATTACTATTTTGCAGATTGATGGCCTAAAAAAAAATGAAGACTGGGTGTTAATGAAGAAAACCAGATTTACTTTTTCTTTTTTGTTAATATAAATATACTTTTTTATTTTGGTTATCAGTAAAAAAAAAGAATATTGATTTATTTTTGTTTAATTTAATTGATTAATTATTTTATCCTGGGGAGAAATGTATTATTTTAAAAAAAAATAATTAGTGTTACATTCATTGAAATGAAACTATATTTGATATTCCATGTAAGATCTTAAACATCGTGTTGAAATCCAGCATTGGTCATGTCAACAAAGTCAATTTTCTATTCTATTTGATCCTTGGGTCAAGCTTAATTTTAAGGTCAAAGACTTAAGGATGGATATTGCACTGTTAAATAAAAATGATTTTAAGTGGCATAACATAGAATTATGCAGATCTGGATCGTTATTTTAATTGCACTATACATTTGATGTATAAACAAATGAATGGATTACAGATAAAAATATGATTAAATTGTAATTTTGGCAAGAAATATGATGAGATAAATTTTAGGAAGATGATGGTTTGGGTGATAGGGATGTTGAGATAATTCTTTCAGATTTAGATACACTTATCTTATTTCAAACCATAAACAATTGTTACAGAAAATACTCTTTACAAAAAATTGCACTAGTAGATTGAAAAGCATTGGAAACCAAAATTTGAAAGTATTAAAAAAAAGTACTCCAGCTTATACAAGTCCCTCAATTTCAGTATATAATTTTTAACAAATAAAAATAGGTTTTAAGAGATTGAGCACAATATGAGACATCTACATTGAGGTACATCAGAAGCAATGAGTGAAAAAAAGAGTTTCAGGAGCAAAAAATTTGCATAAGTCTTGAGCCCAAATTTGAACGTTTTGTGATACGACAGAATTCATGGCAATGCAACTGTTTAGAGTGAAAATAGATACACAAGTTACAGACATATCACAAAAGCATGGATGAGGCTTTTTATACACAACACTCAGAGCAAGCAAAAGGTTATTTACATTCAAATTAAATTTTGCAATTAAAATAAAAATATTTTAAATTTTTTACTTGATCTCTATGGCATTGTGATCATAATTTAAAAGATTGTTATATAGTATTTAATGGAAAAAAAAGTGATCAAAGCTTAAAATAATAAGTTAGCACTAAAAAAGCACTCATTTAAAATTAACCTGTGTTCAATAACATTTCATTTGAAATTAATAATTCTAAAAAAATGGATCTCTCTTTACATCCTCAATTAAGAAAACATATATTAAGTAATTAATTTCTATGGATAGCCTTTTACTTCATCAGTAAAGAAAACCTAAATCTTAAGTACCAGTTGAACTTTTAAAGCTTTATAAATAATTATCAGTCTAGCAGTTTTGGGTTTCCTTGAAATTTTTCAAATATATAAACACATTTTTTATCTAATATGACAAGAATGTTTTCTAATTCACAAGGTTTGTTTTTTGTTGTTGTTTTTTTTCAGGTTATGTCCTAGAGTGAAGTTGCTTGCTGAATTTTTAAAAAACTTTTTATCAAAATATGTACCCTGGATTTCCAAAGTATTTTATATTCTAAAAATCATAGTGGAAAAAATCTGTTGACAAGTATAGAGAACAATGAACTCAAACTATCTCAATGGCCTAAAAGAAATAATTTGATAAACCATAAGATGCAATACATTTACCAGGATAGCTGACTACGGATGTAATTGTTATCCAAAACACAGCCACTAAACATATAATAACATACTAATCTATGCTCATGCCTTGTTTGCTAATTCCTTGTAAATACAAATTTTCCTTCTAAAGCCATAAATGTTGTAAATCAAGCGCTTAATCAATAATCGATTAGCTTGTCAAAACAAAAATAGAAAAGAAAATTGCAGTGTCAAAAACTAGAGCAAACGAAAGAGCAATATTATTCAATACACAATATGTACATAAACATACCAAAGTTTAAAAGGTTTAAATAAAAATTTGACTGCCACTACAATAGTAAAATATAAGACCAGCAATTTTAAAACAAAATAAATGCATTTGACTAGAAAACCATGGAGAAATGCCATTCAAAAATGTATTAATATAAATCTGTTATTACATCAATTAGCTAGTGAGAGTGGGGCTGTGTGTGTGGGGAGTAGGGAAATATTTAAATATCTTTAAAATCATCATTTTACCTTTAACTTAACTGAAAATTATCATATAAAGTAGACTCTGAATCTTCTTTCAAGTAAAATAAATTTTTTAAAAATTGAAAAGCAATTACACTTATTTTTTTAATCCTGAAATCAGGTCTTTCATTAACTAACTAATTGTAATAGTTAATATTACTTATGGAATTTTTTTCCTTTAAAATTCCAATAAGCAATCACCTTTTCACTTGTCAATTAGTAATATCAAAGCCAATTATAAACTTATCAAGACTTCTTACCACATAGTGAAATCCTAAATGAATTTATTTAAAAAATATTAATTTCAATTACTTTGAAAATTTATAGTATTTTGCATCGAATAGTGAAGAACGTAATTATTATTTATGAGATTGGTAATAAAGCTTAAAAGCTAAGGTGTAAGTATTTTCAAAATGACATAGTCCTTCATTTATATTTCTCTATTTGTTTAAAATAAGAATTTTTACATGAGAATTACATTAATAAATTAATGTCCTATTAACTTACAGAACTGGCCCAACATCATTAAATTTAATCTAAAATTGAAGCAATTTATTATGTTGGGAATATTTGATCTTTTCATTTAGATTATCATTTTCAAAAATAGTTTATTTTAAATACATTTAAAGCATTTTTGTGGCTCTTTATAGACTTCTATATATACTTCTATAAAATTGCAAAAATGTGAGAATAAAAATGTTCTTCAACTAAATTTATAGTGAATTTGAAAACAGATTTTATGCATCAAGATTTTAACTAGCATCAATATAAATTTCAATGCTCGTGATCAGTATTCAATATGTAAATAATGTATTAATTGTAGTAACAATTACACACAAAAATAAATAAACTTGAAAAGTTTCCATAAAAAAATTGGTTCTCATTATTGGTATATTTTAGTGTATGTGCTTATGAACTAGTAACGTTTATTGTAGATCCATAATTACCATTATTAAAAAAAGCATTTTTGTAAAACCTGCATAAACATATTTGAAAACTTATTATTAAAAATTTTCATAGTGAGAAAAGTGAATGTTATTAAGGGTGATTATAAAATGGATAATTAAAAAAGCATAATAAATCAATTTAAATTTCTCTCTTCATCAGTAAAACATGACAATATTTTTAATTTGACCAGTATAAATAATATTGTCAACTTATTTGCATATCCCTAAACTAGAGACTGACATAGCATAGTTTTTAAAAGACATTTAACTTCCTCCTTGGCTTGTACCAGTTTTTATTTTTCTTTAGTCTTGAAAACTATTTCAAAAGAAAAGTCAAACTTTCACCTTATTATGAAGTTAATAGCATTGTTCTCTTTTTGCATCGTTTGTAATACTTTTAGAATTGTGATTATTAAAAGCATTCGAAAAGTTCAAGTAAATGGACGTTTTTCCTGTTGGTAACAAAATAAATATTTTACAACTTTGGTTAAATAAATATGCTTTTATAAAAACAGATAATGGGATGATTTACCTATCATACACACACACAAAAACTAACCCATGTCACTAACACCAGAAAAATAAAATATACATCTGAGCTGAAATTGATGGGATAATGCTTAGCAAGGTCATGTATTGTGCTGTCAGGGGAAATAAATAGTATACTATACAACATATGGAACAAATTAGCATTAAATGTTTAATATGATTTGAATTATCCAATAGAAGATGAAACTGATATATGTCAACATGTAAGAAAGTAACAAGAATAAATTAATAGAGATGAGAGAATTATGTTGAACACAAATGTACTTCTGATCCCTGTCACCAGTCTAATCCATTATCCAGTCATTGGTTTTGTTTATCATTCTTTGATCTATGTTCGAGTTTTCTATTGGAACAGAAGAATATTATGATGTGGTATCCATTTTTTTTTAACACAGACTTTATGCTGACTGTAGGAAATATGAAAGGTAAAAGTATTATGAATCTTACACTTAATGATTAGAAAGCTGAGTATCTTTGGATCGTTTGGGGGGAGGGGGAGGAGGTTTGGGTTTCTTGGCAGTGCAAGAAGTCCTTTGTTGGTCACATTCCAATGAAGGAAAATCCATGAGAAGCTCTGGTGGAGGGGGAGGCAGCTCGTCAATATCCATAATCCCATCAAAGTTTTCATAAATTGGATCATGAATTGGTGGGACAGCTCCATTGGGTATATTCTCAGATAGCTGCTGCTTGGCCAACTCCGCAGATAAACGTGTATTTTCACTGCGCTTTGGTGGCGGGGGTGGAGCTGATTTTTTATCTCCTCTGCCAACCACCCCACCAGCAGAAGCTGATCTGCGATGCTGCTGAGCTGATGAAGATGGCTGTCCGTTTCTAAACTCAACCATTGAATTTTCCTCGCCTAAATCTGAGTGGTTTCTCTTGGAAAGTTCAGACAAGAATGGTAAAGAGGGTGACTGTGTCGGACAGCTAGCCAGTTCTTCACTTGATACATTCTGTCGGCCGTTCAATTTAGCCTTTGAGAGATCAGACTGGCCATTTTGTTGTTTTCTACCCTGTGAGTCTCCTCGGGTGGGTGAATGTGATTTATCATTATTCCCTAAAACGCTGACTGCAGACGTGGCGTGGGATGATTTGGGCAAAGTTGGTGGTGCAAGTTTTGGTGTAATTGGTGGCATGGGTGGAGGGATGGGAACGTGGAGCGGGGAACCTGACACTGAATCCACTCCTGAACGAGAGGAGCAGGTGGATTCATTGCTAGATAAACGCATGGGAGGTGGCGGTGGATGTTTTGGAAGAACGGAAGGGAGAGTGGATGATGAGCCATTGTTGAGGGATTGGCTGCTCAGTGGTTTGGGGAGGGTTGCAGGGGGTGATGACTTCAAATGATTTGGATGTGCTGATAAAGCTGCAGAGCCATAGTGAGGCTCTTGAATTTTTTGATTGGTTACTGTTTGAATGTTTGCTCCTGCTAACCCGTTTGCTGATGGCGGAGGGGGAGGGGGTGGCACTTGCATAGACTGTAGATGAACAGGTGGGGGCGGTGGAGGAGTTGTTTCATGATTGGGATGAGAGAATGAGGGAATATGATTGCTGCCCCCTTCCCTGAACTGTGGTGGTGGTTGTGTGCCAGAAATATCAGTAGAAACTTTGGCTGGTCGTGTTGTTGTGGGGCTCCTGATTTGATTGTAGAGAGGTTCTGGATTGGTTTGGTCATTGGTGTATGAATACGTCCAGTCCAATCCCTCCATGTCTTTCTCTTCTCTGAGAGGAGAATAGACAGGTGAGTAGCCACAAGTAGATGGTTCTTCCTTGCCTGATGCAATGATGGCTGCAACTGATGGTTCACTTTTTCGCCTGACGTGCTGGTAAGGGCCCTCACTTGGCCCAGGGCTACTTTGCTTGACACGAACTGGTGCCGTTTCTGCCCCACTGTCCAGAGAGTGTTGTTTTAGAGATGGTGACAGTGGGGTATGTTTAGCATGAGTACTACGCTGACTATTTTCCGAACCAGCCGATCCACATGAACCTCTGCGCTCTTGCATTGAGGCCCGACGTCTGTCATTTCTAGTAAAAGCTGAAGATGAACTGCCCCTGTGATGGGTCTCTGCATAAATAGCCTCTGCGTTCTCATCCATTGTTACATTACACATGTCTGCAAGCTGCCTCGTGGTCTCTGTGGTAACGGGAAGTCTTGGTCTCATTTTCCCCCTAAAGCTAGCTCCAGGTCTGATTTCACCACTTGAGTTTGAGTCTTCACTGGAATCAGTTGAAGCACTGATGATAGAGTCCCTGTGCTTGACCACTTGTTCCACAGAGTCCCCATTGATGATGCTGTGAGTGGCACTGAATGACACACGTTTCACTGGAGTCTTATGACCTGACTCAGACACACTGGATCCTATGGATGAACTTCCGACTGAACCACTCAATGATCTGTAACAGAAAATTTAATAACATTAAGAAATTTAATGAAGTGCTCAGCAAAAGTTCATTTTCAAATTGTATTTAAAAAAATGTTACTTAAATAAATTTCTTAATGATGTCACAACCAATGAGCAGAAAAAAAGTAAATATTTCATTATAACATGAAACTAGTATCATTTATATGATCCAATGAACATTTTAATTAGTTAATTAATAAAGCTTAAATTTATTGTTTTGATCACACTATTCGTTTGTGTATCTGGTATTTTATTTCAAATCTTTGTGGCCCTCCTATTCTATATGATATATGATATATTGGCCAAGGATGAGTTTTTCTGACATTAATATTTTATTTTTCTTATCATTTTTATTATATGTAAAGATAAGAAAATAAATCAGTTTAAAATATTTATAATTTGATTTCAGTTTTAAAAAAAATTAAGTTAAGTATAATGATTATCAAAAAGGACCAATAAATAGTTTAGGATCACCAATTAATTTTTATAGAAATGCTTAACATGCTATTTTCCATTTATTGTAGTTACTAAGATAGTAAACAAACTCACCTTCCATCTGAACCCATTCCAGACTCTGATCCTTTCCTCGGTGGAATGGCTAAAACTTCAATGCTTATAACATCTCTAGTATTTTCATTACCACCAGATGTAGAGTTGCGAATGAGAGATGTGTTGTGTACCTGAATGACAGAATGTCTAGCACCAGGTTCTGGAACCGACATGCGGCTGTCACTCAGGTCAGCATGGTTCAACATTTGGCAGACAGCTTCATCAGCAGCCATTCCAGCAGGCTCAGGTTGCCTAAGGTCCCACATAGAGATTTCATGAGTGAGACGCTCGTAGTTGTGCAACATTTGCTTGCCAATCTGGAATTGAAAGAAGACATATAGAATTAATTGAAAATAATAAATTTTTAAAATAATTTTAATACCTACTTTAACTTAATATTGTTCAAAAATAAATGCATAAATCAATACCAGCCACTTCATATATAAATTGATTCCAAAGCAATTTTAGATTGTGAAAATAAAAAGGGAAAAAAGCCATTTTAAAAAAAATATATTTGTTGCATTAAAAAAAATTCAGATTTATCATTTGAAGCCTACTTTCATTGTTTAAAAAAATCATGATAAAAAAATCAATGAAATGAAAGAAAAAATTAATTACTTTGATTATTCTCACTCCCATGACCCACTGGTCTAGTGCTGTTTCAGTCTCTACACAGAAATAACGAATGTACTTGGACGTTTTCTTTTGTATCTGCGGATGCTGGAAGAAAATTTTTTAATTGTTAGCTCGTCTTTTATAAATCCAATTTTTAAATTTAAATTTAGGACTGAAATTTCTGGGGAAAAATTAATTTAAAAACAAATATTAAGTCAGAATTATGGATTCCAAGAGTGATCAGGTAGGGTATTACCATACCTTCAAAGCAAAACAAAAATCTGTTGGTGCATGATATTTTTTCTTCCATCCAATTCCCCTGTACACCTCCACATATTCAAACTGTACCAGACAAACAAGATCTTTGGGGTTCTGTGGGGAAGAGGCAATAATTCATATCATTTTATTCTATTATGAAGCACTTCATACATCTCTACAATCAAACTGTTTATACACACCTATAATTTAAACTGTACATGTGTATCTAGCATCTACATATAATCATATATAAAAATCAGCTATAAAATCATAAATACCCAGATAACAACTTTTGATAATATATTTTTCTACTCTATACCTGCATAAGTACTGATGGAACTAGAGTAGAAATTTATTTTTGAACATTTATCTATTGTTTTTTAAATTACACCTGCATATTTACTGCTTTATTATATTTATGCAGATAAATTCTAACAAAATCTGACAATGCAATAAAAAAAAATAATGTCTTGGCTACAAAGCGATCCATCTTTTGAGATAGACTTAAATCTTTTTTAATATGTATTGAATATTTCATATGTAATGAATTCTTTACCTTACTAGCTTTACCCTTTGGGTTGTAGTACAACCCAGAGGCTCTTAGAACAAAGAAGAATTTTTTCCAGGCCTTTTTACCATCAGATTTAAGGTAAAGTGCACCCTCCACAGCTGGAACACATACACTTTCTGGACAAAAAAATTCCTAGGACAAAAAATAAGCAATATATAATAACATACCGTAAAGACTCGTTCTACCCGTTCGTTCAAAATCCAACCCCCCCCCCTCTCTTTTTGAAAGTGAATAGTATAGAAAGTGTGTAACCCGCTTGTAAGCCGACCGCAAGAGTTACCAGTATTTTTTTGTTTCTTTGATAAACAGTGGCGAAAGCGCGTACATTAATATTCATTGTTGAAAAAAAAATGTGTAAAATTTTTTAAAACTTTAACAAAAATAAATAAAATGAATAAATAAGGTAAGTGCAGATGTTTAATAATATTTTATAGCATCTGGTAGAAAACTGGAATCTTGTAGAATGTAGATAATGACCTTGATGATCTGCAATAACAACACCGATATTCAATGTAGATGCAGAAAACACCCATGAACCGCTCTTAACATTTTCCCTTAGATTTTGTCCAAAAAAAGTCGGCTTTAGAATGAGTATATACGGTAATTTTTTTAAACTTTCCTTTTTATATGTGACATTCATCTAAATTTATTTTTATTCCAACAAGGTTTATGAAGATAAATGCCTAAAATAGACAAGTAAAGCAATAAGAAACATCTTAAAATACCAATATTTCAAAAGATTTTTCCATGAGCAGTTTTTAGAACCACCATTTTCTTAAAAAATTTTAATCTAATATTTATATACATCAGAGGATGCCAACATTTATATACATCAGAAGATGCCAACATTTATATACATCAGAGGATGCCAACATTTATATACATCAGAGGATGCCAACATTTATATACATCAGAGGATGCCAACATTTATATACATCAGAGGATGCCAACATTTATATACATCAGAGGATGCCAACATTTATATACATCAGAGGATGCCAACATTTATATACATCAGAGGATGCCAACATTTATATACATCAGAGGATGCCAACATTTGATAACAATTCAGGGGTTCTAGAAAGCACACTGTACAAGCTAGCCATCTTGGGGATAAGTGAATCCAGATGGACTGGCTCTGGCCAGATGAAGCTCAGCACAGGAGAACTGCTAATATATTCAGGCCATGATGAAGAAAACGCAGCTCACACCCAAGGAGTAGCACTCATGCTTTCCAAAACTGCTCAGAACGCCCTTATAGGATGGGAAGCCCATGGCCCCCGGATAATCACCGCAAGATTTAAGACCAAAAAGCAAGAAGTCAATATGGATCTTCTTCAGGTATACGCTCCTACTAACGACAGTAAAGAAGAGGACAAAGAGGACTTCTACAACAGACTGAGAACCCTTATCCAAAAGTGTCCTAGGAGCAATGTGATTATACTAATGGGTGACCTAAATGCAAAAATAGGCAGCAACAATAATGGATATGAAGAATGCATGGGAACACACGGCCTCGGAGAGATGAACGAAAATGGTGAAAGGCTAGCAGATCTATGTGCTGCAGATGGACTAGTCATCGGTGGAAGCCTCTTCATGCATAGAAATATCCACAAATCAACATGGATATCACCAGATATGTCAACGGCTAACCAAATCGACCATATCTGTATCTGCAAAAAGTTTTGAAGATATCTCCAAGATGTAAGGGTTAAAAAAAAAGGCAATGTAGCCTCAGATCATCATCTACTGATTGCCAAACTAAGGCTCAAATTGAAAAAGAATTGGACAAGTGAGGGAAGCAAGCGCCAACGTTTTAACACTACTCTTTCGACAGGGGAACCAAAACTTAATGAGTTCAAACTTACGCTAACAAACAAATTCCAGATCTTGCAAGAACTATAGGCAACGAAGAAACAGTTGACCAAAACTGGAAAAGCTTCAAAGAAATACTTACGTCCACCTGTGAAGAAGTGTTGGGTCCCAGACAACAAACGCATAAAGAATGGATTTCTAATGAAACCATGGAGAAAATCCAACAGAGGAAAAAGAAGAAGGCAAATCTAAACAACAGCTAGAGCATCAGCAGAATACGCAGAAGCCAATAAAGACGTTAAACGTAGTATAAAGTCAGATAAAAAGAATTACATAGAAGGATTAGCACTTGAAGCAGAAGAGGCAGCTTACCATGGAAACACAAGAGAACTATTCAGTACAATAAAAAAGCTATCCGGAAAGTTCAAAAATCCAGAGAGACCTGTTAAACTAAAGATGGGAAATCAATATCTGATGAAGAGGATCAGAAAAAAAGATGGATAGAACATTTTGAAGAACTCCTCAACCGACCAGCCCCACAATACAAACTCAACATAGAGCCAGCAGAACAAGATCTAGAAATAGACTGCAGCACACCCATAAAACAAGAGATAAGCAGAGCAATTAAACAACTAAAGAAAGGCAAAGCGGCTGGTCCAGACAGAATACCAGCAGAAGCCTTGTCAGCAGATTTTACGACTAGCTCTGCAATGCTACACTCTCTGTTCAAGAAAATATGGGAGGAAGAACAGATTCCGATGGAGTGGAAAGAAGGACATCTCATTAAGCTCCCAAAGAAAGGAGATCTAAGCTCCTGTTCCAACTACAGAGGAATAACTCTGCTATCCATACCAAGCAAAGTATTTAACAGAGTGCTGCTAAACAGAATGAGGGACGCAATAGACACCCATCTTTTAGAGACCAACAAGCAGGTTTTAGAAAAGATAGATCAGGCACTGACCAGATTGCCACCCTGAGAATTATATTGGAACAATCCCTGGAGTGGAACTCACCACTATACATCAACTTTATTGACTATGAGAAGGCTTTCGATAGTGTTGACAGGCCAAACCTGTGGAAGTTACTAAGACACTACGGGATACCACAAAAACTGACTGACATAATTAAGGCTTCATACGAAGGACTTACATGTAGAATTGTTCATGGCCATCAAACAACAGCAGCTTTTGGAGTACAGACCGGAGTCTGCTTTCACCATTCTTATTTCTGCTAACCATCGACTGGATAATGAAAATGTCTACAGAGCAGAAGAGAAATGGTATCCAGTGGACACTATGGAAACAACTTGATGACCTGGACTTTGCGGATGATCTGGCATTAATATCGCACACACAGCAACAGATGCAGGAGAAAACCAACTATGTAGCACAATTCTCTGCTTGCCTTGAACATCCATAAAGGAAAAAGCAAAGTCCTTAAAATAAATACATCAAGCAACACTCCAATAACAATGGAAGGAAAAAATATCGAGGAGGTGGATAGCTTCACATACCTTGGAAGCATCATTGACACACAAGGAGAGACTGAAGCCGATGTAAGAATGAGAATTGGCAAAGCAAGAACAGCATTTAAACAGCTAAAAAAAAGTTTGGAACTGTAACAACTTGACTCTCCATACCAAGGTCAGGATATTTAACACTACAATAAAGCCTGTCTTGTTGTATGGAGCAGAAACATGGCGAATAACAGCAGCCATTTCAAAAAAGCTTCAAGCTTTTATAAACACATGTCTCCGAACAATTCTCCGAATCCGCTGGCCCAATGTCATCACCAACGAAGACCTCTGGCAATGCACAACAAGAGCCAGTGGATGAGCTAATACGCCAGCGCAGATGGAGATGGATTGGCCACACTCTCAGAAAACTTACATCCAGCATTGTGAGACAAGCCCTCACATGGAACCCCCAAAGCAAGAGAAAAAGAGGTAGTCCCAAAATGACCTGGAGAAGGGAACTGGAGGCAGACACCAAAATGAGCGGGCACAGCTGGGGGCAGATAGAAAGATTGGCGCAGGACCGGGATGCCTGGAGAACCTTTGTTCGTGGCCTATGCCCTAGATGGGACGAAGGGCAATGATGATGAGAAAGCACACTAGTTCTAAAGAGACAAACTAGTTCTAAAGAGACAAACTAGTTCTAAAGAGACAAACTAGTTCTAAAGAGCCAAACTAGTTCTAAAGAGACAAACTAGTTCTAAAGAGACAAACTAGTTCTAAAGAGACAAACTAGTTCTAAAGAGACAAACTAGTTCTAAAGAGACAAACTAGTTCTAAAGAGACAAACTAGTTCTAAAGAGACAAACTAGTTTATTTGTGTACTATTTGTTCGCTGAGGAAGGCTCTTTGCCGAAACGTTCGCTGTTGTGTTACGTCTTGTCAGGCTAACTAATACCCTGTTTATATATTATACATTTACTAATTAGTTTGAAATGATTAAAGAGGAAGAGAAAATGCATACAAACTAAATAAATTATTGAACTAATTAAGATATTTGAGCTTGTACCTGGATAAGTTTATCCTTTTGTGCAGGAGCAAGAGGACCTTGTTTTATTGCTGTAGGACTCAGTAAATATTTCTATAGAAAAAAAATTAAGATCCCTTAGCATATAAATATTTAGACTAGCTGTATGTACTGAGACAATGTTTTATTTCAACTTATTGCATGTGTAAGGTAAACAAGATAAATACACAGAACAACTCAATAATTTTCTTTAAACTTATTTTTGTTTTAGCTGAGTACCTCAGGATTTCTGAAGAGGTCATATTTGTCCATCCTCTCCTCAAACATAACCTTGTTCTTGGAATCTCTATTCCACATAACCATATTTTCTACAAGTGAGTCATGATCCTCTAATATTCGTTCTGTGGAATAAAATCAAATTAATATGAAAACAAAATACAAAATAATACCTTTATAACATGCCGCCATCTTGTGGTCAAAATGTCAACACCAGTGCCATCCCCACCCCCCACCCCTAAAAAAGACACACACAAAAGCAAAGTGTGACAATCAAACTGAAACAAAAAGCAAATTTGCCGTGCCTTCTTGACATGCCAAATGAATAATCTCACATATGTGTTGAGGTGATAATCCCTGATTGTCAGGTGTGTTTGACTATAAACTATGAAAGTAGGCCCAGTGTGAATGTTAAAGGTGTGTTTGACTATAAACTATGAAAGTAGGCCCAGTGTGAATGGGTGTGTTTGACTATAAACTATGAAAGTAGGCCCAGTGTGAATGGGTGTGTTTGACTATAAACTATGAAAGTAGGCCCAGTGTGAATGGGTGTGTTTGACTATAAACTATGAAAGTAGGCCCAGTGTGAATGGGTGTGTTTGACTATAAACTATGAAAGTAGGCCCAGTGTGAATGTTAAAGAATGACTCTATGAAGAAAGGGGAATGTGAGTAGAAAAGAGTAAATAGAGTCAATTGACTTTTTTTTTAATTTATTTTTTATTTTAGTGTTTTCTTTGTTTTTGTATTTGGAATATGATATTTTTCGTTTAATTCTTTCTCTGTACCCAATAAAGAAGAGCTGATACATTGAAGACCCTATTGCTTAAAGTACTCAGGCATTTTTGTCAAAATCAATCTAAACTGTGAACTTTTCACAACTTGTTTAGACTAATCTGCTGTATAAATTTTAAAGCAATGAAATGTAAGTCAGTCTAATTTTTTTAACAGCCAAAAAAGTTAAAAAGCTATCTCAAAATAAGCACTTTGTGACTTAGGTACTTTTATTAAAAAGGTTTTCAATTTCATAATGATCTGAAATGTATGAATTTTATAGATGTTAAAGAAAATATTAACTATATCTGGATACAGCTAGATACAAAGAATTGTGAACTTTGACTGCATGAACTTCTGTTGATATCTTTTTAATATTATTATTTAAATAATTATTTGAATAGTTAACTTCAGTGCCATTATTTTAATCAGTATTCAGCATCTCGTAGTTTGATGCTAGGCACAGATTTTAGCATGTTAATATTTGTATGCATTTCATCTTTTAAATAAAAACAGCTTTTTTTTTAAGTTTGATCTTTTTCAGATTCCATATTTTTTTCAACTTGTGAATATTTTTAATAAATTGACTAAATGATAACTTTGATACACAATTAGATTTAATTTGACATTTTCACTATTGTTTGCAAAAATATATTAGGGCTTTGACGACATAAGATAATTAACATAAATGATGAGAAAATGCTAAGACAAAAAGAGAATTTGGTAGTTCCACTTAAAAATGTCAAGTTAAAATAAGACTGTTGAGTTGGCCGATATCAAGATAACTGGGTTCTTTGCAAATGATTCTTGACTGGATTTATTAAAAATTATAAAAATAAAATCAATTTTAGTTTCCAGGGAAGTAATTAACCATGAATTAAAACTGAAGTAATTAAAACTGAAGTAATTAAAACTGAAGTAATTAAAACTGAAGTAATTAAAACTGAAGTAATTAAAACTGAAGTAATTAAAACTGAAGTAATTAAAACTGAAGTAATTAAAACTGAATTAATTAAAACTGGCAATAAGTCAATACCCATTAGCAGTTCTGGCATGTACTCCACAACAGAAAGCTTGTGGTTCAGCCGGATATGATTCTTGTCTGCCAACTGACTACACACCTGCGCCACACTCATCTTCTCATCAACTAAGATACTCTTGCTGCTTCCATCTTTAGCAAATGCCCTCACAAACAGCTGGGAAATCAAAGAACAGCTCAAATATATGGATAATTTATAAATGCTTTAGGTGTTATCTTTTGTAAAATGTGTAGTTATATTAATTCTCATTTTTTTTAATTCATTGTTTTGACCGGGGCCATTTCAACAGGGGCTGTTTTGACTGGGGCCATAATGTCGGGGTCGTTTTGTCCGGGTCACCAAAATTATCAATACATTTTTTGTGGAAATATCCAAATTCTAAATTCCAAACCCTTAATTCCTTTGCATTGGGTGGGGGTGGGGGGGGAGGGTGTTTAACTTAAGTGAGAGTGAAAAAATGTGGTGAATCTAGGACAAACTGATAAGTAAAATCTAAGCTAACTTTACCTTCCTTATCTTTGCCTCCTTGATTTTCTCTAAGGCTATGCGAATTTTCTCTGCTTTCGTCCGTGCTATATGTTCTTCCTGTTAATTAAAAAGGGAGAAAACATAAATTTGAGGTCTTAGATTTTTAAAAAATAAGTAATGGAATATATAAGTGATAAAATAATAGTGTATGTGAATGATATCTACTATCTTGGATCTGACTTCAATATAATATATGAAGCATGACAGAATTAGAATTAGGTTAGAATTACAATAGTCATTATCTCCTATTTCAATTATCACCTTTTCAAACATAAAATAATCCAGTGCTTTTCAATTTAGGTTACTTTTCCCTCCAAAATAAAACAACATATTTTGTTATATCAATGTATCACTGGCTACACATATGAATTTCTTAAGTTTTACTGTTTCTTATTTTAGATATTAAACATTCAAAATCCGTAGTACACGACATAAACATATTAAAAAATAAATAAATAATGTAATTCATACACTGAAATATGGAAAACGTTTTGGAGCATCAAAAAGCTCTGTAAATTATACGTATAGAAATGAGTTGATTTTCTGAACTTTTTCGGGGTCAATGTAACTTTTTTTTTATAAACTTTAACTTCTGCAGCTGCATTGAAAAATTTAGTGTATAGAAAATATATTTTTACACACATGGATCTATAAGTACACAAAGTTTTTCCATATTTTCCAGAGTATTACGTTCTGTTTTTATCATTACTATATTGGGGTTGACTGACTGTTAGCATCAAAAATGATTAAAGTTGATTTACGAAATAAAAGTTGAGGTAGTAAGGATAAAATCAGAGAACGCTTTTCATATTCAGTGCTAATAATTAATGAAAACCTTTGCAGATCACATTATCCAAATCTAATAACTTCACATACAGTAAGTATGTTGATTTTATTTGGACTATGTAACAGGGTTTGGAGTTCTATAACATTCACATTACAAGCAATTAAACAAGACAGGGAAAGCTGAATTTTCAGATATAATTTCTGTATATTGCAAATTTAACCTGGACAAATACAACACATTATAGTAAAACACTGTGCCCCTTTGGACAGATGGACTTTGACATCCCTGAAAACACTTTACACTGTGCATATGGTGCATTATTTTTGGCAATGTTCGACATAAGACAAATTAAAATAGCCTTACACAATCTGGCATATGATCTATAAAATGTCCATTGAATTTAACTGGGTTTGGGGAAAAGAAAACTAGGAGCACAAATACTCAAAAGCCAAATTTCAAAATTCAAGAATTCATTGGTGCAAAGCTGCAATTATTGCTAATCAATTCTGAGGACGTGTATAAAATGATCTTCACAAAAAGCAGGTGCTACCGTTATATTTAATGCTTCCCAGGTATATCAATTGAGTTTCAGTGTTTAGTTATATTAGGTTCAGGGCTGAAAAGCTAAACATGCCTTGTTCTGACTTTAAAAGTTTAATGAGGTATTTGGTTCCACATTTTAAAATTTTAGTGCTTTATTTTTGTCATCCAAACAAAATTCATGTTCTATCTCTAAGACACAAACCTGATGAACTACAATCACTATATGTGGACAATGAAGAGATAGCTTTGACTTATATTTACTGTACCTATTGCTTAAAATAATTTAAGACAATCATACCAAGAAAATTTAAAGCGCCAAGGCATAATGATGCTCAGTTATTATTGTAATTGTGGACGGACTATAAGTTCTGATGAAATCATGACTTTGGGCAGCAAATCAAAAATGTGGCATAAAATAATTAACATTTAAATCTTATGGATATTTATTGAATTTAGAAATAGAATAAACTACTTAATAAAATCACAAACAATTACTGCATATAAAGTACTTTTAAATGTTTTCAAAACATGAGTTCTAACTTCTAGAAGAATTACTTTTATAGTTAAGCTTATATATCATTCCCGCTGTTTCATAAGCTGTCCCATAATGCTGTAATGAGCTTGCTATTTCAAAACCATTCCTTGTAATTAAAAGTAAATATCTTTTGAATCTCCCTGACTTAAAGAAAGATTAAAATTCCAATATCTTATAACTGAGAGTAATTGGTAGCAAAATGAACTAATGCTAAGCTCACTGAAAATGCCTCTTCCCACTCTATCAACACCACTGATAGTAAAGCTGTTTACTATCTGCACCTTCAGGGCTCAAAAGTACAACACCTGCAGAGGCAGTCTCTGTTGCCATTTCAGCAGGTGAAAATCAAAAGCTGTTATTGATTAGCCTTACTTCTTGATCTTTCTTCATTTTCCATTTGCTCTCAACTTGTAGAATAAAGATACACATACCCCCAAAGTTGAAAATAACCACAATTACACAGGTATAATTGATATCCACACCACAAATCTATAAATAACCTTACCCTATAGTTATAGATGCACTAATATATGATTACCCACACTTAGATGTATAGATAATATTCAAAGTTAACATCAGTTTTTGGACATTTGCACAGCCCCACCAACCCAACCCACCCCACCCCACCATTTGTTTTTCATGAAAACAAAACTAGATATTGACAGAAGATGCTGTCCTGGGTGGTCCACTCCTTTGGCACCCTTGCCCAGCCCTTATTGATATTAGTTATTGCTATACATACAACACTTAATATAGTTATGGCTATCCACTTTATAAAACCATTATATCTATGGATAACACTCAAGTCCAGCTACACCAATTCACTTGTACAGAGACCTGTGAATACCCTCACCAATAAAGCTGTGGATAAACTCATCTAATACAGCCTTGCATACCCTCACCAATAAAGCTAAAGATAACCTCACCTAATACAGCCTTGCATACCCTCACCTAATACAGCCTTGCATACCCTCACCAATAAAGCTAAAGATAACCTCACCTAATACAGCCTTGCATACCCTCACCAATAAAGCTAAAGATAACCTCACCTAATACAGCCTTGCATACCCTCACCAATAAAGCTAAAGATTACCTCACCTAATACAGCCTTGCATACCCTCACCAATAAAGCTAAAGATTACCTCACCTAATACAGCCTTGCATACCCTCACCAATAAAGCTAAAGATAACCTCACCTAATACAGCCTTGCATACCCTCACCAATAAAGCTAAAGATAACCTCACCTAATACAGCCTTGCATACCCTCACCAATAAAGCTATAGATAACCTCACCTAATACAGCCTTGCATACCCTTACCAACACAGCTAGTGACTAGGGATACCCACATACAGTTCAAATTGAAACCTACTGTTTTACCTTGAAGTCGAAATTTATTAACTATATGGTTTATAAAATATTTAGTTAAATATTACAGTCAATAATAAATAAGGAATTGATAATAAAACGCTTTTAAAAAAAACAACTTGTTTTAATTTTTTTTTCGTGCTCGTTTGATTTGGTCCCCATTGTAAAATTTAAGTCAGATAGTCAAATTGCTGTACAATTTTATTAAAATTAAAAGATTTAAACGAAATTATAACAGACATAACTTTGTTTTATAACTTAAATACAAAACTTTACAACTTAAGAATTTCACCCACAAATGAGACCACGCAAGTTTTGTAGTAAGTAAAAAAAAGCTTGTAGGGGGCTATTGGTTCTCAAATAAATAGCCTCTGATATAGTAAAAAGCATTTCTGGTCACATGGTAGTGTGTAGGTCTGCTGTGCTGGAGGTGTAGGGTTCGATTTTCAGATGGGGATCAGACTCTATTAGGATACCGGTTTAAATCCCTTTAATTTTTAATGATGAGGTTAGGGTTAGTGTTCCCTTAGACATTAATTAAATTAGGTAACCATGGAGTATAATGTTGGGATATCATCATATGTATCTGACTGTTTTTTAAGTTGAGGTTCTCAAATTATGTAACTATCTATTGAGAGACGATAAAATATATATTATACTAATAAAAGGCAAAGCCCCCACCCACTCATCACCAATTCTCCAACCTCCCGTGTCGGTAGAAGCCTAAGCCTAAGTCAAGCAAACAGGGTATGTGTGACAAGACGTCACAAAACAGCGAACGTTTCGGCAAAGAACCTTCTTCAACCAACAAATAGTACACAAACAAGTAAAACGTATATAAAGAAATTAATTTCTTTTATTTTAAAGCCTGAAATTTAGGGAGTTATGACACCGGTGAACCGTCGTTTCTTCGTCTTAAGTTTTCCATTAATGATCTTTTTGGCCTGGGAGGCCGCAAGGTCGATCCCGCAGTACAGACAAAGCATGAGCAATGAGCAAGGAACCAACGGACTGTTTAGTTTATTTTTAACCTGTATACCTTAGTTACATGCTAAAAAATATGCTTTACAAATATGAAGATGAGCGCAAAAATAGTAGAGTACCAATAGCCAATAGCTCTCTACAAGCTATTGGTATTTGAGTACCAATAGCCGCAGCCTTTGTAAAAAAAATTAAAAAAATATTCACTGCGCGTGTGGTATAGATGGTTGAACACAACAGCTCCCGAATGTGGCCCGCGAGAAGTGTGCTCGCAGTTCCTACTTGACCTATTTCGTTGGTAGATACTGGCATACATACCAAACTAAAAAGGTATCGCTTTGTCTGGGACGTGGTTGTGGAGAACGTAACTATTGCAACAGGTGATGTATATTACCTACGATGGTGTCAGCACAGATTAGGTTTAACAAAAGGCAGCTCAACGCGTAGTCAAAGTGATCATCTCAGTATTCAAACTTGAGGTTCTTTATATACATTATAAATATTGTGAACATGATGTATCAGGTGAAATATGCTTGAAAAAGATAGGACACTTATGGAAAAAAGTGATGTTATGACGTAATTGATATCGTCAAATCCCCCCAGCCTGAAGCAAATACGTCAGTCGTTTAAAGTCCCAACGCTCTGAATCAAGCAAAATTGCAGGGGAACATAATGATCATCTATTTAAATACCATTACCTCAAATATTTTCTCCCAAAATTCCAAATAATTATCTTTTTTTTTAAAGTATTGACGGCTTTCAAATATTGACGTAATTTGAAATATTTTACCTAATTTCCAATAAGAATGTCAATGAAAACAAATGTCTTAATCCGCTTAAACGTAATCAGCTTGTAGTTTAAAGCCTGCCAATTAATATTGTAACTATCAAATATACCCGACTTCACTCCGGGTTGGGCATAGTCGAAAGCCTTGACTATGGACCAGTCAAACTTTTACAATATCTCATTAACATTTATATACATAAAGCTATGAACGTTAATCACGTTAAATAAAGCATCCAACCTGGTATTAAACTAATCAATACGTTTCCCGTTGCCAAATACGATCCAATTACTAAAGAGATCTTCAGTGTGATACGATTCCATAAGTTGCACAAATGTTATTCAAACGATGGCGCCCTTCAAAAAAATTCTTCCCATAAATATTCCAATTAAAATTTTCGAAAGCATCCCATTAAAATCAGAATAAGTTTGAAAATTATATATCCTCTTGATATCAAAGTACATTTAATGCTTGTTAGCCTTATTATATGTATACATCAGAATATTATGCAACATTAATTAGTGGCCCCCCTCCCAAATTATGGGAATTAAAGAGTACGAGCATTTTCAAGTTGAACTAATATTTATATAGATCATTCAAGAAAACACGGGTACAAGCCACGTAAGTATATTATATAACATTCAGCGATGAGCTGTGCACTGAGTGCAGTGTGGAAAAGTGAACTGGTATGCAGCTGGTTAATGTTAATGTTTGTTGTCAAATTGCTCATTTAAGCTTAGGGGCCGTCCATAAATGACGTCACGCCAGTGCTGCCAGTGACAATTTTGGGAAAAACCTAGCCAACACGTCCAAAAAAACCTAGATCCGAAAGAAAAAACCTAGACACGCTAAAAATAAACAAATATGACGTCACAAAGCTTCTCCCCCCCCCCAAAACAAAAAAAAACAAAAAAAACCAACAACAAAAAACAACTTATTTCTTATTTGAAAATGAGCATTTTTCAAATCATTTTAGTGTCATTTAAGAATGTATTTACCGTGAAGCTGCAGTCTAATATCGTTACACGTGGGAAGCAATTTAAAACTTCATTAAATTAATTGTAAGCAATCAAATATTTAAGTGGAGATTTCATTTAGAGTTTCGAATTTTTTGATGTGACGTCACAGTTCTTAAACACCCCCCCCCCTTGTCACACATCTCAAAAAGTGTAACCCCCTCGCTCTCCCCTAGATGCATGTCGTCATTTTTATGAACGGCCCCTAAGGTATTAGTTTGTACTACAAGTACAAATATTTATAAATTATTCTTACACCTGCATTTATTAATCACTTATGTCATCTTCCTTATAAATGACAATCTTATCAGCATTCTTGGAACAATTCTTATTTTATCTAATACAGACGTTCCTTTTTTATACAGAAGATTATTGAGTCATAACTTTATCCATTGTTTATGTCTCGTATTGCATTTACATTTCAGTTTTAAAAGTTGAAAGAGTGTTGGTTTTCCCTCGTTTGATCAGGCAACTCATTCAACTTCCAAATTCTTGCATACGGAATAGGAAAAGTGTTTTTATAACTATGTCTATCTGAGCGTTGTATTAGATTATCTTTAGTCTATACTCTATACCATGTATACTTAAGAGAATATTCTCTCAACGCAGGCAGAAGAAAATGGTAGAGCTGTGAAGTTTGTCATTAAGTGTAATAAAATTGAATATTTTGTCTCATTCAAGCTGTTTGAGTTTTAACGTGTACCAGATTTCTTTAGACAGATGGCACCACTGTAGCGCCACCTTTCGATTTCAGTGGAATAGAGCCATATATATCATAATGTAACATGACAGAGCGGCTGAAAAAGCTGTTGCCACCTGCTGCTTAATTTTATTTTTGAAAAATAAAATTTATTTAGGATATTATTTGCACACATTTAATAATATTTGTACTTTAACATAGTTTAAATATACTTTTTAAAGAAAAAACCTAGATTATGGCTATTTTTGAAATAAAAAACCTAGAAACCTAGACAAGGTCAAAAAAACCTAGATCTAGGTTGAAAAACCTAGCGCTGGCAGCACTGCCACGCACCTAAAAAAAAAGGGGGGGGGTCACACTTTTGTGACGACGCGTGACGATGGGGAGGGAGGGGGGTTGAAGAAATGTGACGTCACATCAAAAAGGTAACTTTAAATAAAACTTCCAATGAAATATTTGGTCGCTTACAATTTATTTAATGACTTTTTTTTCTTTTTTTTAAATCAGTGCTTCTCAATGTGCCGGTCGGTAGGCCATCAGACGCTGGTTGGCGTAAGCTATCAAGACACGAAAATTAAATCTAATTATAATCCTTAAGTTTGAGAACTTCCAAGATAACGTATGTAATTGTTACCCTGCTTCGTTTGATGTTGATATCAAAGCATTTGTGATGTAACCGCAGCTCCGCTTGGTTCTTTCGCGGCGGGCGACTTTTTTCCCTGTTATCACAAAATATACAAGTTTATGTGTGCGTTACGAGCCCCCCCCCCAACCCCGAGACTCTAGGTCCTGCTCACATGACTCGGGGATTTGGGGGAGCATCGTTAGCCCCCCCCCCACCCCCAAAATGCGCACTGATCAGGACATTGTTTATAAAAAGAGTTGTCAATAAAATACGCACCTTATTGCGCGACAGAAAGATTGTTCAATATAATACGCACCGCGACGATCTATCTCAAAAAATAGCATGATACATAGGAATAAATAAAATAATCTAAAAAATCAATAATTTAATTATGGTACATGCGATCGATCTGATATTTTGATACAGTGTTTTTATTATCGGTACACAACTGCCTGCAAAATTTCAGCTCGCTAGCTTACGAGCAAGTGGGTTAAAAATATATCAAAAGTTTTGGCGACAAGCAAGGGCGGGCGGCCGCAAAGGCGGACGGCCGCAGACACAACGAGTTAATGTAAAGGATTTAATTAAGCATTAGATGACAACATTTTTTTTCACCAGCTCTGTCAAGTTATATTATGATAAATATTGCTCTACCCCACCGAATATTCGAAAGATGGCACTGCTGCGGTGCCATCTGTCTAAAGAAAATCTGGTACACGATAAAACAGTTTGAGTGAGCCAAAATATTCAATTTTATTAGACCTCACGACAAACTTAACAGCTCTACCATTTTCTTCTGCCTGCTTGAGAGAATGTACTCTCGTATTCATGGTATAAACCAAAGATAATCATATCATATACAACCCTCAGATGGACATAGATATAAAAACACTTTCCCCATTCCGTATGCAACAACAAACATAAAATTCTCGTTCTTTCAGTCGGGGATTTAGAAGTGGTATGGGTTACAAGATCAAACGAGGAAAACAAAAACAATATCAACATTTAAAACTCTATCAACATTTAAAACTCTATCAACATTTAAAACTCTATCAACATTTAAAACTCTTTCAACATTTAAAACTCTATCAACATTTAAAACTCTATCAACATTTAAAACTCTATCAACATTTAAAACTCTATCAACATTTAAAACTCTATCAACATTTAAAACTCTATCAACATTTAAAACTCTATCAACATTTAAAACTATATCAACATTTAAAACTCTATCAACATTTCAAACTCTATCAACATTTAAAACTCAAGTAAAAATGCAAGACTAGACATAAGCAATGAATAAAAGTAAGAATCAATAATAGTCTGTATAAAAGGAGCGTCTGCAATAGATTAACTAACAATGATGCCAAGAATGCGGATAATATTGCCAATAAGATTTATAAGGAAGATGACATAAATTATGAATAAATGCAGATGTAAGTATATTTATGTGCAACATACTAATACCTTAGGGGCGTCCATAAATGACGAAACGCATCTAAAAGGGCGGGGCTCACACTTTAGTGAGATGTGTGACGAGGGGAGGGCTGTATTTAAGAACTGTGACGTCACATAAAAAATGCACAACTTTAAATGAAAGCTCCACTTAAATATTTGATTGCTTACAATAAATTTATTAAACGTTTTAAATCGCTCCCCGCGAGTTACGATATTAGAATGCTGTAGTACAGTAAATACATACTAAATAACATAAAATTTATTTGAAACATGCAAAATTTTAAGAAGAAATGCAACTTTTATTTTGTTTTTTTTTGTTGATGTTTTGTTGTTGTTTTTGGGTGTGGGAGCTTTGTGACGTCATATTTGTTTATTTTTAGCGTGTCTAGGTTTTTTCTTTCGGATCTAGGTTTTTTTTTGACAAGTTGGCTAGGTTTTTCCCGAAATTGTCACTGGCAGCACTGCAACTAACATTTAACATTAACGTTAATGAACGACCCTGATGCACTTCAAAATACTGACACTCTTATGAAAAGGAATAAGAAAAAAAACAGAAAAAAACAGAGAAAAAAACAACAACAAAAAAACAAAAACTGTACATGTGTTTTGAATTATGATGAACAAAACTCTGATCGGGGAAAAAAGTTAACCGAGCCTGATACTTGTTTTAGAGATCATCTTTGATTATTTTCAGCTCTCTTTGTTCAGCCTTTATTTATCTTTATTTTGAGCTTTGTTGATTTATCTATATTTCCCCCCTCCAACAGCCCTTCCCTTTCCTCGTTATTCCAAGGGTTATAGCTACAACTTGTATCAATCGGCGTGACGTCCGTGTCATAGGCCGACTGAAGCAATTTTGGGAGCGGTCAGAGAACAGCGCCGGTTGCTCTATTGATTCTGGCCTCCGTCTGGTAAACCAGCACAATCAATCAATTTCTCAACTTACAAAAATGCTGAGATTAATGTACTTTCGTGTAACTAAACAGAAATTTATCTTTGGGTGGTAGGGGTAAAAATTGAATAATATTTTGTCTCGAAACAGGTCTAAAAATCCCGATTGCTCACAGTTAAACAAGAGTCAAATCAGTTAATTTTACCTTCCAAGCCCCGACCAGGCCATTTTCCATTGATATCGTACATATTAATGACAGGTTAAAAAAAAATCACTGGGTGAAGTTTTCCAAAAGATATATTTAAAAATAAGTTACTGAATATTTAAAGGATACTTTATATGTTAACATCGTTTAAGTATTTATCTTATCTGTTTACAGACGCTCCTTCTATACAGAAGATTATTGCGTCCTACGCTTATCTATGGTTTGTGTTTAGTCCTGCATTTGATTTTTTTCAGTAAAATAATTTTTTGTAAAATTAATAATAACGTTTCAACTCCTTGTGAAATTTGTCTCATATGGGATATATTTGTATTCTACTGTTCTGATGCAATATGATACAAGTATCTAATATTTTAGACTATTTTTATAATTTTTACACGTTGAAACACTTACAACGCGCCATCTTATAAAACACTAACAAGAGAGTAATGAAAACGCTTCATGACCTTAAAAGTGATTTTTAAATTGTTCTTTATAGTTTTCTTTAATTTATCGGTCCATAAACATACTCCTCAAAATACTCTAGCTTGGATCAAAAGACATCGAATATGTAATTTTGTATAAAAAGACGTGCTAATTTAAGATTACGCCAGTACTCTGACGTCATGTCTGACCTTGCACAATAAATGTTTTGCCAAACATGCTTCCGATTTCTCTCGCCTTTGTCAACTTGTTCTGTTCAGTATTGGGTAAAGGGTGATTTTGTCATTCTCTTTTCTATGGACAGAGCTGGGCAAGGGAACTCGGATAGATTAACAGTTTGTTGGCATATTTTAAGCTACCAGACATCTTTATAGTATGGCAATAAAGGCGTGGAGAGAGGAGATGAATGTAATGGATGGTCATTGTGTAATGGGAGCACCAAGAACAGAGGTGCTTGTATTCAAGAATCTATGATAAGAAGAGTCTTTCTTTAATTTTCAACTTAATAGACGATTTAGTTCTTTTAATGTTGAATGTAGCTTGAATTAATTTTTTTTATAAAATTCTTATAGATGGCGTATATCACAGGAAGGGTTTAAATCATAACCAAATATTTTTTAAATTTTAATTTGCCACATTACACGTATACATGTATTTCCATAACATAAATAGAAATAATGATGTTTTGATGACATGTTGTTTCCCATATTTAAATATGTGTACCTATTTATGACAACCTTACCCTACCCTTTTCCCTACTGATGATATCCCTGGACATCTTCGATCTCTAGATAACCCCAACTACTTAATTACCTCTCAAATTTTTACTCCAATCCAATTTCCTGAATACTTCTTTTAAAAAGGCACAATTTCTAACCATCTCTCCATCTCTTTAAACTTCCCCCAAACATTTCACCTCACCCCATTTTTGCAAACCATAACTCTTATGAGCACCATTTTTTCTTTTCTTCCTTGGAAACTAGACTTCTGAACTAGAGTAGGAAATGACTTTAACAAGTTGGTGATTTATAAATAACAAACTTTAAATGTTTATCTATACAAATAGTTGTCCAACTTCCCATGTAGATAGAAGTTAGAAGGCTGAACTGAAACTGGGCTTGCCAATTCCTTACAGTTACAGCTTATTTCCAATACTTAAGCAGTTAGATCAGTAGTGTTTTTTTTCTTATATGAGTTATATAAATATAATTTTAAACACTGGCTACCAGATAGATGGCTGAATGGATCTTGGCCAAACTTATTACACAAACACTCGATGATCCATATTGAACACATAATATATACTCTTATGGGATCTTTAAAGTCTTTGTCACACATACAATTTTACAGAGATTGATGGAACTTGAGAGAAATTGGCACAAAAATTCTTCATTATCCAGATGAAATATTTAGTCATTTTGAATTTAAATTTTTTATTTATATGAGCTATATAAATACATATATAAATAGATATTATATAACATATATGGGAGAAAGGGATAGGACTAATCAAGATAAAGATCAAAAAGGTAGGCCACAGTAAAAACTAAAGTTGTACAAGGAACGAGCAGACAACACCACTGCCAGATGTGTGCACACACATTTTTACACCTACAACAAATAAAACGGTAGTGGGGAACTGAATCGCCAGCACAAGAGTTGGAAGACTTAGATACCCAACTTCCATTCAACCAAACAGGCTGGCCATAACAAGGATTCAAACAGTCTGCAAAGCAGTTTGACCCTTGAAGCAGTGTCACATCTGTAACCTTCAATCCCCTGCAATCAACATAACCAGGGAGCCCAGATGGGGGACAGAAATCTACGCAGAGAAATTCTTATTGAAACTGCCCAGCAGATAGAGCATGTTGCCAAGATATTAACTTGGGCTTTAAGAGCGTATGTATATGTAAGTAAATGGTAACCTATTTACCGCGTAAAATTGCAAATTTTATTTTAAAAGTAAAATGGAAAATAAGGGAGACTGTTGACACCTGAATATGCCTCTATAAGTAATAACAGAATTAGTAAATTTCTCACACACTACCCAGACGTCACATCATGCTCCTGTCCCATTGGAACTCACCAACTTGATAGGTGATTATAAAGACTGGCTGTACAAACTCACCTCTGCATGATTTACTCCACACATGGCACTGTTCATGCTGCATGTTTCTCCTGACGATGAGGAGGTTGTGTCAGCAGAGGAGGACACTGTCACCATAGAGGTGAAGGACTCTGAGGAGGGCAGGGAAGTATTATCAGAGAATGCTGAGTCGGTTTCTGCAGTGTCACACATGCCCTCACCCCCTGCTATACCTGCTGCTGAAACCGTCAGGTGCTGCTGGTGCGGCTGATGGTGGTGGTGGTGATGGTGGTAGTGGCCATTGGATTTATGATAATGTAAGCCTCTTGTTATCTCTGCTGCCAGTAAATCAAGTTCCTCCTGCATATGACAGAATGTAAGAATTATAATTGTTTGCAAGAAAACATGATACTATATTGGAGCTATAATTATTTACATTTCAGCACTCCAAGTATTCATTTCCAAAACGATGCTTAAGATTTCTGGAAAATATTTTACTTTAATATATATTTTATTAAAAATTTACTTTTTAGGTAAATTTTAAATAGCTTTCACTTTAAAAAATTTAGGGTAAAATTTTTTAATTAACCTCAAAATAAGTAGGGGTGTATCGGATTCAAATTTTGTAAATCTATCCGGAGCCGGATTTGGCCAGATTTATGAAGTGAAATTCTGCCGGAGCTGGATTTGTAAAAATGGCCGGATCCCGGATTTACCAGAACCTAAATCCTGTACACCCCTAAAAATAAGTATATAAATAACAATGCACACAAAAAAATATGTCTGGTTCCATGGTCTGTCTATTGAGATCATTTATTTGAATTGAAAAGATATAAAATTCTCACGCCATACAATTGTGTCAAATCCTGAGCACAAAAAAAGTGATTTTTGAAAGAATAAGTTTAGGAAACGTGTGTCCCAATGTAATGCCTACCTGTTCAGACACATGTATAGTTTCACTGCTCCCATTATTTTCAGCTCCCTCCCTGCCATCTTGAAATTCTGCTGGTGGTGGTAGATGTGAGCCTCCCAGTGATCTAGACAGCTCAGACTGAGTGCTACTCAACTGAGACTCAAGTTCATACAGCTCACCCAGGATGGCATCAAAATTGACATCTTGGTCTGAGGGTCAAAAGTACACCGTTGTTTATTCATATAAGGTAGACATGAGAGAGTTGGTGCCCTAACATCAAATGAAATACTGACTTGTTGATTGCCATCTAGTGTACCAGCCATATAATTATTCCTTTCTTTTAAAATTAGTCATTAAAAAGACTTATTCAGTTTGTTTAAAAATTTAAACAGTGATACACACTTTATTCTAATAAAAAGTAAAATTTAATCTATTCTTTTAATATACCTTCTACCCAAACTACATTGAAGTGGAATTTAACACTTTTCATAAAAGCTCCTGGGCTTCTCATGCATTTTGACTTTGATCTTGGGCTCAGCTTTTATGGTTTATTTTTATGTTGCAGATATATTTGTAAACCCTTTCACTGTCATGCAAAACATTAAAAGTGATGAAGTTCTAAATTTTGAAGATATTCCCAATCAAAGTCCCTCCATGTGGTATGTAGGCTAAGGGAGGAGGAGGGCTGTAGATTTCATGTAAGCCTGCATTAGGCTTGTTTGGGGGGGGGCGGGGGGAGCAACCAAGCACAAGTACTAATAATTATTTAACAATTATACATTGTCAATATTTCAGTACTGTTAAGATATACCATAATGTTTTTTTAGGAATCATCTTCATAATGTTAATTACATATCATAAGCAAACTCATAGAAATAGCCAAGATAGAACCAATTTTCGGCAACGCTATTTGAGCTAGAGTTTTTTGGTTTTTGGCAACTAAACAGAATGTAAGTTATGTTCTTGAAATTGTATTTTAGAAAGTGCATAAAAAAAACGTATGAATGTCCAATGAATGTGTATGACTGTCACTCACTAGTGTTAAACTAGTTAGTAGCTGCCAAACATCCAACAGTGTAAGACAAGTGTCTGTCAAGTGTTTTACTGTTAGCACCACGACCCTTACAGCTCAAACTGGATTAAAAGTTGAAATACACTCATCAAATGGAGGAATTTTTTTAAATCTTTTTTTTCTCTGTGATGAACTGCAGTGGACCACATAGAAAACATGTACACCTTAGGGAAACAAAACAAAGACAAGTTTTGGTAAACTGTGACTTTGTGAGGTAATGGATGTTTTGTTTTAAATCATCTGGTAATGTTTCATCGCCCTCTTTCACCACCCCTCCCCCATTCTCATAGTTCACCCCGCCCCAAGGAAGTGCCCCCCCCCCAAAGGGTGATTCAGCGTATATTTTGGAAACCTCTTGACACGCCAAACTGCGATGGTAACTCGTCATACATTTTACTTACATTGTTTTGTTGTTTGTTTGTTGTTGTTTTGTTTTTTTTTGGGGGGGGGGTTATTTAAGGGGGGAGGCGGGGGTTAAAAGTCAATGCACGTAAACATGGGAGGGGGGTGTCACAACAAAAAACGCTGGCAACAGTGGGGGGGGGGTAAAACTCGACTTATTTCTAAAGCAACTATTTCAAGTAGTTTCAAATCTTTGAACATCTCCAACATGCATCGTCAATCCCTATAGGCCAGGGGTCGGCAACCTTCCGAAGCGGAAGAGCCAAACGTTACAATTTACAACAGTTTCCAGTTTTTAAAGAGCCAATAACGTGAGTTTTGAAAATAAAATAATATAATTATTAATATTTGCACATGGAACTAGAGAGCCGCACCTTGTTATCGAAAGAGTCGCATGGGGCTCGCGAGCCGCAAGTTGCCGACCCCTGCCATAGGCCTTTATGGATAGAACGGCAATCAAATAATCGAACAATAATTTCCTACAATTCTTTTATAACGAGTCCCTAATTATTTATTTTTTTAAATTGTGCTAAGATTCAATATAATAAAATTGTTAAAACATTATCTATATATATAATTCACCGAAGCTTTTATGTGCAAATGAGCATGACGAATGACCCTCGGTGGGGTCGACCAATGTCTCGAGACCAACAATGGAACGTGCGTTCAGTTGCGTTGTTCCTTCGCAGAATATGATATTCGTAGTGTAGTGGTTATCACGTCCGCCTTATACGTGGAAGGTCCTGGGTTAAAGCCCCAGCGAAAACATTGATTTTTTTTTAAAATGTGTATTTGTGCCCGTTCTTTTCCCCTTTTATTGCGAACATGGCTGACCCTCGCTAGGGTCGGCCAATCACAGTCACACTATATGGTTGGCAAGATAGGGTGGTGAAGGGTGATGGCCAATGTTCCCTCTAAGGTTCGTTGGTCCGCGTGCAAAGCAAAAACTTGTGTGCAAAGTTGCGCAGCATCCATGTTTTGTGCAATATTTTACCAAATTTCCTGCGCGTGAATTCTAAACAGCTGGGCGGCGTCGGCCAGACATCTGCGCGGCCGCGCAGCTTAAAAGGAACATTGGTGGTGGCAGGTATATAACCGCTGTGCGAATGTTTCGAGACCAACAATGCGTCGGTGGTCCCTCCCCCCCAACCAACGTTCACTCGCGTTATTTTGATTTCTTCATGCTGTAGTTTGTGTTCCCCACTTTCTTTGCACTATTCATGAGCAAGTCTGCGGCGTATACTACGCCGTGGGGCGTATCTAGTCCCCTTTACTTTTCTTTCATTTCAAATCAAGAAATTGCAGCAGTGAATATTGTTGTGTTTATACACACGTTTATAAACGTGCAGAGAAGCAGAGCCCTGCACGGCGTGTGTCCCGTGCTGGCCAGTAAGAAAACTGATCGATACAATTTCCCCCCACAAATCCCATCTCACCCAAGACACACAGAACAGAGCCGTCTGCCGACTACTTATTTCCTGTCTGCGTCATTGGGATTTTCTTTCTGCGTCTATTTCTCGGGAGTTTGAATTGTAAATCCCAGTCGCTGGAAACATTTTTTTTCTTCTTCTTCTTTACCCAGTTTGCTCCAACGTGCGACCTAGTTAGATAGATTGCCTCTCCCAGACTGCTGCACATTTAGTAATACAACGGGATAATAGTGTTAATAGCCCAGTGGTTCTAGCATTATGTCTTCATCTCTCTAACAAATCTTGAGTTGAGCATCCAAATCCGGTCATTAAAAACATCAACTTCGTCAGTTAAAAAATTTGCCTGTGACTAGTACGACTTTCCGATTGTCATCACCCCCTCAAAAACGTTGATAAATAATAATAAGAAAACAGAGAGATAGAGATGGAACACAAAAGCCTCAGTGCTTCCTCTGTGGAAAAATAATGCGCAACGACAACATGAAGCCTGTTAGGCTCCGAGAGCACTTGGAGAAAGTCCATCCATCCAATTCCAAGGACAGTGTTGAGGTCTTCAAGTAGAAGAGAGCTCGCTTCTTGACCTCAGGTACCTTGCCCAAGCTTGGATTTTCTTCGTCACAGAAACCTGCACTAGAGGCATCATTCAAGGTTGCATATCTTATTGCAAAGAACAAGAAGCCCAACACCATTGGAGAAACTTTGGTGAAGCCTTGTGCTCTGGAGATGGTGGAACTGATGTGTGGTCACCAGCAGAGGAAGCAGGTTGATAAAGTTCCTTTGTCCAATGACACTATTCATTCCAGAATTAGTGACATGGCTGCAGACATTCTGGATCAAGTCTTGTGCGAGATGAGAAGTAGTTCTTTTCCATTTAGCATGCAGCTGGATGAATCCACTGATGTAGCACAATGCAGTCAGATTCTTGTATTTCTGAGATATGTTCTCAGTGGAATGCTGAAGGAGAAATTTCTCTTTTGTAAGCAACTCCTAGCTACTACCAAAGCTGCTGATGTGCTGCAGCTAGTCAGGGCATTCTCCACTGAAAACCAATTTGACTGGACTACAAGAATTTCTTCAATTTGCACAGGTGGTGCTCCCTCCATGCTCGGTAATAAGTCAGGATTTTCAGCACTGGTAAAGAAAGAAGTTCCAGATATTGTCACTACACACTGTATCCTTCATCGTCAGGCCCTGGCATGCAAAACTCTACCTCCAACCTTGAAGTCACTTCTTTCTACTGCAGTCCAAGTTGTAAATTTTATCCGCTCACATGCCTTGAACCACTGTCTCTTCACGAAAATTAACGTTACTTCAGCTGATTTTTGTATGCGTTAAGAGTGGAACTAAAATTGAAATAGACAAATGATGTTTCATTCAAATTAGAACCCAAAAAGAGCATGGATAATCTTCGTGCGTCATGAATTACCTAGTCTTCCTCCAATTTGCTCTTCAAAGAACCCAAATCATGTCCTGAGACTTGAAGCAGGCGGTATTTTAACAGGCGTGACCAAGCTAGCTCCACCTTTGTGCTTCGTACGGTTACCCCAATACTGGCCCTTCCAATTGGTGCTTCGTACGGTCACCCCAATACTGGCCCTTCCAATTGGTGCTTCGTACGGTTACCCCAATACTGGCCCTTCAAATTGATGCTTCGTACTGTTAACCCAATACTTGCCCCTTAAAATTGGTGTTCCGTTCTTCAATTGAAATAGTGGTATATAATTGCAACGCATTTTTTAAATAGTTATTCTGAGAAGATTCCATCCTTCAAGGGCGCTATGGAAAGTTTGGACCATTGGATTTCCTTTTACTTGATTTGCATTGGCGAATCTAAGAGTTCATTTACATCTCATAATGCTTATACACAGTGACCTTTCTCCCTCGACGCTCGACTTCCGTTAAATCCTTCAGCGTCTTTTGCATTTTGACCTAAGGTGATAGCAGTTTAAGTAAGTCGCGATCGTCTATAGCAGTGATGGCGAACTTATGGCACGCGTGCCACAGTCGGCACGCAGAGCCTCCTCAGCCGACACGCAACTAAAATATTACTTCCTTAATCAAACGACTTTGCTGGCACTTTGTGTTGGCACTTTGCTATAAATGAGTGGGTTTTGATTGAATTTTGGGCACGCGGTCCCTAAAAGGTTCACCATCATTGGTTTATAGGAATTATTTGTATTTGCTGGACAGTAGTCTATTGTTACCGGTGTAGTTCATTGCAATCCTTCAACGTTCCAAATGTGCGTTCACAGCACAATTCGTTGGCCATGATTTCCCAAAAATTTAAAAAAATGTTTCTACAGTTTTACGTTTACTGATTTATTTTGAATAAATATATTCCGGGAATTCATAGTTTATAGTTCATATTCTCACATTGATAAATTACTTTCCTAATTTCTTATTAAGCTATAGCTGTAAAATTTAATTGTAACAGTATGTAATGAATGACAAATCATTTTTTAAGTTGTTCGCATCTGTTATAAGTACTATACTTGGACTCAAATGCGGATATTGGCATGTTGTCATATTTAATACACTGGTCGGAATATTGCATTGATTTTTTAAAAACTTGATATGGTTTTGAAACAATATGTACTTGTACATCATTAAAGAATTGAGAATCAATTACTATGTTATATTTCACAATGTTCCGCAAAGAAACATGATTAGGTCAATTAAAGGTTGTTGAATAATGCATACGGGTGTTAGTATCCCTAATTCTCCATGGAAACATAACCGCCATCGTTTTATGATATAAGCCAATACATTCACCAATGGGGTGGATCTGCCAGAGAAACGTCATATTTACTGCCAAGGTCGTGGACAATTATTTAGTTTTGTGCCTTAAACCAAAAACCACTTCTATAAGTATGTATATATACCGCTACAGTTTGTTAAGTTTTGAAGTGAGGGAATGAAAACAAGTAAACCTAGATAAACAACGAGTTCAGAGTTCATACCAAATATGTTTGCAAATTACTGCTCCATTACAACTTTAAATAAATGTGTTCATTTTGCAAGAGTATTTGGGGTTATAACTGTCAATTTTAAAAAAAATATTGATTACTCAAATATTAAATTGGCAAACAGCGGGAGTAGAAAATGACTTACACTTACCATCGTTGAGGAAAGAAAGTCGAAAACTTTCCATTGCCATCTTGGGTGTGACGATGGTCTTTGCGCGCCTGCGCACTGTGCCTGTCTCATAAGAGTCCAGGTCCTGCAATGGTAAGAAGTACAATGTTGTTACAAGTAGTCGGTTTCTTCTAAACAGGGTACTTGAAACTATTGTATACATTGCTATAAAGTTTCATTTAAAGTGGTTTAAACACATTCATTTTAAGTCATTTTAAAATAACTGACAAGAAGGAAAGAATTTATGGTCTGTCCTGTACGTAAAATGTACAAGTAAAATGTTGCAACGCCTGACACTACACCCTTCAGGTTTACTCAAAAAATATAAAATGTTCGGATTTACATGGTTAAGAAACGTGAATATGTGCGCAAGAGTGTAATTATGGAAAACTCACACAGAAATATTAGACCAAGCTAACCCATGTATCCAGTGTGACACATGCACATTAACATGAATGAATAGCCACGTTCTTCATTGCAACGATAATATTTGTAATAATTGCACGATAATTAATGAAGGCCAGTATGCCAAAGCCCTTTCAAAGTGCAGTTCTTTGAGAAAGGGTAAGAAACTTGTGGTCCTGAAACTATAAGTGAGCCGTTTTGACCAACTCCATTGTTTTAGTGAAGTCTATAAGGCAACCAGGTATAGATAATGCTTCCCGACATTTATCGTTGGTGGCAGTCATGACTATATATTATATATAGCCCGGAAACCTTGATTTCTGCAAAGGTCTAACCCTAATAATAATACAGTCTTTGGTCATTGGCTATTTACATATTTGCTTCCTTATTTCCTTTACATATAAAATGCGTTTTTAAAGTGCAACCGAAGACTTTACCCCTGTTGCCGATTCTCCATAAGAAAGGTCGGAATTCTATCCGATGGGCCTGGCCAGCAAAGTCGCCACTAACAGTTGGAACTTTTCATAAACTCTGTTGGGCACTTTTCCATAGAATACAAGGCAAAATACACCTTCAGCATTTTCAATGGAGTGGGCATACCATGGGCCATGCCTCGAACATCTTTGGTGAATGTTTTTGAGCATTCGCTATTGGGGCCACACATCACCGTCACATTGGTGCGAACTAAGCATACACGACTGATAGATGCTTAGTTTTGTGATGTCACACTGAGCGAATTTAGAATAGCTAAATATCCACTTATGCTTTAGTTGATTGCTGCTATTGCGATCCTATTGTTGATATCTATTTCAAAGGAGGTTGAGCTGGTTTGGGGGGGGGGATCCAAGGAATTTGATGTTTTTAGCTTTTTGCATTTTATGTCCTTCGACTTTATTTCCGAAATAATAATTAAAATTGAAATGCGGTGTTTCGACTTCCAACGTGAACAGAATGACAGTGGGTAATAAATAAATATATTTATGTCACAGTTATAATTATCACCATACTTTTTATTTTTCCCTGTAGCCAGTAGTCATTTACCCCTTTGCCCTATTTTTCCCCACTCAGCCCACGTGAGTGGGGAAAAATAGGGCAAAGGGGTAAATGACTACTGGCTACAGGGAAAAATAAAAAGTATGGTGATAATTATAACTGTGACATAAATATATTTACAGTAATTAACGGTTTTACGAATCATAAAAAATTTATAAAAACACATTTGTGTGTGTGTGTGTGTGCATAGATTCCATGGCCCTTGAACATCTTTTCAATGATTGCTTCATGGTATTTGAGTTCGATTGCAGAAACAACATTAGAGCAAATAAAGAAGGACACAATTCCTCACTTAGTTACAATAACTGAACACGAATGACTGGGGTATCTCACATTAGTCGATGGCTGTTCCAATGATATTCATATATGCACAGCTGGTGTGACACGCGGATCGATGAGGTGTCAAGACATAATGATAGCGACACTGAGCTGGCCTTTGTCCTTGGAAATACACGTGCAATTATAGCTCACAGAATGTTCCAAATAAATCTATAGACAAATTGTTTGCTACTCTTCTCAACATGATTTAATGAATGTGTTCATAAAGAGTGCCCTTTAGTGAAAACATCTAGTCGCTAAATGTTTTTAAGATAATTGAATTCATAGAAGTTTCATTTTCAAAGCTTTATGTTAAATCTCTCACCAATTAGAAATTGTGTTTGATGCGTGCCCACTGCTTCTCGAAACCATTCTGCAACTATTGACGCCACTCGTGTATGCTTCTGACTTTAATATAAAGCGCTGCCTCAGAATTCTACAGATCCGAGTATTGCCGACTCGAGATGCTAAGCTGTACTAAATGTTTACCAAATGAAGACTTCTTGCACTGCACACCATATGGGATGATCGACTGGGATTTTTTTTGAGGAGTTCAAAAGGGCCAAATATATGGTTCACTGAATTTCGGGCTGCGTGCGGTGGAGCTCTGTATTGTAATAACGTGATATTTTGATGACCACATTTGGCTTCTGTGTAAGGCCTCATCCAAGAACGTTGTGACAAGGTGTAAGGCCTCATCCAAGAACGTTGTGACAAGGTGTAAGTGTAAGGCCTCATCCAAGAACGTTGTGACAAGGTGTAAGGCCTCATCCAAGAACGTTGTGACAAGGTGTAAGGCCTCATCCAAGAACGTTGTGACAAGACGATTCACTGTTTCATACTTTTCTTATTTTAGGCCACATAATAAATTAATAAAGAATTGTTCAGTTTACAGCTGGATCTTGTTAAAGTTCGTAATTACTCATTCTGTGTGTGGTATTAGGCTTATATCTATTAATGTGTGAGTAAGTGTGAGTTGTTTTTCGTTGGGTGTGAACTTTGCATTAAGCACGAAACAAAACACAAGTGTGTAGTTGAAGAGGCACTCACTTCAGTTATGAGTCAGAATACTTTTTTTATGGCCGCGATTTAAAATTTAAAAAAAAACAAACAATGATGACCAAAAAACGTCAGACATGAGCTATAAAGCAGGGAATAAACATAAAAATAATCAATAAGTCGTAACTCGAATGCCCTGAAATGTGTTTATGTCAGACAGATAACACGAACTGCATGGTGCGTTAGTTAGAATAACATACACGTCTTAATAATCATTTATGTTAAATAAGAATCAATATAACTTGCGACAACTTTTGAATTGTCAAGATGACAGTCTTTCAATAACCAATGGGTAAATATATCTAAACAGTCAAATTAACAGAATTATCAATGGCGCGTTCAACTGAAGAATCAATTTGATTAAGTCCCAACAACAAAGTAAATAGCTTACATTACGTCTCTCATCTGGGAGTAAATTTACATAGTCCCTAACCCCTCAATACTTTATTTAAGTTTCGGCTTTATCAATACATGTACTCAGTAACACAAAGATAGTGATGAGTGAGTAAAAGAAGTGTTATCATAAAAAGTACAAGGAGAAAGTCATGCGTGTCGTTGAGTTAATACCGCGACATTAGTGTTCCATTATAATGAGTGGAGTTCGCGTTAGCCTAAACATAAATAAAAACACACACTTACTCGTATTTTGGTGATCGTCAGTTATTGGTATGGGTCCAGATAGATTATTTTTTAAAAATTAGTATCCCAATTTTAAATAGAAATTTGATCTGATAAACCACTTTTGCGTCGCTAGTTTGGTATAATAAACACTTACATACTCTTCCAGTGCCCACAAGTGCTTTATGTTAAAAATTCACTTTGTAACCATTCAGGCCTACTTGAAATGGCGCTCTACTGGTATAAAGGATGCATACTATTAATAAACCATCCACTTTCTGAGGCGAGAGACTATTATAATTAGTATCAAAAGTCGGAAGAATTAAAAGGCAATCATTATTTTAAAACGGCTAAAAAGTTAAAGAGAGAAGATCCTTTCAATACATTTCTGATTTTTAAAAAATATAAAATGGTATTACTATCGTCGAGACAAAAATGTATTTATAAAAGTCCACTCTATATCTAGAGCTGAGCGGAGCTGTTTGTTTATTCCACAGTTACGGTGCAGTCCCACAGAATGTATACATGCGATAACTTGGCTCCCGTCTGACCTAATAGGAATTTTTTATCGCACGGAATGCTCATTTTGAAGGCGGAAACGAAAGGAAAAGAGAGAGTGTAGCGAAACACTTGGGTAAGTACAGGTATAGAGGGGCTTGTGGGGGGGATACCTTACAAATAGTAATCATCTTTTTTTTATACATACACATAGGTAGTAGAATATCACTGAGGATAAATTCTTTTACTTTTTATTTCCACTACATAATATTATTTCCATTTTTTTTTACTTGTCAACTGCAAGTGCGTTATTGCGATTAGAAGGAAGCATGAGTAGTACTCATTATTTATCCATCTTGTAGAAGCTACTATCTACCTCTGAGACTCAGAGATAACTTTTCATAGCCCTCCTTGACCTCAAACAACTCTATTTTTGGCAGAGACAGACAAAGGCAAGCACGCTTCGACCAGGTAACTCCAGGAGCTGGCTTCGTGCCGGTGACATTTTGAAGATTTCAGCGGTTTGTTGTATAAAGAAATACAAATTATATATCCAAGGCGGTCTCATCCTTTGTCGAATTTTAAACAAGGTTCAATCATGCACAGTTAACTGTCGAAAGGCATCACATTCACTGATTATTAATACAATGAGAATCTTACATATCGTGAAATAAATTTAGGATACAAATAAACAATTCTTTTACAATAATAAATGAATGGAGAAAATCACACGTTATACCAAATAGAACTGGTGTACTTCAAACTAAAATTCTGTTAAAATGGTTTCTTAAAATATAAACATTATTAACAAATTATGTGCCATTTAAACCCATACATGTATCTTCATGTAATGTTGATTTCATGTGTACATACAAGTAGTAAAGATTTGAAAAAATAAATGAAAAGGTGAAAATGTACACTGTGGTAATCCAAACTCACTATCAAACAATGCAGCAGTGAAACAGCAGTTACACGTGGTGTAAGGCAGTGCTTCTCAAAGTGTGGTCCGCGGACCGGTGCAGGTCCGTAGGCCATCCGCCGCTGGTCCACAGAAGTTATCAAGAAAGGGCCGAAAAATCTAAAGATAATCCTCGATTTTCATCGCTTAATACTAACCATATAGAATCGGTCAATTTTTCGGCAATAGGCAAATAACATAAAACAAATAAAATAAAACAGTTTACATTTCGCTAGCACGTCAGTACATGGAAAATAGTGCACCGGTCCCTGGTGCAATTGAAAAATTTCTGCCGGTCCCCTATACTAAAAATTTTGAGAAGCACTAATGTAAGGGACTCTTACTTTTAGATTTTAGATATGCGTACTTTCACAGTTTTGATTCAGATTTTTTAAAAATTTATTTACTTTTTATACAGTTTGTGGGAGAGGGTATGTATTTGAAATATTAGCTATTGAAATTACTAGCATCAATGAAATTTATAAGAAGGTGTAAAATAATAAGAGCACAATAAATACTTTCAAGTTGTTATAATCCCATGGCATAATTTTTCTTGAGCTTATCAATTTCGAGACTAAAGAACCACAAATCTAAACAACATTGATTCACTTTAGAAATGTCTTCTATAAGGCAGTATTAGAAACTTAACACACGCATAAATGTTCATAAAGAATTCTCTGAAATCTCTATAACCATAAATAATTAATACACTTATTAGTACACTTAAAAGATAGACCTACATTTCAGCCCCTACAACACTATCAACATCTATTTGTCTTAGTGTAGTTATTTCCAGCACACGGCTATAGTCTACTAGCACTTCAAGGAATATCAAAGTCCGGCGCTAGTTACGTCACATTAGATCTTCATACGTCTGATAAAAAATACACAAGTTCTTGGTCATTTTATAACAAACAACTCGTTGATTTCAATTAATTTAATGACGTCATGGCTATCGTGAAATCCAGGGAAACGCCAACGTTAGCAAGACAAGGGTTTTCCTATTTCTCTCCTGTGCTAGTCTTGTGTTCAAGGCAGCGGACTCGTTCAGGTGTGGCTTCGTTCAGTGCCTCTTACTCTTATTTTGTATCAAATAAATTCAAACGTGTGTAATTAAAACTCTACCGCATTGTGGGCTAAATATTTAACCATTACGTTTATGTGTAGAAGCTTATGTGTGTAAATATAACGTAACATCTACAATCCACCGTGTTGCCCTGTACATGTACATACTAGGTGACATATTTTAGATATGAAATAAAAACTTTTTAACACATGTATCCTTTTCATGTCATTGTTTCAGATTACTTGCGGGTTTCTCAGCAAAACTACTCAGAATATCAAATGAGTACTGTACTCACCAGTACTTAAAAATTGCATTCGGTCTCACATGGCTGACAAGCCAGCACACCGTATAGTTAGTCTCTCATTAAACCACACACAGCACTACACAAGCCAGCTGTGGCTTAACACAGCTTAAGGTAATTGTGCTCACCCAGCCGTCATTTGGGAACTGGTGTGAGGGGAAAGTTAGGGGGAAATGTTTGGCAGGAAAAGTCAACTTATGACAGACAAGCTCTGTAATAAATTAAGATGTTAGCGTTTACGCTTCAAGCTACACGTCAGCGATAACAAGGCAACGAAATCAATCCATGACAGGATTCTGGGTAAGGTAGGGAGAACATAGTCAAGTTTGTATAAATATCTCCTGAATCAATTTCTATGTCAAAAATAGAAAATCTAGAATTGATTCTTTCAAAATTGCACTCTATTTCAGGGTATGCATTTTATCGTATGTCAAATATATACGTTAGCGATTGTGGTGAATCTGTTTCGATCCTCCAACAAAATACAATTTTCAAGACATGGTTGTCATTATGAAATCGTTAATCCCTAGAGCAAGCTGAAAAGCTGTAACACTAAATACCTTTCAGTAATTAATTTTAGAAATGGCAAACGTAATGAATGCAGTATATTGAGATTGATTGAACGAATGCCAAATCTTTAAACCTGATAGGAAATGTCTCCTTCCAATTTTTGTATCCTTGTACTAATGCGATGGACTTCTTCAAAAGTAATGTGACGTTAATAATTATGAAAGATTTTACAAATATTTTTATAGACTTGTTCGCCAAAACACAGCGAGGCGAAATAAAGTCATTTCGGGTGGTGGAAAATGTTATGTATCGTTGTATCTGCACATGTTTGGTCCAAGAAACGAGATTGGGATGTGAAAAAGTTGCGCTATTTGCGCTCTATTGGGAATTCAACAAGACAAAACTTAATCAATGTTCCCCTTAAGATGCGCGGCCGCGCAGATATCTGTCTGATGCCGCACAGCAGTTTGGAATTACCACGCAGCAAATTTTGTAAAATATTGAACTAAAAATGGATGCTGTGCAACTTTGCACATGCTTTTTTTTTACTTTGCACACGGACCAACGAAGCTTAGAGGGGACATTGAACTTAATAATTGGTAGTAAAATTGAAGCACCAAGGGGGCACACGTAACCATTACTTGGCGATGATTCAGAAGAGTCTTCTTTAACATGCCCATGAATGTTGATTACCCCCCCCCCACTGTTCTACTAGTAACTTTTTTTCTAACTGCCCAGCCCAATCACGCATGCTTTATATTAATCACCTGTTTGCTTACTTGAAACCTGTAATGTTTTTGTAATAATATCAGGCTTTAAACAAGCTTCATTTTGTCCTTTAACAACAATACAAGGCCTAAAACTTTGATGGATAAAGGAACTGTGTGGTCGGATTATTAGCAAATGTCTGGCGCCAGGATCCAATAAACAGTTCCTGACTGATTGATCGAGTCAAAGATTTCCTGTCTCCGATCAAATAACTGAAAAGATCAGGCATCAAACAGGCAATCTAACCGGGTGAATTTGGGATGGCATAAAATCACAATTAATGTTATAGCTTCAATCGATAAATAACGAGGGACGTTGAAGGCGAAGCTTTTTACTACTGGTGTGTATACGTTAAAAAATACTGTAAACAGAAAAGTCAGGCCCGTCTTTGGATTTTAAAATAGTCAAATTTATTCGTCTTCATCTCATTGCCTTTTTAAAGAACACATTTGAATGCTACAATTAAGTAATCTTTTGTCAATATTTGAGTTCGTGCACCTGGATCATCGTTATAACTCTTCAACTGAAACTGGTGCCAACACGGTGTGTATGTAAACATCGAGTTCAACACATTATATTATAGAATAACGAAAAGACTTACCGAACACTGGCATGGCTTTTTGATATGAATGAAATACTCCATTGCTCATCAACAATTGTTGATTTCTTATATATAATCAGGAAGTTGACCTGTTACAATAATTTAAAAGCAATTGGCAACAGTGGGCATAAATTTGCTTTGCGCGATTTTAATTCCAGAAGCTTGGTGCGAGCCAGTCAGACATCGCATCCCTGACGACGTGAGCACATTGAGACTCCCCTTGTTCACATCGGACATTATAGTTCGGCTCCTGGAGAATAAGATGCCCTTCAAAATAGTCTTAATCCTCTCCGCCAAATGCCCTGTACTCTCTTGTCACATACTACACGCTAACATTGCTAACTCCTCAGGAGACAAGAGCCACAGCCATGATATCCAAAAATGACCGAGCCATGCGAAGACTTGAGATTAAACGATGAAAAGGATGTGTGTGAGAGAAAATGAGGGGATGGTGTGTGGGGCTCGGGTACATGGGGTGACAAAAGCCGGCACTAGTGCCGGCAGGAGGGAGAACGGCCGATCGATAACCCCGAGTCTTTAGCCAAACAACACCACGTGGACTAGCAAGCGCGTGCCCCAAGGCTTGCCTTGATCGCCTAACCAATATCGTGGGTGTTAAGATCATTTTTACCATAGTGAAACTGCGATGCTAGTCCGTTAAATATATTCTTTTGTTCAAACAATTTTAAGTCTGCACCACGTGAGTTAGATGTCAAGCGAGCTAGACAGTTGGCGTTTATAACACGAGTGACCTTGCTACTCGCTAGAAAATCACCGTAATTCAATCCCGATAATGGACGTCATTATTGTAAAACATTCGGTACAGACGACCAACGCCTGCCTGGCGAAGGTGCTGCCTTGTGTTGACCGTGGGAAAACACGTGTCTTACCCATACAATTTTTACCTGAAAGAATACATTAATTATCGATTTAAATGTAGTATATGCCCTGGAAAGCTAAAATTTAAACACTGACTCAAGTCTCAGCTTGAGTTACAGTATTCAAGACTTGGATTTAGCTTATAACTATTGTGTAGCAAAGCTAACAGACAGAGGCGTCAAGAGGGTTTGCGTCACCCACTGCGGTAGCTCATGGTGTCACCCCCTTACAACTTACCCCATAGACCTCCGAGTCTGCCAGTGCAAAATAACGGGAACATACAGAATTTTACCTTTTGGTGTCACCCCTTATGATGGTGTCACTCGGTGCGGTCCACACACCCCGCACTCCCTTAGTGACACATCTGTTAACAGATAACCTAAACCCTAACAGGCGGCATTCAGTAACAGTGTTTGTATTCCAACTTTATTTTCTATTTTTAGAATGCTTTCACCACAAGTATTAGATGAAAGAATACATGAATTTATTGGTTAAGTTGTCAAGTTGTATCCAATTCTAATAAAAAATTATCGAATTTCAGTCAGAAATAATGCCAAAATGGGAGGGGGTGTAAGAAAGTGTGACAGTTTGTGACAGGGGGGAGGTTGGTCCGGCCATGTGTGACGTCACGCTGTTTTATATTCAATTTTTATTATTTTATTGTTAATAAAAAACAAAAGTTTTGTTCGAAAGTGTGACGTACTTTAGGGGGGGGGTGTCCGAAATGTGTGACAGTTTGTGACAGGGGGAGGGGTGTAGTTAAAAATGGTCAAAAATAGCGTGGCGTACTTTATGGACGGCCCTAAAGTGACATTTTCTGTGGAGGTATAGATTTTCAATGTCTTTTTTATTATTAATATTAATTTCATGTCTTAAATGTGGAGGGCTCAAACATCTTAAATATATACTTTAGACTGTAGACTGTTCCTAAATATGAATGGGTCATATTCCAGAAATGCAGATGTAATGTGCACAACATTTGACTTGTTAGTGGGGTTCGGAATGTAAACCAAGCATGTTGTGAAAATTAACACGTTTGTCTATTTCAGCGATAGTAGTCGTAGAATATCGTCAATCGCAGATCTGGAGACTGAAGTGTCATTACATGATGTTGTTTAGATATATATAAAACAAGCTTCCAGAACAAATGAGCAGACAAAGCGGCAAGTCAACGATTGTAATGTGAACACAGAATGCACATTAGCTGGCTTTTGATGGAGACCGGCGGGCCATGTATCCGGGAATTCGAAGACCGCGAGTAATATCAACCAATCGATAGCGTCCAGAGATGGGGGAGCAGCGAGCACCCATCTCATATTCACTGATGTGAATTCAACGTGGTAGAAGGGCTGGAGCGGTTGGGCGTTAGAGGATAATAAATAACGGCCCAGTTGAACACACAAGTGTTAGGGCAGTGGAGTATTAATTTCACAAATTGTGGCTTTAGGCGAGGTCTGACTAGTAATACATGTGCAAGGAAAGCTATAACAGGATTAGTTGAAAGAACAAATGAAAGCACGAGTAAAATAAAATCAATAAACTATATGGATGACATATTTACAAAATATTTAAAGACGGGAATAATAAGGGTGTGCAATTAATATAGATCTCCAATAAGTGTGTAGCGGCCCCTTCCCCATCGCATCATTGAACAGAAACACATATATACATGTTTTAAACGTTACAAAATTAAACACTAGGTTTTCCTAAATCAAATAAATGAATCTAGCTCAGTAATTTTTATTTGGTAACGTCTTAAATATAATCGACTAGATACGACCCGCGGCGTAGCATACGCCGCAGACTTGCTCATATATAGTGCAAAGAAAGTACACAAACAGCAGCACGAAGAAATGAAAACAACGCGAGTGAATGTCGGGGGGGTGAATCGCCGACGCATTGTTGGTCTCGAGACATGCGCACTGCGGGTGTTGTTACCTGCCCACCCCCACCCTTTACTACCATCGCTTGCCAACCATAAACTGATTGGTCGACCCTAGCAAGAGTCATTCGTCACTGCTTATTTGCACAACTCTTGTGCTTGTCCTGGTGAACTTTATATAAAGAAGATTTGTAATGACTTTCAATAAGGCATACATTTCAGAAAACTATTATTTATTTATTATATACGAGCAACAAAGCCCGTCCAAGGACGTTCCGCCACCGTTCGGTGGCATGTTGTAACTCCCCTCCAACAGCCGTCTCGACCGGCATTACATGTGCATCGCGTCAAAAATACTATTCATTATAGTTAAAATAAATAACTCGTAAAAACAGAGCTTTTTGCTATAAATCCCAACTAATTTGCGCATAACTCAAAATAAAGTCTTGGGAGAAATACTGCACCAAAAATAACTCGTGTTGAACGTCCGCGTAAATGGCGTAAACGTGTTCAATATGATTGGCTGTAGGAGTCATCTGTGTTTGGGGGACCAATCGCTATAGATGACCCGACAGAACGGACAGAAAGGACAGAAACTTGCCTTTTATTATATAGGAGTATTTATGCAATGCATCAAAAATTAAATAATTCTAAGAACATTTTATAGTTATTTTTAATGGCTATTGCTAACATGTAGCAGCTGTCGTTCCATATTATTTTCTTGTAAACCAACTTTTGATATTAAAACTGTTGAAGACATAATATAACATTAAACTCAATAATATTATAAAATAAATGTATTACTGGCATTGAAAGTTTTAGTTTTATCTCATTAAAAAAGGATATAATTCTTGCTCCCTGGCAACATCTTTTGTAATGGTTATTTGGCAACGAAAGTCGTGAGATATTAAGAAGCAATATAATAATAATAATAAATTGATTATTTATATAGCGCTGTATCCCAGTAAGGAACTGGGCTCACAGCGCTTTACATGAAAGAAATAACATACCTATAAATATTAAATTAACTTTCATATCATAACAAACACAAAAATTACAGTACATTATACATAAGCTACGTTAATCATTTACAAGAAATGTTGTTTCATTAATTTTGAAAATAAATGTTGAAAAGATGTGTCTTAAGTGCAATCTTGAAGGACTTGGTTGTTTGAATACTACGTATGTAAATATTATTAATAGTGAAACAACCTCTGTAAAACACGCATCGCCTGCTTTAATCTGTTCATCGTTGATTTTGCTTCGCTGGATCCACTAGACCAGTGCTTCTCAAACTTTTTAGTATGGCGGACCGGCAGGAATTTAGGAATTCAATCGCACCGGGGACCGGTGCACTATTTTCCCTGCACTGACAATTTTTTCTGTCCTTTTTTGAAAACTTCTGCGGACCGGCGGCGGATGGCCCACGGACCGGCGGCGGATGGCCCACGGACCGGCGGCGGATGGCCCACGGACCGGCACCGGTCCGCGGACCACCACTTTGAGAAGCACTGCACTAGACCACTAGCAGTGGCGTAGATACAGTTTATGTCAACCAAGGCGGAACAAGGCGGAAAAAGAACTTCGTTGCCCTCATTTTATTAACTAACTAGGGGCAAGTACCCGGCTCCCGCCCGGGTTTAACAACAACAGCAACAAAAAAAAAACAACAAAAACAACAACAAAACAACAAAAACAAAACAACAACAAAAACAAAACAACAACAAAACAACAAAAATAAAACAACACAAAAGCAACAACAGCAACAACAACAAAAACAACAACAGCAACAACAACAAAAACAAAACAACAACAAAAACATCAACAACAAAACAACAACAAAACAACAACTACAACAACAACAGCAACAACAACAAAGCAACAACAACAAAACAACAACTACAACAACAAAAGCAACAACAACAAAGCAACAACAACAAAAAAAATTATTTTATGGCGATAATCGCCTTCTTGTTAATCTCGACACCAAAATGTTTATTAATTTGCGTCATTATTTTACGTCTTAGTTTTCAATAATTTTTATTTTATATAGCTCATATAGGGAAAAACTACATTTTGGGCCCCCGGGCCCCAGTATCTTATATATATGGAACGAAACCTGTTTAATAACCTTTCCGGTATAATTTTGTGTACGTGTACCAAATTTCACGTTATTTGGTTGTCTGGATCTTGAGTTATTAGGGAACAGACAGACAACAAATGCGGCTTATATATATAGAGATATATATCTATACTAATAAAAGGCAAAGCCCTCACTGACTCACTGATTCATCACTAATTCTCCAACTTCCCGTGTAGGTAGAAGCATGAAACTTTGGGAAGTTGTCGAGTAGCCTCTCGCGACGAAAATTGGAGCAAAAGAATTTTAAAAATAACACTCATGGGGGCCGGGGGCCCAAAAACGTTTTTTTTCCTTATATGGCCTATATAAAATTTGAAAATCACCAATTCTCCTATTTCCCGAGTAGGCAGGAGCATGAAACTTTGTGAAGTTGTTGAGTACAATCCCGCGATGGTAACGGGAGAAAAAACATTTAAATTATCACTTCCTGGGGACCGGGGGCCCAAATAACGTTTTTTTCCTAATATGAGCTATATAAAAACTGAAAATCACAAATTCTCATATTTCCGTTTTCCAAAACCGTTTTTTTTTCTCCGTATATGGGCTATATAAAACTGAATAAACACTAATTCTACAACTTCCCGTGAATGTAGAAGCTAAAACTTTGGGAACTTGATTAGTACACTCTTATCTTTAAAATTTTAATATTTTAGCCTGTTGATATCGCCGAAGTGTACACAACATCTTATATGAGAATTTGTGATTTTCAGTTTTTATATAGCTCATATTAGGAAAAAACGTTATTTGGGCCCCCGGTCCCCAGGAAGTGATAATTTAAATGTTTTTTCTCCCGTTACCATCGCGGGATTGTACTCAACAACTTCACAAAGTTTCATGCTCCTGCCTACTCGGGAAATAGGAGAATTGGTGATTTTCAAATTTTATATAGGCCATATAAGGAAAAAAAACGTTTTTGGGCCCCCGGCCCCCATGAGTGTTATTTTTAAAATTCTTTTGCTCCAATTTTCGTCGCGAGAGGCTACTCGACAACTTCCCAAAGTTTCATGCTTCTACCTACACGGGAAGTTGGAGAATTAGTGATGAATCAGTGAGTCAGTGAGTCAGTGAGGGCTTTGCCTTTTATTAGTATAGATTATTAACTAATTTCTGCAGTAGACAGGGAATATAACCCATCCATGTCCAGAAGAAGGCGAGATACAGGGCGGCTCGCCCCTCCACACAGTCCTTACTATAGGGCGGCCCGCCCCTCCACACAGTCCTTCATACGCAAATGTTTACTACAGTTTAATAAAAGAACAAGGAAAGAAAGAAATGTCATTAACGCTACTGACCTTGAATTTACTGAAAATATATTCACTTCAACGAGTTTACACAGGTCTCTCACAGTTATAACATTATTCCGACTCTTAATACATCCGTAGGTAGCTTTTAAAGAAAAATAAAACTGGCTTTTCACATCTGTCCAATCGCTTTAAGTCAGAAATCCTTGTAACTCGACCGAATCGCATCACTCACGGCCAACTCACGAAATATAACTTTTATCATAGAAAATTCTGGTTTCAGTTAAGAGAAACATCACAACTAAAATAATATGTTCACGTGGCCATCTTTTCAGTTATCTTATACTTCTAATTATTTCTTTTTAAAAAATTCACAAAAGTATATTTTATTACTCATTTACTTAATTCGCTATATAAAAAAAATATATTTATCCAACCAACTTTAAATGGGGGATAATAAGTTTTAGCACTCAAGAATTGTATCCTACTCCAACCTAAATAAATAAACACAAAAATACAAACTACAAATATAACAGAGATGTTATACTCATTTTATAAGACTTAAGATTTTGCCGTTCATTTTGTTTAATATTGGTCTAAGGTGAGAAAGTTGTAAACAGTTACCATATAATCTACAGTTCACTGCCATATAATTGAGTTAATTCGGTAGTCTAACACTAACAGCAGCAGTTATCCAGGAAAACATTGTATGTGTACAATTGTCATTTCCAGGCCAAGACCTCCCGAGCCTTCAACCCTGTGTTCCCCCCAAAACACGCTTTGCTATGAACGTGCCAAGGCTCCAGCGTGAGTCACTCATCAGACTTAGGCTAACCTTCATTCAACACCCAGCAGATGGTGCCAGACACCCCGGTACTAAGTGACCGCCCCAGCCCCTTGCCGTCTCACTTCCGTATTACTCCCCTTTTCAAGTTTAAAATACTCCCAGCCCCGCCCCTCTTCCCTCATCACACACTGTTGTGTGTGAAATGAAATTACACGCTCATACGGCTTTGTTGTTGTATAACAATAGAATAAAGCAAGATAATTAGCATTTTTTCAAGGCATCTAAATTGAAAAGGACACACTTCTCAGCTTTAAAAAAACATTCAACTTCAAAAGAAAATGGCAATAACGATAAATCAATGCTAAACATTCTTAAAATAATCATTAAACAGCCCAAAATTAAAATGAATAAATAAGAAAGAATGCGAGTTATATATTAAATGACTCCTTTCTAATTAATTACTTTAATTTTACAGCATACCTGCTTCTTTATAGTATGTACAGCAAGATTTATGTTTAAAAATATGTCAAAAGCCCATTTATAAACTTCTCGGTAATTGTTGTTGACACATTCTTCCTGGTTCGGATTTCCTGTTGTGCGAATTTAATAAGATATTGAAAAGAACTAAGTGAATGATGCTCAAGCCAAAGCGGTCACAATAATGTTGAAGGTGCCCCCAACACATTTCGATTTTGTGCACACAGCATTCTTTTCAATTTATTAACTTTGAAAAGAAAATGTTTGTTTAATTTATGTAGATAATTACACTTCAGACGTCAATGTATAGACATAGTCTATCTTAACTATAACACGCCATTAAACTAAATGAAGAATATTTCAGAAATTTTCACCTCATGTATTTAGACTCATAATCTAAGGTTTTGTAGCCTTAATAATAAGTTGTAGCCGTCAATTTAACTTGCTTGTTATACGGCCACCAAAATATTACTTGTTTGATGGAAAAGAACACTTGATGTGGACTTTGCTGCGAGATTGGGCACATCAAATAAGCAATTCAAATTCAATGAATAATGTTTATTGATTTATTGGCTATACATGGCAAGATTTAGATTCAACAAATCACCAAGAAGATGATAAAGAAGATACCATATTTTCTGTACACTTTAAATGAGAAGACAAAATTCAAAATATGTTGGCAAAGACGTCGAAATTAAAAATAATATAAGTATCTGTATGCAAAAGTAGTCGATTTCGGGTTTAAACTGTCATGCAATGTTTACTTGCATTCGCTGTCAATCCATTCCCATGTATTTTTTTTAAAAGTATAAACGCATTTAATACTCCTTCCTTAAATGTTAACGGTGTGAACGGTGCCTTATACCCGGCCCACCTTCCAGGCATAATGTCTAAGCACGCCAGACTTTTGCCACGCAAATGTATACAAATGCCACCTGTTACAAACAACAGCTGTAATGAAGCGTTCGACCGGAAAAATTGAGAGAACATGATGACATTTACTGTTTGGATGTGAGCAGGATGCAGTAAAGAAATTGAGAAAAAACTCGAGGGTGTGCAGGGACACAAAGACAACATGGAGGTGCATGGAGCTCATGTTAGCTAGTATAAAACCATGAAGCCGTTTGCATATGGCGACAACATCTGCCAGTGCTTTTGAGAATAGCATTGTTGGAGATAGGGGGAGTAAGTTAATTTTGCAAAACAGGATCTGCTACTAGCATCCAACTGTGGTTTTTCTCTACTGAAAGCTTTTGAAATTCAACTATGTTGATGATCCTTACCATTTAATCGCTTTTACCTAATATTTAAATGAGCGGATGCTATTGCGTTTTTATTTTAAAGAAACCTCGCATTTCTGAAAGTCAAAGTTTTAAAAAACAAACTAGGAATCTGAAGGAAAAGATGAAAAAAAACATCCAGTCAAAATCGATGTTTGAGCGCGTGGCCTTGAATCTTATGAAGCTGCTGTTATTTGCATCGGGTCAGACACGTGTGTCACAAGACACAGCCTGAGGCAGAAAATATCGAATTCCGAATATTCTGGTCACTGAACCTTAAAGTAGGGGGTCCCAAGCGTATAAAGAGGTTCTTGATTTTTAACTTCGAGAAATAGCAGTGTATTTATTCACAAAGAGAAAGACAAAACTACTAGATCTAGAACCCATGTGCTGAAGTAAGAGAAATTGAACAGTTTATCGACTGGGATTAATAAATCCTACCGCCAGCTAGTTGTCCAAAGCTGAGTTAAACCTATTCTCAGTGTGTGATCACTTAGGACAGTTACTTGAACACCTGGTACCAAAGCCACATTTGCGTCTTAGAGCTTCACAGATGAAGATTAACGGCTTGAAGACAACTACTCTCCCGTGCCTGAATCCCTCGCCAGTGTATGAATAAACATTTCAGACCACGTTTGTAAAATGGACTGAAAGCAGAATATGTGGTTAGCTTTCAGCCAGGGATTTGGGAGTGATTGTGTCTGACAACCCTTGCAGCGTGTATAACTAAATAACGTGGGTCGCATTTTTTGTATAAAGTTTGGTTATTTTTCTCATATGCTCCAGAATCCCTGGGAGTAGTAGGCTTATCACTTGCCAACACTAAAATGTTCTCAAGTGCACCGCCCCACGTTGTTAGTTAATCATGAGTTGTCGATAACTTCCAGGCAGACCCATTACTAAACACACGCACTGGTAGAAAAAAACACACTATTTTTTTCCTTTTTGGTCCATTTAAAAAAACGCGGCCTTTCAAAAATATATTTAATTTTATATTTAAGACTTCTGTCTTTGAGATAAGTCTTTCAGTCATATTGCACGACGTTTGAGTTATAACTTTCAGTCACATTGCACGACGTTTGAGTTATAACTTTCAGTCACATTGCACGACGTTTGAGTTATAACTTTCAGTCACATTGCACGACGTTTGAGTTATAACTTTCAGTCACATTGCACGACGTTTGAGTTATAACTTTCAGTCACATTGCACGACGTTTGAGTTATAACTTTCAGTCACATTGCACGACGTTTGAGTTATAACTTTCAGTCACATTGCACGACGTTTGAGTTATAACTTTCAGTCACATTGCACGACGTTTGAGTTATAACTTTCAGTCACATTGCACGACGTTTGAGTTATAACTTTCAGTCACATTGCACGACGTTTGAGTTATAACTTTCAGTCACATTGCACGACGTTTGAGTTATAACTTTCAGTCACATTGCACGACGTTTGAGTTATAACTTTCAGTCACATTGCACGACGTTTGAGTTATAACTTTCAGTCACATTGCACGACGTTTGAGTTATAACTTTCAGTCACATTGCACGACGTTTGAGTTATAACTTTCAGTCACATTGCACGACGTTTGAGTTATTACTTTCAGTCACATTGCACGACGTTTGAGTTATAACTTTCAGTCACATTGCACCTCTTTCCCATCATAACTAGTTACTGAAATCGATGTCTAAATTTGATGACAATGAAACCTAAGATGTGTATAAACTTTAAAATTGTTAAAATTAACAATGCAGATCATTATCGGTTTACGAAGTGCTTTGGATTTCCATGTCTAACTAGTTATGAATGCTAAATTTTCACTTTGACTTGAACCGTCTACCTTCAAATGAAAAGACAATCGCTTTTATAAGTTTATTATTCGACCACCTACCAGACATATCATAGCCAATCTAGTTTAATGTGGCTAAAAGATTCCTTGCAGACACAAATACGGGGAGGTATGTGGAAACTCAACAACAAAATATTGTATGTGGGGCAGATGATGTTATTTAAATTTTATTATTATATTGTTTCCTTGTGCAGAGTGAACTCCCATTGTGAACTTAATCGAAAAGCAAGCTGTTCGAACCCCTTCAAAGTAATTTCCTTTTTAAAGTATTATTTTTATCATAAATTGTCACCCCAGATATGTCAGTGTGAAAAATATCAAACGAATTATTCAACTGGTAGTGGGTGAAAATTCATCAACTGGATTTGACCCAAATAGATTAGTCAATTTGGTAAAAATAAGCAGCCCGTGTCGTAACCTGGGCTGTGTATATTAGTCTAATTGTCAGTGGAGTGTGTTTTCCCTCATCACTACATGAACAAGTAGACACAAATGAGAGCCTAAATGACTACTATTAAATGTTATAATATTGCATTGGTCACGTAGATTTACCAGCTAAACGCGACTTTAAGTAACTTAAATTAGTCTGTAAACGTTTCATAGATTACTTAGAAGGAAATAAATATTTATGTTATTAAATCAAAAAGCGAATTCTATTCCTGGTATATTTGCACTTTAAAGGATGACGCAATCATTTTTTTTAACAAGGGAAATTAATCTTGTAAAAAGAATAAAACGTTGGTCTTGGACAGTTCCTTCCCCTGAACATTTTATTTAAAATTAATTCTTTACTAAGTGTAGTGGGTACCGTATATACTCGAGTATAATTTGATCTCGGGTATAAGACGACCCTTCAATTTGAGACTTGAAAAGTGGAATTTTAAGATTACAAATTTTAAAATGAGTTATGCGAGTATAAGTCGACCCCCTGATTGACGCATCAAAATTTTGAAGAAAAAAAAACGTATGCCATACCAGAGTACAAGTATATACGGTATGTAATAATTTGTGTACACAGAAAGTGCTTAGGGAAAAAATATTTCTTCTTAGTTACTTATTTGTGTAAATGGATAAAAATAAAAGGTTTAAAATACGCCAGCAAACATATGAACTCCCTAAAGCTAGATTACAATTTGAAAAACCAATGTTTCCACAACATTCAGTTTTCTGCTGATTTCATTAAAACTAGCAAACATTTAAAATTAGGACTATTCAATTCAACTTAAGAAACAAATTTTAAAAATTTGCAGCTAATGTTTAATTGTGAATGTATCATTCCAATAAACTGAATAAATAAAACACAGTACTGTGTTTTTTGTTTTTGTTTTTTTTAAACTTTTTTTTCTTCTGTTTTTCTAAGGCACCAATATTTACAATATTTTTTAGCTTTTAAGGTAAAAAGATTTGCTTACTGTGTGGAAATTATGTAAAGGATGTCCCAGCCATCCCCCACTACTTCCTCCACCTCCTGCACTACATCCGCCACCGTCTCCATCATCATGATCACTGTCTGCCTCAAATTCACTGTCTCCTTTAAACTCTTCACATTCCATCCTGCAGAAGAGAAAATTTAAATGTTAAAAATATATTTAAAAGAATACACATGAGCTTTTCAGTTAAATAGAAATAAGCAAAATCAATATATATTTGATGATTGAAATTTGAACAACTAACACAACAATATAGATAAAATACTTATGAAAAAGCTCGACTGTCATAAGGCTGAAGTACATTAATACAATAACATTCATTTTCTTTTTTTTGTAAATTAATTTGCTTAAATTTATATTTCTATTTTCTTCCTCTGTAAATAAATAAAAGAAAAATTGTGGTAATAAATTCCTCAAAATATAAATTTACATCCATGTGATATTGGTTTTATTTCACCAACAAAGGCATTTTTTAAAACTTCTAAATATTTGTTATGTCTTTGGATTAAAGCAAAACTTACTGTTTTAATTGAATAACATATTTATAAAACTAAAATGTAAATAATACAAAGAAATAGTTAATTCCAACAAGAGAAGACTACTTCACTTCAAGCATTCATTACATGCAATAAAGGTTTTTGAAAACCCAGTGCTTGAATTTTTTTTTCCCCACCAATAATGTATTTTGACATCTGTTTTCAAATATTGTCAATGATTTAATGCATTAAAAACGCTTTAAAACTTAATAACTTCTATAGATATTCCATTAAAGATAAATGCTGATTCTCATATATACTACATTAAGTTGTGATCAGTGTCGTAGGGAGGGAGGCAAAGTAGCTAGGCCCTAGGAATTACTTACTTCCTTTATACATGGTTGGCTTATTTGAGGAATAAGTCATGGAGGAGGGAAGGTAAAAAATCTTAACCTGCCCCATGCAGCACTACCCTAGCTTGAGATAAACTTGCATCATTATTTGATAAATACCATAAAACTCAACTAATGAATATTAGGTAAATGAACTTAAAGCTTTTCTAAATTAACAGTTTGTCATCCTTGCCTTGATTAGCCATACCTATATGCACACAAGTTAATCAAACCGTTTTGATTATGTAAAGAATTGATGAAGGCATAGGTTTTAAAAACATTTTAAAAATATTATTGAGAGCACATGCAGATTTTTTTTTATTGTGCACTTGTTGCAAGTGGCTAGAGCTAAAGTTGTATACACGAAAAACACCGCGAGTGTTTTTGTTTAACTGTAGGTAGTACAGCACATAGTGAACAAAGAAAAAGTGTTTTTGTTTAACTGTAGGTAGTACAGCACATAGTGAACAAAGAAAAACTGGTGTACATTTATTCAAGTCAAGAAGGTCTCCTTAATAACCCACCATAACATTTGATAGCCGTCTTGGAGCCATGCCTCTAAGTCTTCTTTTTTCTTCATGTCCATCCTAATAACTAGAGTGAAAACGTGAATCCATCGTCCTTTGTTTATTTGTTGCCTTCTAGTCCAAACTTATTCCTCAAAGAATTAAAAACCGCTGAATTTATTTAGAATGAATTTGATATTGTGATTGTTGAAGATAATCCGACCACACTGAAAGGCAAGAATCCTTCTCACTATGAAACTACTTACATAACATGCAGCACGTGTCTTATAAAACAAAAAGTCATTTTCTTAAAAAGAAACAGCTGAGCGAGTTACTACATTGTACTATAAAATAAAAACAATGATTCATTAGCCTAACGCGTCCTGTTTTGCGGGGTTTTGTTTTCCGTGTACGAACTAGAATTAACGGGTTACTCCGAGGTAGTGGAAGTGTATTTGATAAACAAAACCGAGCCTCCTCCTACACAGTGGATTTCCTTGTTGAACTCTTGATAAATTAATCAGCATGACAACTTCCTGCTCACACCGAAAATATTCACGCGAAAAGCATGGACTCGGCGACTCTTCAATTATTCAGCACTGCCACAGCGACGTTTCTTTCTGGCAATTAAAGGATATATTAATCATGAGTACGATTCAACAAATGGACACGGACAATTTGTGTTTTTCTTTGTCAATGGGATGACCCGATTAGAGTCCACCCAATTCAAAAGTACATCGTTTCTATATGTTATAACAACGTGAGTGAACTTTAAATTCGACAAATTGGCTAACACTCTTATCACAGCCACTTGAAATCCGATGACTAAAGTGTGGTACTTATGGCTAATGCTTCGTTGTCAACAACGTGACAAAACATCAAAATACCACTAATAATTAGCAATGCCCTAGACCACAAATCGGCAACAATAACAAACACCGTTATATCACAGGAACTCTCAGCTTGTCTAAGCGCCGGATAAACTGGAACAGTCTGGGGTTATTATTTTTTTTAATATCGAACGTTCCAGCTGAGACAGGAAAAAAAAGGGCAGGAATATTTCCCCCCATCTTTCATGTTTCATTTGTGCCGGGAGTTTCTAAGCCTCCCTTGTCTAGCTAGCGAACGGTTATGTGCTCTACTGGATCTAGTCCCAGAGTCAGCTCAGTACTACACCCATGAGAACTGCACGCCCTACATACACACTATTTGCTATGCCGCCTTAATATGTATTTATTGCATACAGCACCAAGTGGGAGAAAGTGGGAATGTGGTGGCGGGGGTATGGGGAAGGACAGTTAGCACACACACAAAAAGAAATAATTTTTAAAGTAGTTTATATATAAATCTCAACAATATTTCTCCGCGTTTCTCGAGCCATGTCAGATAGTAGAAGTGGAAAACTGAAATTGGCACTTTAAATGGTGTAAGAGAAAGTTTTACTTTATCCTGCTGCTCACATAGACACGCAAGAACTATAATGGATATTGAGATATTACTGAACCTAAATAGACTACATGAACTGTTGCGTTGTAAATTTGAGTGCTATAGTGCGCAATTAATATGAAGATGAAAAAAAGTTTTCGTTTTTAAGGTTAAAATACAATTGAAATAATTCTGCTCCAATTATCACTCTCCCACCCCAAATAATACTAGCAGGGCTATATGATGTTTCTCTTTCTATCATTTTTTTTCCATAAGGAACTATAATAAAATATAGATGGTTGATGCCTTGAAAAGGGAGATATACGATAATGGATTAAGACTGCGCTAACCCCTTTTTCCATTATCATTTTAATTAGTTTAAGTTATTGCATGAAGACAACAGATAAAACGTTTAATCACATATTCTAATTCACCACTGACGAATTTCAGCTTGCTTTGAGATAGAGAAAGTGAATAAAAAGCTATAGATAGTAGAATCAAATACCGGTAAATAAAAAATTGCAATCATTCTTATTTTAATTTTATTGCGTATAATGTGTTTCTTTTTTTGTTTTGTTATTTCCGCATATGTTGCTATAAATATTGTTGGGTCTTGGTTGAACTTGTCTCATACCGGTACATAAATCACCCGGAATAAACTCAAATGAGGTTTGGTTTTTCAGGTATACAAAGTTTCAACATTCAAATTGCAATACAGCCTACATTAGATGTAACAGAGATACATAAAAAGTACGAGCCAAATGTAATAGTACAAAAAATGTCGCACTTGAATTGATACGTGATTTGTCAACAGAGCATAGTTTCTGGCCCATTGATTTCCTAACGGTAACAAGAAATTGTATTAGGCATGTGTTGTTGGTCTCTACGGAAAAGGTTGTAAATCAAATTATGAGAATGGTTTTTTAAAAGTCACCTAGTAACAGGAACATCTTGTGTATTGTAAGGAATTATTGAACGGAACTCATACGAAGGGTAATACTGGTCGGGCGGTAACGTTGGAATGAAAGTCCGGCACGTGTTACGTGAGTAGATCCAGATTGACCCATTCGAGGTCTCAAACATCTTGAAACTAAACATCATCGATACTTCCGTTCTCCGTACGCCTAAGGACATATGTGCATATTGGTACAGGAAGGAAACGGGTTCGACAATGTTTGACAGAACCAGAGATGCGAGCCAAGATGATGTATTGTTCAGTACGTTTTGCCTCTCTGGATCTCATCTGTCACTGACTGCACTAGGACTGGAGTATTCATATCACTGTTATTACTATGGATAATCAAACCATTGTTCCTGTAGTAAACGGAGGGAATGATCATTTTAAAAAAGATATTATTTAAAAAAAACTAGCCATTCCGTCATCCAGTGAAAGTCTCATGGGATGCTGGGTGCCACAGTGAAATGGATTATTATTCATTATTTCTCTTTGCTCACTGAATTTTTTTCACTGGCAGCTGGGGAGAGGAAGTTCGGTGCCCAACAACTACAGATGGGAAGTAATCTTGCGCTATTCATCTAGGGCTTTTCAGAAATCTAGCAGCAAAAGCCGTCTCGCCGTTACATGGTAACGTCAAGTAGTTACTACATGTTAGTGAATTTAAGTTCTGTTTTAAGCTTGAGTGGGTTTATTAAGATAATTTATTATATGAAGTATGTACAAGTTATATGAAAAAGGAACAGTCACAGTTTGGTTATATAACATGCCGTGTCAATTTTTATAAAAATATTTTGCATTTGTCGATGTTTCATTCAGATTTTATTTATTTTTTCTTAAATCTCATCTATGAATGTTATGACGTCGAAGTCATACTGGATATGATTGAAATAATGTCATTTTTCCTTTAAAATCTCAACTAGTTCTGTTATTGTTCATAAACACTGTCTAGGAATATAAATATATAGCGCCCTACATTTTAACTCCCCTGACGCGATGTCACGGAACAAGTGTATTCTATCAATATGGAGTATCGCTAGGATCGGGAAAGATATGCTAATTAATCTTATCTTATCTGTTTACAGACGCTCCTTCTATACAGAAGATTATTGCGTCCTACGCTTATCTATGGTTTGTGTTTAGTCCTGCATTTTTATTAGAGATTTAAATGTTGATAAAGTGTTGGTTTTCCTGGATTCTTCAGGCAACCCATTCCACGCCCGAATTCCGGACGGGAAGAAGGAAAATTTGTATGTGTTTGTTCTTGCATACGGAATAAGAAAGGTGTTTTTATCCTTATGTCTATCTGAGGGTTGTATTAAGTTATCTTTGTGTTGTATTTCTAAATTAGAATTAATTGCTTTATGTATGATTACTACTTTGCTCTTGGTTCTTCTATCCTCTAGTGTTTCAAGGTTTAATGATTTAACTAATGGTGTTATTCTTGTCAGTTTTGAATATTCTCCAGTAATGAATCTGGCAGCTCTTTTTTGAATTTGTTCTAGTTTATCAATGTTTTCTTTGGTGGATGGGTCCCATACAGAAGATGCATATTCTAATACAGGTCTCACCAAAGTGAGGTAGCATTTTAGTTTTATATCTCTATTACATTTGTTAAAGTTTCTTTTTATAAAGCCTAAGGTTTTGTTTGATTTTTTAATAACTTCATTGACATGGGGATTCCATGATAGTTTCTCATTTATTAAGACTCCTAAGTATTTTGCATCTTTAGTTTGGGTCAGTAATGTCTCAGTGAAGTAGAATGTCTAATACTTTTACTGCGTACAACACCCTTACTTAAAACGTATCGGCTGCGGTAATTAATTTGAAACATTTTAGTCCTTTATTATAATTTTAAAACTGATACAACTCTTTCTGCCTGCCAGTATGACACGCGTGCCGTAGATTTTCGACTGTGAGTTTAAATCAAACATAACAGTAAGGGATATGACATTCATAAAGAGGAAGAACGTTTTACAATTGTAAAGGAATAACTTGAGAAGTGGGGGTAGTCTAGATTGAGGGGCCTTCAGTGGTGTAGGCCTAATTAAACAAGTACATTTGAACAGGGAAAGATATACTGCAAGAAATTATTTTACGCCCTGAAATATTCTTGTATATTTAAAACAAAGCTCACTGTCGCATAAAATCTGTGAAATCCATGATTCCTGCTGTGAAATCCATGATTCCTAAATATTATTCAAAAGTTATAAAATATCATCCAATTTTCACGAAAATTTCCGCTTGTGCACATATTAAAAATAAGCCAGTGGTCTTAAAATTGGAGAAGTTATTCCACATTATCATTATGACACATTTTACAACGGTTAACATTAAAAATATGAATTTGTGAGTCGAATATTTTAGAATAATTTAATGACTCTCTTTCTTAATGGATAAACTATCAGACCATTACATGTACCTGACTCAGACAAGTATTTAATTTACTAAAACTTATGATCTCCCATTCTACGTATACTCAAGGGCATCAGGAATAACTATCATGGAGTATGTTGTTTTTTATTTCCTTAAATCTGATTGTAGATTTCATTTCCGAAACGGAAGAGCGAAAATTATGCTAAACCAAAGCTACCTCTAAGGGGCCATCCATATATTACGTACGCACAAAATCCGTATTTTTGTATCCCCCTCCCCCCCCCAGTTGCACGCCGTACATTTTCGGGACACCCCCCCCCCATGCGTACGTGCAAATTCGCTCACCCACCCCCCCCTTTTTTTTTGAAAAAAATAAATTTTAAGCCAGTCAAAAGATATTGGTTTACTCTTTAAAGCCGTCCATAAATGACGTCACACTCCTAAAAAAGGGGGGAGGGGGTCACGCATTTGTTACGAGGCGGAGGGGGTTGTTTAAGAAATGTGACGTCACATCATAATGCAACATGCAAATTTTCAATTCGAAAATACGGCTTTGGGGGGGGGGATGTCAAAGCTTTGGGGACCGTCATTAATGACGTAACGCGATTACGGCCGATTTTTACCCCCCCCCTTTTTTTCGTCACACGTATCACAAAAAGTTAGCCCCACCCTCCACACTTTTCCAATATGACGTCACAAAAATACCCCCCCCCAAAAAAAAATATTTTTAATTTGAAAATTAGCATGTTTCAAATCACTTTTTTGTCATTTAATTAATATGTATTAAGTGTAAGGCTGCACTCTATTATCGTAACACGTGTGAAGCCCATACTAACCGTCATTTCAAAAATAGTAAGCAATCAAACTATTTAAGTGCAACTTTTCTTTTAAGTTACGGGTTTTGATGTGACGTCACATTTCTTTAACTACCCCCTCCCCTTCGTCACAAATGTTCGAACCCTCACCCCTCTAGGTGCGTAACGTCATATATGGACATACATGACGCCACGCGATTTTGGCAGATTTTTCACTTCATTTTCGTCACGCGTCGTCACAAAATCTTAGACCCGCCCCTCCAATATGACGTCACAAAGCTATGCGGGGGGGGGGACCTCATAAAAGCTGTATTTTCTATTTGAAAAAGAGCATGTTTAAAATCACGTTTTTGTCATTTAAGTATTTATTTAGTGTAGGCCTGCATTCTAATATCGTAACATCCGTGAAGTCATGTAAAACGCCATGTGACAAATAAAATATTTCAGTGGAACTTTTATTTAAAATTTGCAGTTTTGATGTGACGCCACATTGCTCAAACACCACCTCCCCCACGTCACATATCGTTACAAATATGTAGACCCCCCCTTTTCCCTCTAGGTGCGTGACGTCATTTATGGAAGGCCCCTTTGTGGCGTAATACTGGAAGGGGGATCTAAGTTTTTGTCTCTAAGTGTGACGAAAAGGGGGGGGGGTAAAAAATCGGCCAAAATCGCGTGACGTCATTCATGGACGGCCCTTTTATAGTTTTTTGTAATATCGTGTTTTTCATGTTGAAATTATTGAAGAAATACAATAGAACATTCACATTTTATTGTCTTGAACACTACATAACAAAACTGATAAAATAGAACAATCCAAGCAGTGAAATCGCCGTCCCGTTGTGTGTTTATAACGGCTATGGCACCGGTGGGCGAAAGAGAAACTTCATCTAATTTCAAGAAATGTAAATATAAATCTGACGGATATATTTTAGTAATGTGTAAACGTTTAGTCTGAATCAAATGTTAACAACTTCGAAGTAATTAAAAGTTCAGAATTTCGTTTGCATTGAATTATAAATTATAAAACATCAGTCTTGACTCAGTCGGTCTCAAATCCCGTTTGCAGCCAGAGCGGTTAACGTTACTAGGCTTAGTATTATGCAAATTAAAATGTGCGTACGTACGCGTTCAGTTGAGACTCCCCTCCCCCTGTACGCATCCATACGCAAAATGCCGTTAATTTAAGACCCCCCTTCCCCCCTCCTTGCGTACGTAATATATGGATGGCCCCTAAGCAAGCGGCTCTACAAATTTTGTAAATGAGCCTAAATCTCTAATAGATCATAACCCAACAACCAACGCAAACCCACATTTTGTATAATACAATTTGTCCTCCATACCCTGACTCCATAAAATCATGTCGGCGCAAAATTCTGTAAAACTTAACTCCTCATGTGCTGCTTTTAGTAGGAAACCGCGCCCACTTAAACACATTTAAATCCAAAAACAGTTTTCACAATATGTCTAGGAATTTTTAAAAATTCCCAATAGTCTAGCCCTAATAGAGAATAATTTTGAAATATGGCAAAGACTACATAATTTAAGCAACGCGGTGTCGTTTATAACAATTCATGTATTTATTTGATAGATGCTACCGCCAAAGATTTTAGCTTTGCTTTCAAACCTAATTCACAAAATCAAAAATTTAAGTGACGGAACAGAATCGAAACAAGTAACGAGGCCTATCTTCTTTTACGTACTTGAAGACTCGACAATTCTGCTCTATTATGTACCTTGAACCAAATGCCTTTTTTTAAAAAACAATTTGTAATGACAATTCTTAGTTTGCTATAAAAAAAATTAATGACAATTCCCAGTTTGTTATAATTGTAAGTTATAACAATGTTTTTTGAGAGGGGAATCCAGTAAACCTTTCAATAGGCATTAAATTACAGTTTTATCACTACGGTTTGCGACGCTTTCTATAAATTATTTTGTTACAGGTGAGATGAATTCCTCAACGAATGCTAAAGATTGGAACGACAGTAGAGTTCCACAAGGGTGAAAACTTGTTTTTTTAACCTTCCATGATCCTATAAAGCGTGAAAGGCATTTGATCCAGAAGAAAAAGAGAGAGTTTGGCTGTGACGGGAGATGGGGTGGGATTGGGTGGGGTGGGGTGGAGTAGAGAGTGGAGCTGGGGAATACATATTTTTCAAGGGGTGGGGTTACATGGAAAATTTGTGGTGCAAAGAATATAAAATTCGCTACATGTTTGTTTTTAATGTTATATGGTGGTAAGATGACGATGCACAGGGGAGAGTATAAAAATGAAAATAAAATAAATGAAAGAATAAAGGCACGTGTCTTCAACATAAGCATGTACTTTATCTGGCCCAGTGCCAGGCCAGGTAGGAAGGACTTCCACCAGATGTGAAACAAGATAACCTTGACTACTGTCATGATGAACTATCCTATCATTGTTGCAGTGACTTGAACTCCGCATTTAGGCATCAATCACCTTTTTATTGCACTGTCAGGGGCGTTGCAAAGAGATAACTGCAGCGCTGAACTTATTGTTTAAAACCAGTATTAATATTATTTGAAATATAAGTTACAAGGTAAATGGTGCATGGAGTAACTTTGTAATAAGTGAAATAAGTTTTCGGTTCAATAGCCGAACAAGCGAAATACGCCAGGCTATAAGTCAGAAACATTCAATAAGTGAGGTACATTCCTCATATTACTAGGGGTTCGGTGATAACGATCGTAGTACGGTGGTTCGGCGGCATTTAAACCGAAATGATTCTCATATATCATATATCTCCATCATTCATTGGACAATTCTCAATTCAAAGCAGAGCAGTGAAATATTTTTTTATAAATTATTTGAGGCCATGACCCAGCAGGAAAAACCCCTGTCTTGTAAAATTACAGGTGACCGTATTATAGCTTGAGGGGTAAATGGCCCATATACAAGTTTAGCCTAAGAAAGACAAATAATAAAACACGGAAGAGAAATAGTATTTTACGTCACCTATCATGATCGTGGGACCAATCCCAGCGACGTGACTTTTGAATTTATTTCTGGAGGTGACCTTTAAGAAACATTATAGGGATTTAAAACATTCAGTCGCCTAAGTTATGGAATATATAGCACATTCTTTAAAATTTAATAAATAAAATGGACAACGGGGTCGATTTAATTAAAATATATTTAAAAATTATTTTTAAAAGACTTTTGCCTGTTACTCTGTATTATTACCGGTAATTACTTGGGCTGGTACTGATTTTAAAAAATGTGTTCGATTAATTGAATAATCGATTAATTTTCATTAATTATATTTTTATAACGCATATTTAGATCCCTGTTAGATCACGATTCATTATTTCGCGAAATCGGTTAAGTCGCGGTAATTCCATGACTCCCAAATTTTGTGACGTTAACACAACAAATTCGTTCTGCTATGCAAGAAATAAGGAGGAAAACCCTTTTTTTTACGTATGCACGTCTAAATAAATATAAACGAGGTAAAAGTTTGTAAGTAACAAAAAATATATATTAGAAAATTGGAGAGAAAAAACATTAGAAATATTTTCTTAGATTTTAATCGAATTTTAATTGATTAAAAACTTTAACAATTAATCGATTAATTAATCTTTAATTTCCGAAGTCCTAGTAATTACATTTGAAAAATTATTTTCAGCAAAAATCATTAATATTAAATAATATTGAGGGTTAGCATTCAGAAATATACCACAAATCCTTACGCTAAAAAATGAATTCATTATTGAAGGGGTTTTGTTTCGTTGAATGAATAAATAGAGAGTGAATCAGTGACCATTCAAAAAATTTTTAACTTAAGTGACGAAATTTGGGCAGGAAGTTAAAAGTAAGGAACTGAAATTCTGAATATTCTGACAAAACTAAGAATTACGTTTTGCCATCAACTTTAATCCAAGTAATTATGACCATCATATCAGTCAGGCTAAACAACGGGCTCTAATAGCAAATTATATTTTTTACTTTTACTGTGCAGCAGTGATAACAAGATACAATATACATAGAGGAATTATAGTTTGTATAATATAAAGTTTTTCCTATTAAAATAAACCAACATTTACTGTTGATGTCTAGAAATTTGGTTGGACTATTCAAGTTTCCCTTCCTTCATCAATGAAGAGAAATTCACCACATTGGTTGAGAAATGTGAATGACGAAACAGCAAGAGTTGTACAGGCCAATAGCTTTAAACCTTGCTACTGTGGTGTTTCTTTAGAAATTTTAGATTGTTCCGCTTAAACGTAAACGCATGAAAAAAATTATCTGCTTTTGATTTATTTTTAAGTGTTTTTATTAAATTACTAATAAAAACGCAACTTTCTCTGTCGACCCGCGTGCCTGAGTTAGAACCATGCAAGGCATTTAATAATTGTGTTGCTGTGTCTAACCAAGAATACCCTGTGGGCTTGTTCAATGACTACAATATCAGCAGTCAACCACTGGGCGAGTGCAGACTGGAAAGGTGTGGTGATATGGGAAATGGCTTTGTTTGTCTGCTTGACATTAGGGTCGATAGAGCTCAGACTCAGCACGAACACGTGAATCAAATGCCATCTGTTCGCACAAAAAGATATCATTCTAGACCAAAGTTACTTCTTTACGGTATTCGGGTGTTAATGTTGTACAGTGATAAAGTTAAAAAGAATCAAGAGACAATGGTTTACAAATTCCTCTGCTATATTTTTATCTGTAAGATATTACAAACATAACCTCAATTACATTATTGTGGTTAAGATTATGAATGAGAATGCAATATTTTATGATCGATATAAGTAATATAGGGAAGCTATATGGATAAGCTATAGATTGCTCTGATTTACATTCGACTAATGTAAGAAATTATTTATATTTATAGCCCATACAAGATTCCAATACTTTTTTTAGAAATTAAAAGTTAAAAATTTTTATCTTTAAAACATCTTTGTCAAATCTACCACACTATTTTGTTATTCATAAAGTTTACACTTTCCATATCTTCTGCTCCTCTATACTCATAGTTTGACAAACCTTTTACTTAACTTGGCAAGAAGATATTGCGTTTACTGAAAACAATAGCAACAGTCGAAAATCAGCACACACAAACATAAACTTTGACAATTCAAAAGGTTAGGGCTTAGAGTGTGAGGCGTTATAAAAACAAGTCCATTTCCTTCGACTCAATGTTGATTTTCTCTATATTTTATTTGTGAAAGGTTCCCAGGCTTAGTTTGGGAATGCACTGTTATCATTTTACGATATACAATCTGACTGTCATCTTTGAAGTTTGGTTTTATTTTTTATTTCCATCAGATCCTAAAGATAAAGTTACCGAAGGAATTAAAATGTTTATAAAGTCAGTTTCACATCGGAAAATAATGAAATCGTGTAAATGGTAATTTGTTTTAATTTTTTTTCATATAGCTTATAGTTGCTATATAACGCCCTCCCGTGGCAATTGAAATCGTTCGAGTGTGTATAATAATAATGGTAGTAATTCATGTAACCTCCCGTGAAAACGACGTTTTGTGAATTTGTACATAATATTGTTGAATCATTTTTCGGCCTACTTTCCACGACAGATTAATTGCCCATCCATCTAAATCTATAGAAACGTTGCCAACAGGGGCCAACCACCTCTTCCACACCTCCTTTCTACGCCAAATAAGCCTCACTCTGTTTTACAATATAAATATACATGTATATATATAAATGGAAGCTAACAGATGCTGTCTTTGGAACAAAGGATATTTCCTATTTGATCACATTATCAAAAGAAAAAAAACGTTTTTCGACTGTGACAGGCAGAGCTCAGGCTTAGTTTTTACTTCCCTAGCCCGAGTCCATCAAAGTACATTAGGAATGTCTTAATGGCAATTATTTTTTTTTAATATGAGAGTGAGAGGTCGGGAATAGAGTAAACAGTCAATAGATATCCAGGCCCTGCTACAATAAACCCAAACTTTCTTTTTCAAGTGGTTGAATGCGGCCGTGAGTCCTTCACTTTGGTGGGATCTAATGAAGTCTTTCGAATATAAATTTTAATGTAAAAGTAAAAGCTTGCCAAAAAAAGTTTTCAATTTATAATAATAATAAATTATATTTATTACTTAATGTAGACTCCACAAGTCAGCAAGGTTCTTCGTTATTCTTACTTTCTTAAAATATTACAATAGAATATTGAAGTCAATTTTTCGCTTCAAAAACGTTAGTTGAAAGTATTTTCAAAAATGAAATAGCAGTAAAAGGTAAGCAAACATTTTTTCTAGAAATATCCTCACTAGGTGTTGTTTTAAAAAACCGAAGAAAAGGGTAAACTTTTGATTAGATGCCGTCCATAAAGTACGTCACGCTCCAGAGGGGGGGGGTGTAAGAAAGTGTGACAGTTTGTGACAGGGGGAGGGGGGTTCGGACCATGTGTGACGTCACGGTGTGTTATATTAAATTTTAATTATCATGTTAATAAAAAATAAAAATGTGTTCGAAACTGTGACGTAGGCCTACTTTGTTCCGAGATTTGTGACCGAGGGGGGGGGTTAAATGGTCAAAAATAGCGTGACACACTTTATGGACGACCCCTTATGGAACGATTTAACGTTAACTTTTCCTGATTCATCTACATAATGCAAGCAGTTAATTCTTTATAACTTTATATCTTCTACATCTAGTTTTAATATAATAATGTATATTAATTCATCAATAGTTCAATAGAAGTCTGATTAAATACGAGTATAATTTAAATATAATAATATTAAACTAGGTTACTGTCTTCTAGTTTAAGCCAAGTGAATTAGGCTAAATAAATAACAAGAAATGTTAGGGATTGCAACTTAATGACATTTTAATATTAATAAAGTTAGTTTACAATTTGTGAAATATATTTCGGACTCCAGGCACTGAAACTGAAACAAAAGTCAACAAATGCAATAGCAAAGCTTTTATGAATCATAATCAATGTAATTGATGTGGTCTGAACATGACACATTTCATAGAAAGGAATCTAACGGCTGCTTTGAAAATGAAGGAAGTGAGGGCGGGGTTCAGGCTAAAATACGCGCCACTATAATTTTTCCAAGCAGCAATAGTTCTCAGCTCAGCTCAGCGCATCGACACATTGTGGAGGCTAATGATTTGAATTTAGTTGCTCTGTACCCTAAAGTCATGAGTATGAGTATTTTTTTTCTTCCAGAAATCATAAACCGCCTGTCTTTAAAGCATGACGCTCCGTTATAAGGTGAATCTCGATAGTAATTAACACTGTGATTTATGAGGGCATCCTATATAATAAAAGACTATATTGAGGGCATCCTATATAAATATAATAAAAGACTATGTTCCGTGAGGGCATCGATAGCGATTGGTCCCTCAAACACATATGACTCCTACAGCCAATCATATTGAACACGTTTACGCGGACGTTCAAAACGAGTTATTTTTGGTGCAGTATTTCTTCCAAGACTTTATTTTGAGTTATGCGCGTTGGGATTTATAATCAAAAGCTCTGTTTTTACGAGTTATTTATTTTCAGTAATTTTAACTATAATGAATAGTATTTTTGACGTGATGCACATGTATGCCGGTCGAGACGGCTGTTGGAGGGGAGTTACAACATGCCACCGAACGGTGGCGGAACGTCCTTGGACGGGCTTTGTTGCTTGTATGTAATAAATAACAAAATCTGACAACAATCGACGTAAAATGTGATAAAATGCTCACAAATTTTGTGTTGATGCTCTTTGCTTGATTTCTCGAATACAGTGGTACCTCGAGATACGAAATTATTCCGCTCTGTGTTGGCTATCGTATCTTGGATTTTTTGTATCTCGAACTAAGTTTTTCATGTAAAATACTTAATTCGCTCCAAGCCACACAGAAACAACACTAAAAATTGAAAATATCATGGAAAACTATAGAAAAACAAAGTAGGATTCTTCAGTCCTTAAAAGTACACATTATTTATTAAATAAATAATAATAAAACAATGAAAACAGAATAAAATAAATGAAAAATAATATATATACAAATGTACCTTTCAAGTGAGGCGAAGTGTCGGAGATGGTGGTAGGGGAGGAGAACGGATGGCAGAAAACGTTACGATATTACGTACCAAAAACTTAATAAACAATAAAAACAAACGTAACACAACACTTAAACTTATGAACATTTTTGGGGGGTTGATTTTTAAATATTTCAAAATTTAAAAAAAATATTATTTTTTTTTGCGCTTTCTGATTGTTTTACCTTTCACTTTCATTTCCTTTGCTTAACTTCCACCAACATCTTCTTTTCTTATTTTAAAGAAATATTTTTTAAACTTCGCTTACTAATGGTCTCTTGGAAAATGTTGATCCAATGAAGTAGTTTTTAACTGCATTTTACAATGTTTCTGAAATGAGTCAGGCAAATGTCATAATTGAACTGCGCAAGAGCTGTTGGTGGCACGTTGAATGCAGTCACGGGCTGCCCAATGTTGTCAACTGCGCGTATTTCGTATCTTGGAAAAAAATCTTCTTGTGGCCTTTCGTATCTTGGATTTTTCGTATATTGAAGCATTCTGATCTCGAGGTACCACTGTATATTGTTATTACCCATGCTATAACTCAGTGATTCTGGAATCAGTAACTCTATAACGAGAAACAAAAAGCTGGATTTTGTATACCTAAAATATTAGTAAATTAAAAGGTTTTTTGTTTGAATTTTGTTAAAACTCCGTTAAAGCACACAATATGATGAAACAGTAGTTGCTCTTGCATCCTTAGTTAACATTGATACAATTAGAGATTGTGTATTTGTAACCACACGTACCCTATACAATGAAGCCACTAAAATAACAAAAGAGTGAAGATCTTACTGCGACAAAGACTATGTACTTCAATAAACTATATTAATTTCGTACTGGACTCTTAAACTATTATCTCTCACCAGCCATTCTTGTGGAGAACACAGTTCCGCACTCCGGCGATTCAATCTTCAGCCTGCTATCATATAGTGTCGATGAGTCAAATCTAATTTCGACAATAACTTTAGAACTTCTTTCAGGATTGTTTTCGTTTAAGTGAACAGAAACAAAACAAAGTTTATGCAGAAACAATTTGTGTTAATAAAATAATAAAATTTAAGCTTTAATTTTAATATACGATATACAAGCGAAAACGTTTCCTCAATGCTCCATCAATACATTTTTTTAAAAATTATATTAAATTTTTTCGTAGGCAGAGCGTTGGCCAAGACCCCCTTGGCGCTACCCGGGGTCCATTGCATCCATAGCGTAGTGACGTAGGCAGACACCGACCACTGCCGTAGTAAGAAAACTGTTAACGATCAGATTAGAACAGTAGTGATTGAAGGCAGAAACAGGGTAGGAACCATAATCACTAGTAGCCGCCTAGATATGTGATGTGGACTTGGTAAGTGGCAGTTCCTTCGATGATTCTATCTATGCAGTCTGAGAAACTCCTATACTATTAGGCAACAGTTACGTCCCAGCTACTTTAACAAACTAGTCGCACTGTAGATAACCCACTGTGGAAATCCCTGCAGAGGGCGTCCCAGTTAAACCCCGGGGCGGGGGAGGCTTAGTAAAGGACGTTAATTTCCTGGAGCCGCAGTCCTAGAAAGTTCCGTTGGGTGGTGCGGGAGGTTCCCATCTCTTGGGGGAGCCTCTGCGGTATCACTCACCGGACCGGGAGTTTTGTATTGAGGTTGCCCTCATCCACCTTGTCAACGGAGGGTAAAGCAATTAGGGGGGGGGGCGTCCCAATAAGACACGTTCCCACGTGCCGCTTCGCGGCCTGGTAGTGTGGGAATATCGGACACGCTAAGAGAGGGGCGGTACTTTGAGGGGAAGTATCAAGAGCTTCAGCTCGACGACTTCAACGTTTTTCTTATGAGATCGTCTACAGTCCATGGTTCATGACTGCCAATGGGACGCACTTGAATTTGATCTCATGTGTAGCCTTGAAGAACTGTTCATCGATGAGACGTTTTGCCAGAGGCGCACCTGTCGTGGGCCGTGGGGGTGGGGAAAGGTAGAGACATACATTTTCACATCGCCACTGTCGACGCTCGGTCTCTTGGCCCACATAACCAGAGTTAAACTGGGACTATGATGAAGACATTTTTTGTCCAGAAGACCTGTTTCAGCGGACAGGCGATGAGGTGCGCTGATCTCGTTCCAACTGACTACCCATCTTACGAGTCATATATACGTCCGTGTTTTTACATTTGTACATAATGTTTTGTATGCTTAGGAATATTAAGAGTGCAATGTATTGTGTCAAGTTGTTGAAAATGTTTGTAAAGTTATGTGAGCCCCGTCACAGGCAGGTGTACTGCACTTTATAATGTACACAAAATAAATAAATAAACAAAGCTCAGTTGAAAGAAAAGGTACTGTAGGAAACAAATAGTTAAAAACCAAAACAGAAAAAAGACATTTCAGCTCTGTAAAATGGTGCTTTTGGTTCATACTTTCATACCATACGTAGTCAACGGACTAAATCGTTTTATAAACCTATACTATAAACCTATTTATTTGATTTAATATGATTAAAAACGTGGGGCGGGTGTTTGGTATAAAAATTAAAGATTTCTAATTTAGAAGGCAAAAGAGAGATCTATAAGTGAGAGTATGAGTGAGCTGCATATGTTAAACCTCATAAGCGCCGCCCCACGTTTTTAGTCATATTAAATGAAAGTACTTGAACTTATAAGTTTTAAATTATTTTCTTCTTTTTAGTCCGTTTATAAAAACGTGGTTTTTAAAAATCTTTTTTTTACTTCTATTTATTTTATTCTTTTTAGTCCACTTATAACAACCTGGTTTTTTAAAATATTTTTTTACCTCTATTTATTTTACCAAACACCTCACAAGTGCCCTCCCAACGTTTTAAAAACATTGTCTGCCTGCTAAATTTCAGCTCGATTTTATCGCGGGAAAAGGATTATAAAAACATGTTTAACATAGTGCGCACCGCGATACCGATTAGCAATTAATAGCATTTACATTTACAGATCGGGAATATATTTTTAAATAGTATCGTCAATATAATACGCACCACTCAGCGCGACAGGTAAGTATTAAAAAGGTTGGTCAATGTAATACGCACCGCGACACTCAAACACAAAAATTAACATGCTACATAGAGATAGAGATAATCTAAAAATTCATTAATTTAATTCCAGTACATTCGATCTATCTGAAATGTTGATATATCATTTTTATCATCACCACGAGTCTGCCTGCAATATTTCAGCTCGCTAGCATACGAGAAAGTGGGTTAAAATTCGGTCAAAAGTTTTTTGGCAAAAAGGCATCAAGTAAGTAGATGCCACGAGTTAATGTAAAGGATTTAAAAAGTAGACACAATTTAAAAAAACTAAGTATCAGTGCGACATATTACCCTGAAAGATTTGTCCTTACACTTCCCTTGACAATCCAGGGAAGTTTCTCACGGCGATACATTGCCACACCACAAATGCCTTTGATTGACGTAACAGCCAGTGTACATGACAACCCCCTTCAAGTCAAAAATATGCCACATCTAAACGGTTCGGCATAAAGCCTTATGTTATGTATATGTTACAGTTTAACGCCCTGTTTGTTACGATGTCATAAGAATATACAACTATGACATTTGCACATTTCTAGCGGCTTTATTTTGTCCAAATAATGATTATTATATTTGCTAAAAATTAGCTCGAATTTGAAACATTTGAAAATTACAGCAATAACTTTCAATCGCTTCAGGCTTGTGTTTTTCTTAGTCTTAACGTTAATACCATGTAAAATTATATGTGTGATTCAGAAACACTGGGTTATTTTGCGTGAGACGTTTTATTCATTGTTTGAGGCGTATTTTGTATTGTGTATGATTGAGTGTGATGTGTTTAAAAAATAATGTATATTTTAACAAATTACTACCATATTTATTTGCTAGACAATCATTTTTATTAATTTCTTTCATATGATCAATCAAACGAGCATTTTTAACACTAGTCTAATCAAAAACAGGTTCTTAATTTTGGCATATATCTCTTGATTCATTTATATATTTTACTAATAAACATTATTTTGTTGTTTTTTCAATGGCGAAAAAAGGTTCAAACGATCTATATACAAAAAAGCGTTCAATAAATATTTTATAAATAGCATAACATGATAGACTATCCGGCGCTAACAAGAAATTCGTTTCGTCTGAATGAAACCATTTAAAGTGTTAAATACCTTTTCATTTTTAGCAACAACATGACCAGACAGACATTTTTAAAAATGGGCCCCCAGTATCCTGTTATTATTCTTCGGGATGAGGTGTAAATGCTTTAATAATGGGAAATACTAACTAAATAACATTGAACTCGTTAACCTTGAGATTAAAAAAATTATAAACGATCTGTTATACAAATTATTCCGAATTGTCAGAATTTTTTTTACAACGAACATTGCCCATACCCGAACGAGCATATCTGGCAAATAGATCTTCGAGAGAGTTGTGTCGCTGCACCTTATAAAACATCTGAATACGTATGACTTGCACACTAGATAAGTTCAATCACCCTATCAACTTGTTCATTAAATAACTGTGAAACAGCTTTACTCCAAATCAATGTTCCCTCTAAGGTTCGTTGGTCGGTGTGCAAAGGAAAAAAAAAGTCGTGTGCAATATTCTTTTACAAAATTTGCTGAACGGTCATTCTGAACAGCTGCGCAGCGTCGGTCAGATAACTGCGCGGCCGCGCAGCTTAAAGGGGACATTGCGTCGAATAGAGACTGTGTTCTGTGTTGTGCTGAAAGCGGTGATCTGACACTATCGGTCCTGGTAGACCTCAGTAATGATATTGTTGTCATTGACCATGAGCTTCTTTTTTTCAAGACTTCTGAATGAGGCTGGGATTTCTGAAACTGCACTGACTATTTACATCTTATTTGACTCGCAAAACACAGCGTACTGTGGTGAATCATGGATCCTCCCACGCCAATTCCCTTACCTGTGGCGCGCCGTGGGGCTCAATTTTAGAACCTATCCTATTCTCTGTGCACACTTGCCTGTTTGACAGAACTAAAGGAAATCATGCACATATTATCTTGGAAATCGTTTGCCTTTGGACAATATTGTTGTCATTTGGTGAAATCACGGATGGCATCAGACTTGAGTTACACGATGAAAAGACGTGTGTAGTCCGGAGGGCAATATTCGGAATGTTGCCATTGCATCATGAAAAGTTAGTAAATCTGGAATCCTCTTGTCCAACGCGGTTGGAGTCCTTGGCTTTTACATTAATAGAAATATTAACAATGATCATTTTTATTAGTTATGTGGTCTGGGTTGTTTCTGTCATCTACTCGGCCTAGTTAAATTGCGTCATCATCTAAATAAGAGAGCAGCAAAATCGATTTCAGTCTCAAACCAGGCTTGATTGCATCAAAAGTTGTATGTAGGGTTTACCTAAATTCTAATTTTAGAGGTACATATAAGGTACAAGAAACTTCAGCCTCATAAACACCCGTTCTTAAAGATCTTCATTAGCTTCCTATAAATAACTCAAAAATTGTATAACTGACTTGCCAGCTGTATGAAATGATCTGCACCAGAGTATTTGAAAGAAAGTATATCAAAACAATAAACATATATCAGTTTGATAGGGAGTTGCGCTCTTCCCGAAAGTCCATTATTATTGACCCCAGTGTAAGGGGAGAAGGAGACAGAATAAAGTCGTTTAGAGCAGTGCTTCTCAAAGTGGTGGTCCACGGACCGGTGCCGGTCCTTAGGCCATCCGATGCCGGTCCGCAGATGTAACCAAGAAATGAAATTTCGCTACCACGTCAGTACAGGCAAAATAGTTCATATGTCCCTGGTGCAATGGAACAAATTCCTGCCGGTCCGCAATACTAAAAAGTTTGAGAAGCACTGGTTTAGAGTACGCTGCTTTTATTATATTACGCCGAACTTAAGTCTTGTGGGGCAATAAAGACAATGCTAAAAAATTTACCAGGTAGCTAAAGCGTGTTGAGCATGCTATATTCGAAAACAGCGCCTCATAAGAAATAAAGATTAAACTAAACATATACATGCATGAAAACTTAGAATGCTTTCATACTTCTATGTTAAAAGAGATGTTCTTTCAAAAGGAAATATAACAATGGCAAACGCGGTTGCCTGAACCGAACTGCAGTTATTTTCATATTTTTAATTAATTTATAAGTTGAGAGCGATAAGTTTCGACTTGTAGGTGGTAACCATTTTACGACAGCACTTTCAAACATTTTTTATTTTTGGTGGTGTTACTCAAAGAAAGAGATTCACCAGGGCTGCGGAAATTATCGATTAATCGTTACACATGTTAATCGATTAAAATTAATTTGATCGATTAAAATTCTATTAAAATTTAAGAAAATATTTCTTTTTTTTTCAATTTATTAATAATAGATATTTTTTTACTTACATACTTTTCCCTCGTATTATTATTATTTATTTAGACGTGCATACGTTAACAAAAAGGTTTTTCTTCCTTATTTCTTGCATAGCAGAACGAATTTGCTGTGTTACGTTAAAATATTTGAAAGCCATAGAATTACCGCGACTGAACCAATTTCGCGAAATATTGAATCGCAACTTAACGGGAGATCTATGTATGCGTTATAAAAATATAATTAATCGACACAATTTTTCCTGATTAATCGAACAAAAAATAAGCATTACCATTCCTAGGTTTACATAAATGGCAATGTAATTTTTTTTTAATTTGCAGCTAAAAATTAAAAACACCGAAATTTAAGCAGTTTTCAATTTCATGAATAATTTTTAAAAAGAAAAACGCAAGCCTAAAACTAAAAGATAAATTCTATTCATTCTTATCAAGGAGTGAATTTCATAACACTGTTAATTAAATAACCTCTCTCTCTTATCATTATTTTTAATGAAGTATTTAGCTTTTAAAATAAATTCATATAAGAGAACCGCTGGATTTAAATTATTGATTAGACCAGTGGTTCCCAAACTTTTTTGGCCTACCGCCCATTTTCAGAAAAAATATTACTCAGCGCCCCCCGAATTTTTTTTTATTATTCTAACACAGGGGTGGGCAAATTACGGTCCGAGGGCCATATGCGGCCAATCAGACTATATTATGCAGTCCATGGGCATGTACATTTGGCGATCTTATGTCATGTTAATTTTCTTTTTTTAGAACTTTTTAATTTATTTTTGAAATTTTATTCCGAGCATTCGATTCGAATCTAGAGATATATAATCAGTTTTATGGCTCCAGAATCATTAGTCATTAAATGTTAACTTACCTATTAAAAACTACTATTCAGCTCAACCGGAATTGGCTTTTGTTTACGATTTACATTTCGAACAGCTTTTAAAATTTGTAATTTAAAAGCAAATAGACGTTGATTTAACAATGAGTGCTACCAAAGAAACTAAGATTGAGGACGAATGTCTTTTTTAAAATGACGAATTAACTGTTAGATATTGCTTCACGAGCGCTGGGAGAAAAGCGGCCTGCTTGCTGTGCCGTGAGTGTGTGAGCGTCTTTAAGGTGTACAACTTAAAAATATACCACCAAACAAAACATTTGTATTTCGGGCACAATTTAACGAACGATAAGAGAGAAAGAAAATCCAAGAAGTTTGTTAATAACTTAAAGAAGCTGCAAAATATTTTCACCAAACAGTCTTAAATACAAGATGCTGCAACCGAAACCAGTTAAGAGATATCCCATAAGATAGTAAAACGGAGCAAGCCCTTTTCTGACAGTGAGTTCAAGAAATGCTTAACAGATGCAGCGAGCTTTATGTGTCCAGAACAGAAAACATAATTTGACAACATTTCTTTATCAAGAAAACTTAAATAAAGTCAGGCGTTTTGAAAAAATAAGTGACAATATAATACAGCAACTTCGAGATGCAAGCAAATACTTTTTTTGGTACTCTCGCATTGAATTAAAATTAAAGTACCAATGTATAGGAACAGCACTATTGTTGGTATTTATACGGGGAATAAATCCTCGTTTCGAGCTTAATGAAGAATTCCTTAGTGTTGAACCACTCAAAGAAATAACTACAGACCAGGATTTATTCAATGGTGTTGAGAACTGTGTTGAAATAACTGGGTTGGTGTGAAACAAGATTGCAAGTGTAAGAACCGTTGGAGCGCGTGTTTTGACTGGGAAAAGTAATATGAACAAAAAAAATAAAGAATATCATCCTGGTCCTGACCATACACTCTTACCTCTCCACTGTGTATTTCCGCAGGAAAGTCTGTGTAAAGCTGTGTTGAATTTCAAGCAGTTGTTACTAAAATTTACTATGATAAACTTTGTTACAGCCACTTAACCACAGGCGTTAAAGGCACTGCTTGAAGATTTGAATATTATGATATTATATACCACAGCAGTGTCCGCTGGCTGAGTCTGGGCAAGTTATTGAGGCGAGTATGAGATCTCAAGGAAGAAATAATTATGTTGCTGGAGATAAAAGGTTTTGTTTGTGATTTTTTACTACCATAGTTAATGAAGAGTGGAAGCCAGACTTCATGTTTGCCATTGACATTATGGAAAAGTTGAATTACGGTAACTGAATGTCAAACATCAGGGCAATAGCTTGTTTGCACATGAAATGTATGTGAATGTTAAATCATTTCAGGCAAAACTCTCCCTGTTCTCCAGGCAAGCAGGTGAAAACAGGTTTTGCCATTTCCCTTTGCTAAAACATAAAACCGTTTCTGGTAAAATGGCTGACAAGTACAAGGCTCAGTCGGATGCCTTTGCTATGAATTTGAAAGGAGGTTCCAAGACTACAAAAACCTGAAAGCACTCTTCAATATCCTCAGTTCGCAATTTAGTGCAGAAGCTGATTAAGTCCCAGAGGATATACTGTTAGAACTGCTTAACCAAAATACACATTATGACCTGAAGAAGAAGTTCAAGTTAGTTTTTCTGCTGGAGTTTTGGGGGCTTTTGCTAGGTGGGGCTTTTGCTAGGTGCGGCATTTCCACACTTTAAAAAACTTTAATGCCCCACTTTTGCCACTATTTGGGTCCACATACATCTTTAAGCAAGCTTTTTCTTGTATGAAATAAATAAGTCTAAAACAGATCGATGTTGACTGATTTCAATTTGAATGCATTCATGCGAATCATAACCAGTAACCTGGTTCCATAATTCAAGATTAGTTTTTAAAAATTAAATACATTTTTTAATTTTTTTTAATGAGAAGGTGAACCTGGTATGCTGCTACCAATTTAGTAATCCCCTGCTCTATTTTCGTCAGCAGTAAATTTAGGTTGACTATTTGCATTTATTTTTATTTTTATTTTTTATTTTTATTTATAATAAATTAGTTACTGCACTGAATCTACTTTCCACTAAATATGATGAAGGAAATGTAATTAAGAAATTTTAAATTACAGCCCATACTTCAGGATCTCCTTTTACAGCCAGAATTGTTGGTAGCTGCTTCTGAATTTAAAGTTAAATTCATCATTTTTAGTGACTTTATGGAATCAGTTTGCAAATATTTATCAAATAATAATTTTTGGCAAATTTGTTCTTCCTTTGTGAACCGCATGTATGACAAAAGTAAAGCTTCATTTCCATGCAAAGTTGACTCCTTAAGTTGAATAGAAAACACAGATGTTTTTAAATAGCCACACAATGAATCTTCAACGCATTGAGTCTTTTCAACAATTCTTATTTGCACTGTAATATTGCTAAACGAATTTTTCGTGATAATATCAGATGCCTGCTGATGTCAGATGCCTGCTGATGTCAGATGCCTGCTGATGTATCACTGTCCGTATTAATTCACTTATAGCCGGTATAATTTGTTCTTTACCAATGGTATGAGGTTAAACCGATTGCATAACGAAATATTGTAAGACTAGCAAAATACCCGCGCTTTGCTGCGGTAAATTATGATTTCAGTAAGCATTGAGAACCCGCGTAACACAAATTCAAAACACCAATTGATTTCAATCTGGATCATGATGGATATAATACATATATTAACTTCACCGTCTTGTCTGTCTGTTTGTCGTAGTCCCGCAGAAAAACAATAAAACAAACCCGTAAAAACAAAGTTTTTGACTATAAATCCCTTATATATATGAAACATAACTAACAGTATTGATTATTTTCAAACGCGACAAACATTTACAGACTGAATCTGTCTTAACTCAACTTTGCTTCATAACCCTTGGGGGGTGGGGGTGGTGGGGGGGAGTCTGGTCACCGATCGCTTGACCGAGCTCAGCGTGACACGTAAAATGTAAACAAAAGCACGCCGGTACTTCGATGGGTCGCGTCAACGCATCAACTCAAACTCTCACGTGGAAAAAAACAATAACAAACAGTGAATTTGAATTACATACGTTATATAAGGATAAACTAAAAATGCATTAATTTAATTACGGTACGTTCGATCGATCTGAAATTTTGATACGATGCATTGTTAGGTGAGACGGGTGCGTGTGCCAAATTTCAGTTCGATCGGATCACGGGAAGTGGGTCATTTTTTACTTTTGTTTTTCCGCCCGCCCAAGACAGACAGAGAGAGATGACGACAGAGACGGCGGTGAAATTAATATAAGGGATTTTAAAATGACACACTTCCCGTAATCCTATCGAGCTGATAATTTAATTTTTTTTTCGTCTGCTACCATTGCGGGAGGGTACTCAACAACTTCCCAAAGTTTCATGCTCCTACCTACACGGGAAGTTATATATTTAATGATGAGTCTGTTTTATATAGCTCATATAAGAAAAAAACTACATTTGGGCCCCCGGCACCCTAGTGAATGATAATTTTATATTTGTTTTGATTGTTACCATCGCATGAGGGTACTCAACAAATTTCCAAAGTTTCATGCTTCTACCTACACGGGAAGATGAGGAATTAGTGTTCATTCAGTTTTATATAGCCCATATACGAAAAAAAAACGTTTTTGGGCCCCCGGCCACCCATGAGTGAAAATTTTTTATTTCTATTTCGCCAATTAACGCCATAAGAGTGTACTAAGCAAGTTCCCAAAGTTTTAGCTTCTACCTTCACGGGAAGTTGGAGAATTAGTGTTGAGTCAGTTTTAAGTATTAGAAAAAAACTAAATTTGGGCCCCCGGTCCCCAGTAAGTGATAATTTATATATTTTTGTACCTGTTACCATCGCGGAATGTTACTTAACAATTGCCCAAAGTTTCATGCTTCCACTTACACGGGAAATAGGAGAATTCATGATTTTCAGTTTTTATATAGCTCATGTAATGAAAAAACTACATTTGGGCCCCCGGCCCCCAGTATGTGATAAATTATATAATTTTTTCACCTGTTACTATCGCGGAATGTTATCCAACAACTACCCAAAGTTTCATGCTTCTACCTTCTCGGGAAATATGAGAATAAGGGATTTTTATTTTTTATATAGCCCATAAAAGGGAAAAAGACGTTTTTGGGCCCCCGGCCCCCATGAGTGTGAATTTCAAAATTCTTTTTCGCCTGTTACCATTGCGGAAGTGTACTTAACAACTCTCCAAAGTTTCATGGTGCTACCAACACGAGAAATTGGAGAATTAGTGATGAGTCAGGTTTTTATATAAGAAAAAAATTACATTTGGGGCCCCGGCCCCCAGTAAGTTATAATTTATATAATTTTTTAACCTGTTACCATCGCAGAATGTTACTTAACAACTACTCAAAGTTTCATGCATCTTCCTACACAGGAAATAGGAGAATTAATGATTTTCAGTTTTTATATAGCTCATTAAAGGAAAAAACTACATTTGGGCCCCTGGGCTCCAGTAAGTGAAAATTTGAATATTTTTTCGCCTGTTACTATCGCGGAAGTGTACTCAACAACTTCCCAAAGTTTCATGCTTCTGCCTACTCGGGAAATAGGAGAATTAGTGATATTCAAATTTTATATAGGCCATATAATGGAAAAAAAAACGTTTTTGGGCCCCAGGAACCCATGAGTGTTAATTTTAAAATTCTTTTATTCCAATTTTTGTCGCGAGAGGCTACTCAACAACTTCCCAAAGTTTCATGCTTCTACCTACACGGGAAGTTGGAGAATTAGTGATGAATAAGTCAGTGCGTGAGTCAGGGCTTTGCCTTTTATTAGTATAGATAGATAGAAGCTAGCAAACCATTGCCATCTTTGTGTGGTTGCTGTTGAAAAGAGTTTTGTCAAAGTCACTTGCTTGATAAATTTGTATATAAGTTTTTAAAAATTAGATAAATCCTTATATTTTTTATCCCCGTTAATTTCATTTCAAATGTGCTTGCAGTCTGGAAGTGCGCAATTGCACATATTTTAAAAAAAGGCAAGTGATGGGAGCATGCGGTAACCAAACCAACGTCCAAAACGTTTTATTTTTTTTTAAATTAAACCTTTTGAGCGGAATACATAAAACATTTTCATTTTAAAATTTTCTCTTCCTTTTTTTATGGTTTCACCGCCCCTTACAGTTATTTAGCGCCCCCAAATTGACCCGAGGCCTCCACCGCCCCCTGGATCGCTTCAGCACCCGCAAGGGGCAGTAGCGCCCATTTTGGAAATTACTGGATTAGACTATCAAATATAATATACTAGATTGTGCCAGGGCGCCGTGGCGCCCACTTTTTTAGGGCGCCTATGGCGCCAACCTTTTTCAAAAGCCCAACTAACTTGTCCTTTTTTGTTAAATACGAAATATTAAACTTTCTGAAATGTACGCAAAGTATTTAATAATAGGGGTTGTAGGGCGCCTACGGCGCCCACTTTGTTTTTTGTCAAAAGCCCAAGTAACTTATCCTTGTTTGATACATACGAAATATTAAACTTCCTGGAATGTACACAAAGTATTTTACATCTTTAATTTATAATCATCATGCGCACCGATGCACACTTTGTATTTTAAAATATAAGATCAAACAATGACGTCATATTAAATATTTTTACAGTGCTAATCAACACACGATTTTTCAACTGCTATAGACTGTTTACATCGTTCCTCAGAGTTTCCACATCCTTCCCAACAGGGAGTGACTTGGGCTTTTATATTATTTATTAAATATTTTACACTTTAGCAGCAGCCTGCTGTATTATTCATTTTTCAAAACATAATTAAGCTCCCTATAATCGAAAAAAAAATTGAGCCAGAAATTTGACGAGTTTCCTGACCAAATTCCCATCTTAATTAGCAAACTCTTTTCTATACATAAATCGAATGAATGATTAACATCTTTGCCCTAAGGAGTTTTGGCACCTTTACAACACATTATATCTAAATACCAGGAAATTCTTGACTTAAGCCGCACCCGGCAAAAAATTGTGTGTTTAAAAAAGAAATTTCATATTTTCAACAACGTTTTGTGCAACCAGCAATACAAAAACGTATTTTAATACAAAATTTGTGTAAAATTAACCTGATTAATTTAATATTTTATATTTGTTACATTTGTCTGTTGACAAACAGATTTCCCGAAATCTAAATATGCTTTATAAAAATATCGAAATTAAACGATTACTTGATTTTTTAAATTTTCCAATTAATCGAACAAAAAAATGTAATCAGTACCAGCCCTAATTATCATCATTGAGTGCAACACCATGGAAAATGAGAAATAACTATATATATAATATATATATATATATATATCCTTTGAAATTGGCCAGGATATATCTAACACAGCCCTAATTGCAATTGCAATCAACATTTTGTGGGGTATTAGTAGGGCGAAAACAATATGATTTAAATGACAAGCTTTGAATTTTCTTTCTACTGAAATATTTAGGGTCCCATTTGACACTTGATATGTTGTAAATCATATGTTTGATATTTCAATCAAGCAATATTTTAGGACCGTGTAGCTAATGTCGCGGGCTTTTCTAACTTCAAAATTTGTGTATTGGAGTTAGGACTTGTACCACACTTTCCCTCCCACCAAAAAATAACAAAAAAACACACACAAACATACATTTTTCCCAGCGCCAAGCATTAGCCATGTGCGACTGTGCCAGTCTCATTTTCTCCAGCTTTCTGAGCATATAGCTCTAATTATATAAACTAGCTAATGAGATTATTACTATCACATTTAAAAAAATAATTCGTCATCCCAAAAATAATTTAAGTAGCATTATTACCATTTTATAGACTAGATTTGAACTCTGTTTTATATTATTAGGCTCTAACCAGGGGCACTTTCGTGGCAGTGTATATTAACTTCACTGTCTAAAATAATAAAATAATGCGGAAGGTAAATGTTTTTGCTTATACATTGTACTTCTCTCCCTCTCTCTCTCTCTCGCCCCCTCCTTCCCCTCTCTCTCTCTCTCTCTAGACCTCTCCCTCTATCCCGCCCTACCTCCCTCTCTCTCTTTCTCTCTCTCTGTCTCTCTCACTACCGCGTTATAATTATAGTTTAGAAATAGAAGTCAAAATTAGTAAACAAAGATGTCCTTTTAATTTTAATCATTTATAAAGAATAGGCCTAGTCCCTGGACTATGGATCGCTACCACACATGGCCAGGCAATTGGGTTAATAATCAGCATGCTCTCCAAAATCCGTATCCATTACTGAAATGATGACTCATGCTATCTCACTCGGCTTTTAGGGTACACGAGCCCGTTTAATACAGATCGCGTGCAACTAGTTGACCAAGGCCAAAATGCCATCAAGTGGGTGTCCTGGCGCTGTACTCCATACAAATTTAGAATATTTTACAATTAATCCCATATATAGAACAATGCAAAGTCAGAAAACAATCTAGTGAACCAGGGGATGCGACAGGATAAATTTACCAAAGGCATATGTTTAACCTGACAACAGGGCCGGTCTTAACAATTGCGGGGCCCTATGGGGGTTAGTATGCGAAACGGATTGCGCGAGGCCCAGTTTGGGTAGGGATAAGAAATTAATACGGATAAAAAGTGAAGATTAAGATAAGCGGGGCCTATGAAAGCGCGGGGCACACTGCGGCCGCTTAAGTTACAGTGGCCTAAGACCGGCCCTGTCTGACAATACGGCACCATAAACTAAAAAATACTTTTCAAAGAGAAAATAATGACATCTAGTGAAGAAAAATCGTATAATTTTTTAAACAGGTAAAAAAAGTACTATTCTACAGTTAATTTAATTTTATTTCTCTCGCTAATGTTAATGGCCCTCTGTCTGGGAGAATTTTAATATCAGGACGCATGGCATTGGAATAAAATCCCCAGACGACGGGAGTAACCATAAAAGAAACCGCCTGAACTTAGATCTTCCTTTTTTTGAAATGACAAGAGCTAGCGTCATTACCATGCAGTGTGGTGTTCACCGACGTTGGATCAATAAACGAATCTATAACTATAGGCGGTGCCAGTAGTTCTCCACTTTTCAAATAAAACATTTTGTTGCTTTCTATATATAACAGCACAACTGGCAGAAATGTCATTCCGACATTGATCGACACCAGGATTTTTTTCTGAAAAATGATATTACTTTTCAGTTATGTCTTTGGTGTCAAATTCCGTTCGGTACAGTTTTCAAGCTAGGATAAAAAACTAATCGAATTTTATACTGCATCAAGCACGTGACTTAAATCATTGAGCTTATAAAAAGAAAAACTTCAAATCTTAACTTTCACTTATCTTGTCAGTAACAATGTTGGATTCGCTTCTAATGTCATCTATAATAAGGCATAATAGTCAGTCCACACCAAGGAGCATCTCATGGAAAATAACATGGAGCAACCCATCAAATCTCGTACGGACGCACTGTTTTTGTCAGCATGAAGCATATCATGGAATGTTCCATAGAGTGCACTGAACATTAAGCAGTTTTCTTGTAATTCTGACAGCCTATTCAATTAAGAAATGTTCACTATGACGATCATTTAATTTTCTTGTTCTTCTGACAGCGAATTTTATTATGAAATGCGCACTTTTTAACAGTTAACGATATCAGTATTGGATTATCCAAAATTGGTCATGCACCAAGACGTGATACCGTTATTTGTACAAGTGAATGAAGCCATAGCCTCGAGGACAGATCAATCGAGTGTGCCGCCTATCAGAGCAGCCCGCCTAAATTTTACTAACATTAATGTAAATTTAAATATTCAAGCATGGATATTTAGGGGTTTTTTCCCACTAATTGTGGACAGTATGTCAAGGCAAATTACAACATACTAGCGCATCACCCGTCAAAAATGACAGAAGTTTTCAGCTGAAATCTATTTATTTTATTTAAAAATGCATTTTTTAGGGCGCCTACGGCGCCGACCTTTTCAAAAGCCCAACTAACTTGTCCTTGTTTGATAAATACGAAATATTAAACTTTCTGAAATGTACACAAAGTATTTTATAATAGGATTTGTAGGGCGCCTACGGCGCCCCCTTTGTTTTTTTATTTTATAATTAACCATCATCAAATCCTCTTTTTACATTGATCCCTTTTTCAAAATTAAAATACATGTATGAGCGAAAACAATGACGTCATATAATATTTTTTTACAGCGCCTCTTTAATTTGCACACCTTTTGATGCATTGGTGCAGTAATTTGGTTTTCCCTGCTTTCTAAAATTAGTAGCGTCACGGACAGACATCGCAAATTATATTGTTTAATTATAAACTAAAGAAATAGGTACTTAAGAGCCCCACAAGGTTCTGCTTCCTCCTCTGTACTGCAAAAGTGTATTTTATTTACCCGTGTAATCCAAACTACAAACGCTTCAATCATTAAATGTGCCGAGGACACAAAGGTCTATGGCTTAAGATCTGAAAACGAACAACTGAATGTCTCAAAACCTAAGCAATCGTCAACCAAAGAATTTTCTTACTTAAAAAATATTTACGATTATTAATCTACAACTAAAAAATTTGGAACCCAAAACATAATTCAGTCATACTGTATATCAAACTGTATATCCTTCTCTGGAGAACTATTTGATGAAAATGCTGTTGAACACCTTTCTTTCATTTTGATGATACACCCCATCTTCTTCTTCATCATTAATGGCGTTATATGTATTCTATGCGCATATATTAGTATGGCTGATTGTTACTATAGAGAAATGACTTTAACTTTCTTGTGCAGAAATTGTCTTGGATAAAATAGGTGTTTATTAAACAGTAGAAAATATTAAAATTAATAGGTAAAACGTAATCAAAATTAATTTAAATTTATTTGAATCAATAAAAGAATTTTAAAAATTAAAAAAAGGAATGCCTATTCATTACTAGAGAATATTCAAAATTGACAAGAGTAACACAATGTGTCAAATCATTAAACCACGAAAAACACAAGAGGATAGAAGAAAAAAGAGCAAAGTAGTAATAATCAAAAATGTGGGTGAGACTGCAATCAGGCTTATAAATTAGTAGATGGATAACATGTAAACAGGGTATGAGAACTGTTTGTTCGTTGAAGAAGGCTCTTTGCAGAAACGTTCACTGTTTTGTTAAGTCCTGTCAGGCTCACTCCTAACCTGTACACTGTAATCCATCTGCTAGAAATAATCTATAAGGCGATTAATTCTAACTTGGAAATACAACACAAAGAACATCTAATACAACCCTCAGACAGAGGGATAAAAACAATTTTCTTATTCCGTATGCAAGAACAAACACATTACAATTCTCGTTCTTCCCATCTGAAATTCGGGCGTGGAATGGGTTGCCTAATCAAATCAAGAAAACCAACACACAATCAACATTTAAAACTCTAATAGAAAATGCAAGACTAGATAAAACCATGGAGAAGCGTAGGATGCAATAATCTTCTGTATAGAAGGAGCGTCTATGATAGAAAAGATACGATAAAATAAGATAAGTTAAGATAAGATAATAATCTTTATTATCTTGATTGTTCAGATATCTGATTTACTACACTACTTATTCCAGGAACGCAACTTTTTATAAAAAGCACTGCTTTGCAATACAACAGTCGACACGAGCACATATGTACATTTATAAATAAAGCAACTATTGCATATTTGTATTTAATTATGATTAGCTGAAGGGCTTCTTCTGCGCCCGTGGGATAGGGATGAAGGACAAAAATGAATGTGAGGTGGTGGGGGGTGATCACACAATGAATATGTTGATGTTTACTTCGAGCTAATACTAAGGGGTGACTGCATTCACTGCTTTATTCAGCACGTGTCCTACTAATCAAGGGAATATGTTATCGATTTATGCGACTGTGGAAAATGCCAAAATGTGGGCGGATCCAGACTTGGCCGTTTTTTAAAGCCAGACATCAAGTGCGGGCCATTTTCCTGATATCAATAACAATTGCATTGAGTTCTAGCCACCCTGCTCTTTAAAAATAAAAGACCCATGGCATATCAAATTTATGATCATTCCCCCAGCCTGTGAACAACACCGGAATATGTTAAACGTTTTAATAAATAATCTCTTGCTATTCCAATTGTGTATATAATAGCACCGAGGATGTTGTTGAATGAGATTGTGATTTAACAACTCAAGAATACGGGCTTTTCCTTCACAACTGTTTGATGATTATAGTAATAGAGGGAAGATGTATGAAATCTACGGAGCGTCAGGTTGGGAACATAAGAACTTATGAAAATTGATATCCATGGCAATATCCCTTATATTAGGAGAGTGAATAAGTGTTCGCGGCAGCTCGGTGCGTTTCCGCAAAGGGTCTCACTGTGGAGGGTCTCTCTTCTCGTTAATAATGTGGAAGTTCTACATCGGTGAATTACCGACAGAAGACTTACACTGCGCCTAGAATGTCTAGAATATAGCATGAAATACCTTTCTTTAGGCAGCACAATATCAGGGACGTCACTCTCAAAAAATAATAATAATTCACATATAATGGTGAATGGTGTTAAAAGTATACGAAAGAAACATCCTGTTATTACTTTACCTCTAAATCTCATTTCGTTAAATGAAATGATTTTGTTTATGGTAAACAGACCCTGAGGGAAAATATAAAATAAACTGACAGATATGCCTGGCAGTTAGGCAAGTACAAAATGAAACAAGAATTCCAAACAATTGCTAAGACATTGAAGTTATGAGTTGGAGCACGCAACTCTTCAATGTGTCTCTTATTAACATAAACTTTTGTACCAGACTTTTTCGGACAATTATTTAATCTCCAGTGCACCCTCACTCACATTGTAAATTATTATTAACTTGAATTCACATTCAATTAATCAACATTATTTATACTTAAGGTGTGTGAATTTTTTTTCTTAAAATAACAAAAAGTAAAAGCAACAAGCGAGCAAAGCAAATAATGCGAGCAAAGCAAATGATGCGATAATAAAAGAAAGGAAAGGATTTGACGCTAATAGATTGGAAAGACAAAAGGTCACAATAGTACCAACTGTTACAATAGCTAATAATCCTGAAGCTTACAGTTATATATCATATAATATAATATATTTTATATGATTAAAGTTTTCAGGCGATGACATGCTGCTATGGTAAATGTACCCAAATAAACATTTTAAAGAAAATTGAGCTGAAAAATGGTGTTGGTGCGCGAAAGAAAGGGGCTAATTAAACCATTTTAAAGGTAACATAACTTGGACAAGTCTCGCTAATGACCATGCTCTCGGTTTACGTCCGTTGACAAGGAGAGGCGAAAACTTTTTGAAATCCCAATACTTTTAATTTAACATTTCATATTTGAAAAATAAAAGAAATTATTAATTTGTATTTTAAACAAGTGCTTGAAGAGTTCTGTACTTCTGCACAGTGTATATTCTTCATTTGTGAGATACTATTAGCTCAAATTCAGATATTTAAAAAATTGTATCTATAAAAAATCATGTAAGTTTTAATAGGGTTCTCCTTTTACGTTCGTTTTGTGTGTGTATGTGTGTGTGTGTGTGTGTGTGTTGTTCAGTTTTTTTTTAATTAGGTATCTTTGAAGTGTATTTTAAAGCTCCTCTATTTTACAATAATACTTATTCAAAGAAAATTGTTTGGGGTATAAAGAAAAAGTAAATGCTACATTTACCAGCCAAAGTATGAAGTTTAAAATAAAATGTATCAGATTCAGATACAAGTGACTAAGTCATGATTTTGCCACTTATTTTAAATGCATAGTTTGATGGACAGACATATACTTTACAATAATTTAAAACTATTAAATCAAAATATTTATATGAAGAGAAGAGAAAAACTTGGTGATATCATATGATTTTCGAAGTATGCAATGTAGAGTTTTGCAAATTTGTTGACAGCTAAAATGGTGAAATCAAGTCAAAGTAAAGAACAAAACAAAAAAATAGAATGGACTGGGATCAGAGAGCATTAAGACCGTACTTACTCAGTTGAACTGGTTATAGACAGAATATCCACATTCGTGCAATCCGGGAGGCCTTTTCAAACATCTGAACTTTTAGCTGCTGTCATTAGCGGCTGTGATGTGTGAACTCAAACCAGAACAAGAGCGACAGGACTGTGAAACAATCATAGCCTTTGATTATTGATATGCATCTACCATATCCACATAACAATCTATGACAAGCTTTAGTACGGGAAAGCCAAGTATGAGAAAACACCAGATGAGGGAAGAGATAAGGAGTAGAGATGGAGGCAGGGGAGGAGGAGGGATACACATTTTGAGCAGCTTTATCGATCAGCTGCCGCCCCGCGTCCAGTTTACATAATAAAAACAATAACATCGCGATGTTATAATAGCTGATTCATTTATCACTGTTATTCATCTTACGCTGAGGGTAAAGAGCGTTCTAGAGATGGAGATGTACTAAAATTTCAAATCATCTTTCTCCTTTAATTATTAAGTCCTCATTTAGTCATTGAATTTTATTACACGAAATGTAATTTAAAAAATTAATGCAAGTGAGTCAGGTAATGCCAACTGATAAACTGAATCAACAACCTCCGTTAGATGCGTCCTTAAAAATTACTGTAGGTCCATATTGCCATGGGATACACATTTTGATGAAGGGTTTTGATGATGAGGTCGCCACTTTACATAATCCCATTGTATTATTAAAAATTTATCTAATATAATTCCTTTTTTTTTAAATGGGTGGAAAGGGAAACCCTAAAATATCTCATTTGAGAATTATTCCCGAGCTTCATCAGATTGACTCAAAGCACAATTACCATTAAAATAAACGTTTACCTTAGTGAGTTTGGGGTCGACCACATTTACATTGATCACGAAACCCCATACACATTTCACATAACTTTTCCACGCACTTATCCAACCATTATGTCCAATTTTTTGAATATTTTTTTTAAAGTTTTTTTTTCGTAATATGTGGAGAACCCCATAAGGTGCATTAACTGTGATTCAATGAGTTTTAAGGGTCAGTGACAATGTGTTAGTCAACTTGAAAATCCTTTGTCAAGCGTTAAGAACCCTTATCCTAAACTAATGATATGTGAATGTGCATTTGCTTCAACGGTAAAACCCTGACACGATTTAAACAACTTTGCTCCACTAAAAATTCGATGTCCCATGGCTCATGTCATAAATAATTTCAAACACACACATCGGTTGTCAATGCTTGAAATGAGTTCATTCCCAACAATCCTTAACCTGAATGCAATATTCTAAAAAATTCACTGAACTCTGACCCTGCCATCCAGCTGATTCAATGCAGCTCGACTTTGGGAAATCCCGTCAGCTACCTGACCTGTGTGATGAAAACTAATTAAATAATCTAGGTGTTGAGTAAAGGCGTAATGATCTTTTAGCAAAGTATGACCATAAGATTCGGTGACAGTAACGTATTTTGAAAAACCTAAATTAAAGTATTTGATGCATAATTTAAACGTTTAATTCCTAAAATTGTTATTTACCTTGTAAGGGTTATTTCTTTAATTTCCTACTTAAAGGCAGTGACAGTAAAAAAAAGTGCATCTACATCTAATCCAGAAAAGTGTGCAACTGCATAAACTAAGTCAATGTGTAAAATAGTCATTTTGAAGTCAGTAAACTATACGTCATTGTACATGCAGCAGATATCAATTGAAAAATGATTACTTGCACACACAACTTGCAAAGCTAAATAAGACGCCTTTACACTAATTTAAGCCACGCACAGTTGCACCGGTTTCATCATTCACCACAAAAGGTATCATTTTCGTGACTGATTGCAAACATTAAACAAAACAAAGATGTGCATCGGAGAACGCCACTAAGCTTCTACATTGCAATGGTAATACTCGTGTTTAGCCTACGGACTTCTGAAACTTGTAGCAAGACCTGCCTGATGAGAGAAGCAAATACTATCGGAGAAGAAACAAATTCTCAGCGCATGTGTTCAACAAGTAAATCTCGCCCACACCCATCCTCCCCTTTTTTTCCACACCCCCTCCTCGGGGAAAAAATGTAGAAACACAAGGACCGGATAACGCGCGTAGTGGGTGAGTAACGGCAACGGTGAGTCATGTAGTTGAAACCACGGGTAACATGGGAAAGACGGGACGCAGGAGCATGATGATATTGAGTTGGGAGCATAAGAAAAGGCTTACGAAGTTCAAGCAGAGATTGTAATCAATTATTTTTTATTGGCGTTTCATGAACAGCAATAAGCCGTTTTTATTTTAATTTATTAATTTTAAAAAAATATTTTTTGCTGTTTTGTTTGTATTTTTATTATTCTTATTTTAAATATATATTTAAAAATCCATGATTTTATCTATGGTTCAACTGATATGCGTTCATGACACTTTGATCCGAATTAATATGCCATTCAGAATAGGACTGCCACACTTAAATTGGACTTTTAATTAGTTTTAGACGTATTATTGCATCATTTGGATGTTGTGAGTCTTGTTTTATTATTGATACATAGTTAGTTCCAATGTCTATTCCTTATTCATTTGACAATTATCAATGTTTCTGCTTATAGCTGTGAAATCAATTAAGCCTCAACAACAGACTTTTTTAAACATTATTAGGAGAGAGAAAAAATAAAGTTAAGCAGAAGGAAGCAAGTTATAACAACTGCTAAATAGATGTATATGATGGCGGGTAGACAGGAGGACGGACAGAAGACAGAAGGGTACTACCAAAAGTATTTAATTATTATACTAGCCGTAAATTAATGTTTTATTAAAATTTAAACAATTTATTGTTGATATTAATCAAAAAGTTGAGTTGATTGCGTTTTCAAGTATTAAATTTAATATCAACAATCGTCAATTGAACTCACCAACCCCTGGAAGGGCTGGTGCTTGTGTCGGTAAACATTTGGGGCCTATTTCTATAAATTACTTATAGGTCTAATTAAATTTGGGACCACCAAATGTATTTAAAATGGGATTTACAAACAGAAAAGTCTGTCACAGAGCTGCATGTTTCCGACAAATCCGCGAGAATATGTAGGGAAGAGAAGTCAAGAATTGTAAATGGCCACGTTAACAACAGTAGAAATCAATGAGTCTCACACCTTCATCTATGCCATACCAATTGTCATCGACGTCAGCAGTATAAGATTAGTGTGGCACTATATAGGCCGTCTCTCCTCTCTATCGAGAGATAAAGAAGTGGGTGACTCACGAAAAGTTATCGATTGGAGAACAATTACGTGCCATAAAGTCGCCATGATGTCTTCGCAAACCTTTTCTAATGAAAGTGACGTTTGGTTCATTGTACACAGTAACACTGCACTTGACATCCATGGAAACCGACAAGACTTACAGTGCAAGAGCAATCGGAAACCAATGTTTACCAGAATTTAATATAAAAATCGTTTCATTCAATAACAAATCGCGTATTATTGGGTACAATCCCGATTAAATACAGTTCAGAGTTTTTAAAAATTGGAATTGTACATGAAATAAATCTAATAGTTTAATTAAAAACTATATTTTAACACAGCCTCCCAAAAAATGGACAAAACGATCCTTAACCAAACATTTTAAGTCTGTTTTATTTTCTGATTCTGCCCCCACATATTTTTTACTTCATGAAATAGGGCTTCTTTGCAAAAAGTTTGGACACCCCTGTTCTACGACAACTAACAATGCCTTCTCTAAAAAAAAATCCCCATCCTCCAAAGGTTATGCCTACCGAACCAAATCACATGATATAGCAACAGCTTAGTCAACGAATACATTTATACCCCAAATAACTTAATAAAACTCGAACAGTACACGCATACATATTTAACACACATCTGATTTATAAACATCCCCAACATGCTCCATGGAAACAAAAAGATCCCCTAAAAAAATGTAAGAAAAACAGATATAGCTCACATAAGAAGATGACAATGTAGGCCAATGTAGGCCGTTGCCCCAGATGGTACATTGAGTAAAGTTCAAAACATCTCTAGATTTTACTCTGGATCATAATGAACATGTGTGCCAAATTTGGTAAAGATCCATCATTCTATGTAGAAATGTATACAGAACAAACACACACAAACAAAACAACACAGTTTGACATACAGGTATTTATATTGTCCTCTCTGCCACTTCTTATCTTATATTTATATGCCTATACCCCACTACAGATGCCTTAAGTAGATAAAATTTTAATTTTAAAGCCTCTTTAGGTTTTAAGATGCAATGTTGTAGGATAAAACCTTAACTGCAGGGGTCTTAAGCTCCAATGGAAGCATGTGCCATTTAATCACTTAAGAAATGTGTCAAGGGCCGCACCCTCCCCCCCCACCACCCCCAACAACCCTCCCCCCACCACCCCCAACAACCCACCCATACTAAACAAAAAAACTTCATACATCTTAACTAATTAAATCCCTTATATTAACTTCGCGGCCGTCTCATCATCTCATCATCTCATGGGCTGGGCGGGCGGAAAAAGAAAAGTCGAAAATGACCCACTTCCCGTGATTCGACCGAGCTGAAATTTGGCAAATTGACCCGTCTGACCTAACAATGCATCGTATCAAAATTTCAGATCGATCGAACGTACCGTAATTAAATTAATGCATTTTTAGTTTATCCTTATATGAGGTATGTATTTCAAATTCACGGTTTGTTATTGTTTTTTTGCCACGTGAAAGTTTGAGCTGACGCATTGAGGCGACCCAACGAAGCGACGGGGTGCTTTTGTTTACATTTTACGTGTCACGCTGAGGTCGGTCAAGCGAATCGGTGACCAGACTTTTCCCCTCTCCCCCACCCCTCCCCCCCCCCTAGGGTTATGAAGCAAACTTGAGTTAAGACAGATTCAGTCTGTAAATGTTTGAAAATAATCAATACTGTTAGTTATGTCTCATATATAAGGGATTTATAGTCAAAAACTTTGTTTTTACGGGTTTGTTTTATTTTACTACTTATCACTTATAAAATACATAAAGCTGTATTTACTAGTTTAAAATAGATTTTAGTTTTAAAAGTATGATATTTATATAAAATTAACAATAAAACTAGATGCGTATCAGTACTAGTTGTCTGAATTTCACAAATATTATATTTTTTAAAGCTTACTGGTGGGCCAAAAATATCCACTTGGTGTGTCCCAAGCAGCCTGCCCTAATGCCTGAAATGTACATGTCATCAATGTGCCCTCTAAGGTTTGTTGGTCCATGTGCAAAGTTGCACAGCATCCGTTTTTATGCCATTTCTTACTAAATTTGTTGTGCAGTAATTCAAAACTACTGCACGGCGGTGGTCAGATATATGCGTGGTCATGCAGCTTAAAGGGAACATTGCAGGTCATTGCAATAAAAAATTTGATTTAAGAAGTCTTCTGTAGCATTTCTTTTTTCTCTATCCAAAACGTTTTGGAAAAGCAAATACAGTCCTCTATAAATGTTGCCCCTCCGTATTTTTACTTTTTACCTCCTAATTATCTTCAAATGGCTTGAGTAAATGTGCACGTAAATTAAAACATCTAATTTATTATATACATGTATTCCCAAATAACGAAACTTTAACACTAACAATACATTAAAAGGTGAAAAACATTCAAAATAAAAGTAATGCCTCAAAAAAAATGTTTTCACAACAATGCACATATCAAAATAATTAAGATTCAATTATATGTTTTTAATATTGTCCTTATGAAAAATTAAACATGCATTAGTAAATCTTCTTTCAGTAAAGCCAGTAAAGTTTAGAGAGTCAGCATTGTTTCTGAACTCTTACTCATAGAATATGAAAAACAAGCAAATTTACTATCCTAACCAATATGGGTATGTAACAATCAAACAGATCTAGCTTGAATGTATTTACAGAGTAATAATGATGGCCTTTTAGTTCAAGATATAGTTAAGATTAAATATTGAAAGCGGTAGATAACAAACTGATTGGTGAATTTAAGGACTCCAAAGATACTATACTGCTTCATCAGGATAATAACATAAATATAAGTATTAAAAAAACTTTCATACCATAACAACCAAATAAATTACAGTACATTATACATAAGCTACGTTGATCATTAACAAGAAATGTTGTTTCATTCATTTTGAAAATAAATTTTGAAAAGATGTGTCTTAAGTGCAGTCTTGAAGGACTTGGTTGTTTGAATACTACAGATGTGTAATGGTAGAGAATTCTATTGTTTGGCTGCACAAAAAGAGAATGACCTTTCGCCAAATGTTTTAGTGAGTGTCTTAGGAACAGAGAGAATGCATGTGTCTGCAGAAGAGCATAGCTGACAAGTGGGTGAGTAGACCGACAAAACTTCAGTAAGATAGGAAGGGCATGAGCCCGAAAAGAAGTTGTGACAGAGAACGGCCAGTTTGTAATCAATTCTGGCTTTTATAGGTAGCCAATGAAGTGAGTAAAGTAGCGGAGTAACATGATCATGTTTTTTTGCCTTAAGAACCAGTCTGGCAGCTGAATTTTGAACTTTCTGTAGTTTTGCAATGCATTGTTTTGGCGCACCTGACAGAAGAGAATTGCAATAATCAATATGAGCTAGAACAAGAGTACAGACTAGATTTTTTTGTTGCACTAACTGTTAAGTATTGACGGATTGAGCTGATCTGACAGATGCCGGAGTAGGCAGAGCGACAGATGTGATTGACGAAATTGTTGATAGACATGTTGTCAGAAATAATGTAGCCAAGATTCCTAGTCGATGTTGTGAACAGGATATCCGAACTGGCTAACTGAATAGAATTCAGAAGAGACAAAGTACTGCGTGATTTATTGTTGCAAAATAGAAGTGCTTCAGTTTTGTCATCATTCAGCTTGAGTTTGTTGAACGTCATCCAAGACTTTACCTCACCAATGCACTCTTGCATCAAATTGACAGTTGAGTCAATATTAGAGGGATCAGTGTGAGTGTATAGCCGAGTATCATCTGCTAATGATTGGCTTTTAACTGAATGCTTTTCGAGCAGTAGAAATAGTGGCCTTGTATACAGTACAAAAAGTACTGGACCCAAAACAAGCCCTGAGGCACACCATAAACCAAGTCAGCTTTGTGAGAGATACAGCCATCTCTTGATACCACTTGTGATCTGTTAGATAAGTATGATTGAAACCAAGCCAGAACTGAGCCAGAAATTCCAAAATAAGTTTGCAGGGTTTTTAGCAGTGTTTGATGGTCGATGGTGTCAAAGGCTGCACTAAGATCTGAAAGAACCAATATAGAAATTTTCCCACTGTCCAGTGCGAGTAGGAGGTCATTTGTTACCTTCAACAGGGTGGTCTCTGTGCTGTGAGAAGGTCTGTAGTCTGTAGGCCGACTGATTTGGACTAGAAGAGTGTGGTCGTTAAGATAAGAACAAATTTGTTTTAAGACTAGTTTTTCAATGACCTTCGATAAAAATGAAATATTAGACACAGGTCGATAGTTGTTAAAATTGTTTTGGTCTAACCCTTGTTTTTTCATCAAGGGTTTTATAACAGCAGATTTACATAAGGAGGGAAAGGTGCCAGATGTTAGACTTTCATTAACTACTTGATGAGCAGTACCCTTCAAGGAAGGTGATGTCATTTTGCTAAATCCCTATCGAAATAACAATTCAATTTCTATCACATTTCAAAAGAATGTTGCGCAAGATAGAGTTGTTTGTGTAACCAAAAATGTTTGTTAATGGTGCCAAAATGATTTTAATGCCATGGTTTTAATTACATAAAAGGAAATGTTATTGTTATAATTATTTTTTGATCACCATAAACATGATTCATTGAATAACATTGTTAATAAGTAAAGTGAAATTCAATTAATTCAACTAAATTCACTAGGTGTCACATCTGATTAACATAACTTTCAAAGTAAGAAAATATGATAGCCAAAAAGAAAAAATGGATGTTTATCTGGATTATTTCGAATCCATAATGGCTATGAAAGGCTATAATGAAGAAGATTGGCCAGCACAACTGATGACTCAATTAACTGGAGAAGCATTTGAAGCTTATAACAGTATAGCCAAAGAAGACAAAAGCATATATAAGAATGTCAAAAAGGCACTTCTATGTCATTTTGGAAAGTCAGAAAATGATTATAGAAGAGAATTTCATGAAATGAGAATCAAGATGGACAAAGATCCACAGATCATAGTACATGAAGCACTAGTCAAACTAACAAAATGGCTGGAACTGACAGCAATAGATACGAGCAATCCAAAGGCCATAATAGACATGGTGTTAATTGACAAGTTTTTAGAAAATGCAACACCAACCCTATTCACATATTTGACTGACAAGAAAGTTCGTACTCAAGCAGAGCTAACAAATGCATTACGAACATTCAAAGACTCTCATCCGAATGTGGAAATGGATAAGAGACAAGACATATTTGCAGCTATACAAATTAAAAGTCAAGAAAAAAGGCAAGGTATGAGAAACCAGAGTATGCCAAACCAAGGCAACAGACAAACTATTTGTTGGTACTGTAACAAGCCAGGACATATGGCTAAGCAGTGTTACCACAATAAAGGAAATCCAAATAGGGTGTCACCTAATGACAGCTCTATCAGAAAGAAAATAGAAGAAAGATCAAGACAAGATCATTTTGAAAACCAAGATAGACAATTATGGAGAGAAAAATATAATCATAATTCCAGACACAGAGATTATGATCAAGAAAGACAATCATGGAGAGAAAGAAATAATCATAATTCCATAAATAGAGATTATAATCAAAGCAGAAGATCATGGAGAGGCAAATACAATTTTGACTCCAGAAAAAGAAATTATGATCAACAATGGAGAAAGAATGAAAACCAAGACATGAATGATAGAAAAATAATAAAGTTAAATCGAGCACAAAAAGAAACTTGTGACACTTTAGCCACTATTAAAAATCAAGGATATGATAAAAGAAATGAAGACCATAGTAGCAGTGAAAGAAATGGTACTACAGAATCTGAAACCATTTGTGTGAAATCATCTGAATTAGGAAGAACAATTGGTTGTGTATTAAGCCAAATCAAAAACTTTACAGATAGAGACAATATTTTTCAGATAAAAGTTTCTGACAGTGACTCATCTGTTCCAAATTCTATTGAATTATCTGGAAACAAAAATGACATTTTAAAAGCTAAGCAACTTATTAAAAATGCTGGAATTGAAATTATGAATGAACATAATCGAAGTCATGGTTGGTGAATTACTGAACATTTAACAGTCTGAAGAAACATTCAAAGCCCATCGATTTGAATTCATACTCGTCAACTGAAGAATGACTGTATTGAACTAGGCTATGCTATTAGCCGACTACAAATTTGACATTAAACCTGTGAAGGGAAAGGACAATGTGGTTGCAGACATATTAAGTAGAATGACAATAAATAAAGACACTCTGTGAACTCCTAACTGATAAAACCAGAGACTGTATTAAAAAGACATTCTGTGAATTACTAAATGATAAAATAAGAGACTGTAGTTATATTAATATTTTTATTTGTTGAACAATGGACAAGGAACAGTGTTTGAATTCCATTGGATTATTAGTTAATTTTAATAATATTGAGTGTTTAAATGTTTTAATTACACAAAATTACAGATGTGTTTAAAAGTCCATTTTCATTTTTTCAGCACAGGTAGACAGACGGCTGCAGTCCTACAGATTTTTTCTCATTATTTCTTATGTTAAGACTGTTGCAGTTCTACAGATTTTTTCTCATTATTTCTTATGTTTAGACTGATGCAGTCCTACAGATTTTTTCTTATTGATTTTATATCCAGAAGTTGAATGTAAGAAAATGAATGTTCATTGATGATAAATATTTGAAACTTGAATATAGATATAGATTGATTTGATTTTATGAAGACCAAAAATGTTGTATTTCATAAACATTTTTTTTTGAAGGATGGGGGTGAATGTCACATCTGATTAACATAATTTTGTGACGTAAGGTCACGTGTACAAGAGACGCGGGAAGAAAGGAGCATTTCTATTGGTTGAAAGTGTTGGGCGAAGAGTTGTGTGTAGACTTCCGACAGGGAAGCATGTATAGTGAATAACTCAAGATTTCCACGTTATATTACCTCAAATGATTCTTATGTGTACAATATATATATATATTAAAGTTGTTTTGGATAAACGAATTCTTCAGTGAATTATTGTGCACAAGATTAATTACTGTGAGAACGCCTACATAAAAGAGAAATATAAAATTATATCGTTACACTAGGCCTTAAGAAAAAAATGTATATACTCTTTCAAAAGCCAAGCTTTAAAAAAAAACTCTGTATGAATAAGTTGGCTATGAGCAGAAATTTCGGGATTTAATTTTTTTTTCAATTGATTCAATTAATGAAGAGTTTTGAAAAGAGTGATTAAATTAAATAACGTCATATGGAGCTAACCATCAATAATGTCAGATTTGTAACCCAGATTCCACATCATCATAAAAAATAAGACCTTTATCCTTTACTAACCCTCAATTCTCAATATCCCATGCATAATGATATAAGTCATCCGTTTAAACACTTCCCTGGTCCCTACCCTAGCACAGGCTGAGTGGTTCTTTCTTAGCCAGGTGTGAAAGTGTCTCTTGGCTTTCGAAATAGCTAGAAAATATTATTTGTGTCATTGCTAGTTGTTGCTACCTTAGTTATAAAATCGGTACTTTAACCTTTTGATTTGCAAGCATTGGTTTAAAAGTGAGTTATGGACGTACCCAGCTTTTCCCTGTACAAACTAAGGCTAAGAGGTTCACTTCTTAGTCTTAGACCTAATCTGTGATTAGGCAGGTAGGGTCACCCGGGGTAAAATGGGTAGCTGGGGTAAAATGGGTACAAGACACAAATATTTTTATTTTAATGCACTGTTAACTTAATTAAAATAAGTTGTGGGTTTTTATAAAAGAGAAATGTTTTTTGTATAGATAATTGCTATTAAGATGTTTTGTTACATCACTACTTCTTTACAGTAAATACCGCCATTTTGTTTTTGTATTTCACATACTTACACCAACATGCAAAACTTCCTTGTAAAAAAATATGTATTTAACATTCACAGTCATAAGTTACATATTTAGAATCAAGAGAAATGCTTCTTTTTAACTGATATATCAGGAATGTTAAAAAATGCATAAATTGAAATATAAATGAAAAAATTCAAAGTGGGGGAAAATAGGTATAAGGAGTAATCAGAGGGTAATACTAATCTGCATAAATACATAACTGCAGAAATATTGAAGGAATGAAGGATAAATGAAGAACTGCATAAAGAAGAAAGGAAGGATGAATGAAGAACTGCATAAATAAGGAAGGAAGGAAGGATGAATGAAAAACTGCATGAATGCATGCTTTTATGCAGATAGTATTAGTCATACTAAGACCTCCATTTATTGTCTACAAAGTGCAACAACACCTATATCATTTTTGGACACAAGGTGGACCTCCGAGTACTTGCTATGCAACAGCAAAGTCAGGATGGATGGAAGACACTGTTTTTGAGTCATGGTTTAAACAGTTTATTAAAAGCATTGAACATATTGAGAAACCTGTTTTGCTTATTTATTATGGCCATGGCAGTCGTTTAACTTATGAAACTGTGAAGTCTGCAATGGCAAACAATATAATACTATGCTTGCCGCCAAACACAAGTCATGCTCTTCAGCCACTGGATGTTGGGAGTCTTTAGACCATTGAAATTAGCATGGAAAGAAATTCTAAAGAGATGCCAGAAAGTAAGCAAGGAGGTTTTCCCTTGCAACTGTATGACCAGTTACCAGAAAAAAATGCAGTAAGTGGATTTAGAGGTAGCGGACTATATCCATAGAACAAAGATGCAGTTGGACATAGGATTGTTTCATCTGTCAAACCAGTGGAAGTCGGTAAAAGGCCTGAAATTTCAGCTTCAAACATGGCGTCAGAAGCATTTACTCCTATGCTTCTAGGTCAACCTAGTGTTTCAGAGACTATGTACATTGAAACACCCTCTTAATTGCCATTTAAAGAACTACAACAAGCAATTTTAAAAACAATTTTACCCTAGGATTTCACCTAACAATGTGGGTGCCATTATCAATGCTGAAAGAAAAAGAAAATGAGTGCAGGCAAAGGTGGGAGAAGTTTTAACATCAGATGATGTTGCAGCCAGGTTATTTAATGAAGATAAAGCCAGAAGGCAAAGAAAAGCAAAGAAACAGGCATCATAAAAGCACATCCTACTAAAACACAAGAAATATTAAATGAAGCCACTGAAAAAATCTCTAAAGAAGCAGACACCTTGAATGTATTTGTTGAAGATTGGATGCTGGTTAAGAAAAATGCCCATGAGTTCAAAGGATTGGTGATTGAAACACCAGATAAAGGCATGTATACTGTGAAGTGTTTGACAAAGTCAAAAGTTATAAAGTAGGACCCTACATTGTGTTTCCTGAAAAAGATGATATTGATGACGTTGCATCTTTCAATATCATAAAGAAATTAACACAGCCATCATGCAATAGTTGTCAACATTATACATTCTTTTAGCAAGATGTGAACTTTTGGAAATCAAGACCTACAAACTTCAATAACATAACAATGTCTTTTTGTTTTAGTTTGAATAAAATATTTTAAAATTCATCTGTATTAAATTAATACAATGATAACTGTTTTTAAGGCCTATACCCATTTTACCCCACTGTATACTCATTTAACCCCGGACCATGGGGTAAAACGGGTATACTATGGGGGGAAAATGGGTATAGGCCTTATCTAAAAAACTATTTGAGTGGAATATGTAGAACAGGTAAATTTTTATTCCCAATAAGTACAATGTAAAATTTATTTGATAAAAGTTTTTAAAAATAATTACAGTTCAATTGGTGCAACTACAAACAGAAACCTATGTCAATTTTATACCCATTTTACCCCGGGTGACCCTACTCTGAACTGAAGTCTGTAGCATGAATTCAACACACAGTTACTCACACTCACTCTCACAGTCACACAATTCACAATTACTATGAAAATGTTAGCAAGCATAATAATCGATTTTAATTTTAAACTATAATGAATTATAATTATAAATAATTAATTCATAATTAGGCTGTTTTAAGTTTAAGAATGTGGCTACAGCTGCGACTATGAATGCCTACATTAACATTCTTAGATCTACACGCTTAGATCAGAGTCTTTCACTTGGACCTTGGATCTGGCCCTTGTAAAAACTATAATAATAAATAATAGTCTAGTCTAAAGACTATGAGTATGACTATGGCTATACTATATACTGTATACTGACTATGGGCATGCCATGGGCCATGGGAAATATGGTCAGGCTAATCTATATTTCTATAACTATACTTTATAGTCTATATGTATAGGCATAGGCTATAGGCAAAGCCCTAATATTTAAAAATAAGCCCAAATATTCAAACTATCCCCCTATTAACACTATTAGCTACTATTATTATTATTATATTTTTTAATTATTTATATTAATTAATATTAGTCTAATTAGTATTAGTATTAGTATTAAGTTGTAAGTATGAATTTTAGGACTTTTATTTTAATAAATTTAAATGCCTATTTAAGCCTATTACTATAACTATAAGTCATAAGTATAATTATAATAAATAATACTATACTATAACTCTAGTTCTAGTCTATAATAAATATTAATTTTTAAAATATCCAATAAAACACTACACTTTAAGAAACCACTTTAGTAAAATAAACACGGATATAATTTATTATTTAAATAACTGAAACTAACCGTGAACATGAGTGCTCTACGCTATGTTTGGTCTTGGTAGACGTGAGTCAAACCCAGCAGAGCAATAGTGCGTGAGCGAAATCAAATAGCCAAGAGGAGACAAAAAACTTATACCAAAGCTTTTTCCCGAAAATATTTATTTATTTTGTTAAATTTAATTTGGTAACTAAATTGCTACCAATGACCAATGTTTTGCTTCAAAACAAATTACTTTCGAAAATTGATTTTTGTATAACTAAAAAACTTATTGAATTGGTCTGTATCTTGTTCATGGGTTTAAATCTGAAAGTAGTTGAATTGGGCTTGGCACTGTAACTTTAACTTACATCTTATTTCCATGGGCATGGGCGCCATGGGCTCATGGGGGCCATGGGCTCATGGGGGCCATGTAGTGACTCTACGCCACGGCCACGCCTTTGGCCTTGGCTGTCGTGACTCATGACAATGTTATAAGAAGGACCTTACTATATATATATTATTATTATTATATATATATAATAGCCCAAGTCACAGGTTGGTTGGAGTATGTGTCCGTAACACTGTGACGTCATTTTTTGAGCTTATATTTAAGTATATTAAATACAAGGGGCGCATCAGGGGGTGTGCAAAATAATTATAAATTAAAACATTCTCACCGTAAAAAAATATTATATGACGTCATTGTTTTAGCTTATATTTTAAGTTTTGGAAAAGAGAGCGATGTAAAAAGAGGATTTATAATTATAAAATACTTTGTGTACATTTCAGGAAGTTTAATATTTCGTATTTATCAAACAAGGATAAGTTAGGGGCCGTCCATAAATGACGTCACGCGATTTTTGCCGATTTTTACTCGTCATGCGTCGTCACAAAAACTTAGAACCCCCCCCCCTTCTAAAAAATACTTCACAAATATTTCACTTAAAAAAAAACACTTTATTTTCTATTTGAAAATAAGTATGTTTCAAATCACTTTTATTGTCATTTAAGAATATATTATTTATTTAGTGAAGATCTACATTGTAATATCCTAACCCGCGTGAAGCATTTTTTTAAAAACGTTTAACCGGCCTTCAGAAAAGGAACTGTGTTAACATCCTTAGCTTATATTTTATTTTAATGCATACAAATTAAACATTGACTATAATCATCACGGTTAACGTCTCTGTTTAGAAAAAAAAATTATTTAAAAATAACATTTTTTAAATGTATTTTTTAAAAATCCCTCAATTGACTGACGGGTATCGCGTAAGAAAGAGGTCAGCGAACAGAGGTAAATAACCTCAACTGGGGTCAAAAGGGGAATTCTTGGGGGTAATGCAGACTCATTTGGGACATATAACATCCACTACAATCCGCTAGATATATTAAAATACGTCATGTGTACGTGTACGCTTGGAACATATGCCCATTATTGAACCGGTTCCTTCCAGAAAATGCATTTTTTAAAAATTTGACAACTATGTAGATTTCTTACCTACGCACTATATGAAGACACCTAAATCTACCCTACTTTCATTTATATTGACACGAGTGACAATAATGTTAATCCACATGACTAGTCTGTATCACGTATCCTTTCTGTGATATTTAAAATTAAACCTTAAAAACTGAGCTAAGAAGAAAAGTTGTTTTGTGCTCCTCTAGAATTGCGATGTCAAGAATTTGATGCATTCAAAAAAAGTTAATGAATACTTGACTAATTTTAAATTGGCTCATTTACCATTATATCTACAACAGTGCTTCTCAAACTTTTTAGCATGGCGGACCGGCAGGAATTTTTTTCATTGCACCAGGGACCGGTGCACTATTTTCCATGCACTGACCATTTTTTCGGTCCTTTTTTAGAGCATCTGCGGACCGGCAGCGGATGGCCCATGGACCGGCACCGGTCCGCGGACCACCACTCTGAGAAGCACTGATCTAGAAGACTAGAATGGCCCGGTGCGTTTGACCAGAAACCAATCGAACAATTATATCAAACTTAAAACGTTTTTAATTCTATCAAATAGATTCCCTCCCGCCCCCCTCTTCCCCTTTTAAAGAAAAGGGATATTCCGTGTCGTTTTGACTTAAAAAATATGTACACATAATCCTATTCAGATCAGTGCTGTTAACTCCTGGGAAATTTCCCAAATCGTGGGAATTTTTTTGGGGGGCCAACTTAGGCAAATTTAAAGAAATGGGAATTTATGAGGATTTTGCCTTAAATATAGGAATAGTTGAGATTGCTTCGCCAACATAATTTAATGCATGTGGGAATTTTTAAGCTAATTTGGGAATTTTTTTACTCCTGCCTGGGAAAATTTGGCACCTTGAGTTAACAGCACTGATTCAGATCATTTTTAGACACTTGTCATGCTTGTAAAACTCACCAGTACCATTTTCGGGGTGGGGGGGGGGCTAACGACGCTCCCCCAAATCCCGAGTCATGTGAACAGGACCTAGAGTCAGGGGGGGGGCGGGTAACGCACACATAAACGTGTATATTTTGGGGTAACGGGCAAAAAAGTTTTACGACTCCTGCCATGAGAGAACCAAACGAAGCTGCGGTTACATCACAAATGCTTTGATGTCAACATCAAACGACGCAGTGTAACAATTTCATATGTTATCTTGTGGATTCTCAAACTTAAGGATTATAAGTAGATTTAATTTTCGTGTCTTGAAAGCATACGCCAACCAGCGTCTGATGGCCTACCGACCGGCACATTGAGTAGCACTGATTATTTTTTTAAAAGAGGAAAAAAAGTCATGAAATAAATTGTAAGCGCCAAAGATTTCAGTGGAAGTTTTATTTTAAGTTATCCTTTTGATGTGACGTCACATTTCTTCAAACCCCCTCCCTCCCCCTCGTCACAAAAATGTGACCCCCTCCCCCCTAGGTGCGTGACGTCATTTATGGACCGCCCCTTACTTGGGCTTTTGACAAACAAACAAAAGTGGGCGCCGTAGGCGCCCTACAACCTCTAGTTTCACATATTAATATAAGCACAAATACTGACGTCACGTCACAATATTTTATGGCGAGAAACACGCTCTGTTAATCGCTCTGTTATAATTATAAATCCTCAAATCCTCTTTTTACATCGCTCTCTTTTCCAAAATTAAAATATAAGCTTAAAAATGACGTCATATAATTTTTTTTTACGGTGAGAATGTTTTAATTTATAATTATTTTGCACACCCCCTGATGCGCGCCTTGTATTTAATATACTTAAATATAAGCTCAAAAAATGACGCCATCGTGTTACGGACACATACTCCAACCAACCCGTGACTTGGGCTATTATATTTATTTATATTGTAAATGGGAACGAAGTAAAAAGAGCCGAGGTTTATTTGATGTGATTAATTATTATTATTTGTATTAAATGTCAGTTTTGTGTATTCGTGCATTTCAATATTATGTACTCTTAGCTCTATATTTAATTTTCTATATCAATATATGACATCCATTATTCGGGTTATGAGATTTACAATTGGTTTGTGTTTTGTTGTCAAGTTTCGATGCGTTTTGAACTACAAAGCCATTTTTTATTATTGCAAATGAAGTTTGTCAACTTATGCTTCAGTTTAGCGTTTGTATTTCTTTTATGCTCTACGAGGTTGCATAGTTGTATGTTTAAAAAAATAACATATTTAAAAATTGGACCCCCCCCCACAATAATTTTTGCTTGTCATTATTTACATGCAGTGGCGTAGCTAGGAATTTGTAGGGGTTGGGGGCCTGGGGGGGGGCTTAACATCTTTGGGGGCCCCACATACATGGCGGTAGCGTAATATTTAATGTAAAAAAATGGTGGATACTAATTTGGGGGCCCACCTCAAGTGGGGCCCGGGGGGACTTGAAGGGACTTCCGAATTTTGCCCCCCCCTCCCATAGCTACGCCACTGTTTACATGTAATATTTTAATGCGTCAGACTAATTTTGACTTTGCTTTTAATATAGAACTGGAAGAGGTGCTGACTTGACAATAATGAAACTTTATTTGAACTCCTAAAACGTGTATATTAAATTGTAAATACGATTAACTATTGATACTTCAATATTTTCTTTTGTCCTGTGGCAAACTTGCTTATTACGTTTTAATGAAACTTTCATGCAAATAAATAGCTATTTACATGTGTAAATAGTTACATTTTATTTTTTACGTTTTTGATAATGCTGTGGTGATAATGTATGGACAAATGGGCGAATAAACTGACAAGTCATAATCTTCAATGAAGCTTAAACGACTTCAAATCACTGAAGTGCTTGATATGGATCACATTACAGTAATATAATTTAATTTTAAACCCACTGTGCTGTATTATTGGTACAGTTATAATTGGTGAGCACTATTCAATGCCGCCAGTTAACGTCAGGAACGCGCTTCCGGCGGATTATAAACAACCGGCTGACTCCTCAGTAATAGTTGTGAATACTTCGAAATTCAAACTTCTTTGTTGCAGTATCATTTTAAGCTGTGCGTGATTCACTATGCATACTATTATCAAGATTATACCATTGTTATTCATGCAAACTTATATAGCGCGCAACCTAAGCTTGGTGGTTTTCTCTTTACACGGGGACGCGGTGGTCGAGTGGCAGCGCGCTTGACTGGCATACCGATGGTCACGGGTTCGAATCCAAGGATTTGTTCCCGGGGCCTAGGGCGTCCCTGAGTCACCCAGCTCCAAATGGGTACCTAACACTAGTTAGGCGGCTGGGTAATGCGTGGAACCCACAAAGCCGTGGCCTGTGAACGCTACATCACATGCCAACAGATCATCTCTCATGGTCTGTGGACGCAATTATCTTCTGCATAGAAGGAGCGTCTATATTGATAAGATAAGAAGATACACACATATTCGTATATATAATCGAAATATATAATTTATTATGTATGTTTGTTCGTAACGCTAGATTTTAGAAAGCACACCGCTAAAAATAAAAGCCTTGAAAAAAAAATTATTGCACCAAAAACTAACTCTTTTCGAACGTACGCAAATAATCCCTCCAATATGGAAATGAGATTTAAGTTTTCTCTCTTTGTCTCTACATTTCTGATTTTGCTAAAGGGACAATTACAAAAACTGAAATATATTTATTTTGAAAACTTCCGTCATTTTTTTACGGGTAATACACAATTCAATATACATAATTTTCTATGTATGTCCATCCGTCCGTAACACTAATAATTATAGAAAGCAGCGCACCACTAAAAAAAAAGGCATGAAAAAAAAATACTGCACCAAAAATAACTATTTTCTAAGGCCGCATAAATTAGTTCAAAAAGGAGGCAGTGTTGTAAGAATTGAATGCATGCCGCGATAAAGGCAAATATACAAAATTGTTCTTCCCCCAATGCAGGCTCAATTAAAAACCATGTACCATATTCTTAAACTTAAATATTTTGAAATGTAGATTCAGAAATACACAATATGGATGAATTTTTTTTGATTTTGTGAATTAAGTTGATAAAAAAATAATTAATATTTAATTGAAATAAACAGACATTGGCAAATAACATTTTTAGAGTAATAAATTGAATGAATAAGCTACAACATTTCTATATCGGATTTGATAAAGTAGGAAGATTTATTAAATTGATAAAACAGAAAATTACTAAATTATAGGTAATTGTTCCTTACATGAATTTTAGGAGCAGCACATCACTAATTTTTGCTACGAAGCTGCCACTGTTTAGATGTTAATCACTGGTATCGTGACTATAATTAATAAAAATTAATTTGATGAAAAAAATTTCCACAATATTTTTGTTAGCTATTCCACAAGGAATATGTAATGTATAAGGGGTTCTTGTGATTCACATAACTACCAAATTCCAGTTACAACAGAAGAGGTAAAAAAAAACTTTTCAAAATTAAATGTCATTTCTTTTCCTTAAGCAGGCATTTAATAACAAAATGTATTTTCATTAAAAATATATTTGCATTAGTAATTATAAATAAATTATATTAAACAAGTGAGATCCAGAAATGGTTTCAAAGTCTGTGTCAATTGTAACCAAGACACAATCAAATACTGTAAATTGTAAAGCTAGGAAGTCTGTGTCAATTGTAACCAAGACACAATCAAATACTGTAAAGCTAGGAAGTCTGTGTCAATTGTAACCAAGACACAATCAAATACTGTAAAGCTAGGAAGTCTGTGTCAATTGTAACCAAGACACAATCAAATACTATAAAGCTAGGAAGTCTGTGTCAATTGTAACCAAGACACAATCAAATACTGTAAAGCTAGGAAGTCTGTGTCTATAGTTGTGTCATGGCTTGATTTAGAGATCTGTGTTCAATGTTGGTGATTGACATCAAGTAGTCCAAGAAAGGGGAAATCAGATAGCATTCAAATTGAGAAGACTAAAACAATATTCTTGGCTCTCCTCAGATTGACATTATGTAGTGGTCCACAGTAGTACTTAAGAATTTTAATAAAATTGTTTTGAAATTTTGTTATTCAAATATATATTATTGTTATCCTCAATATGTTTTAAAATAATATAGAGACACGTAACTTAAGATTTTACCAAAATAAACCTTCATAAATAACTACAGAATCATTTGTCTTTTGTCACATTTACTTTAAAAATCCTTTTAGATTTTAAGCTCTCTTTTTGTGTTCCTATTTTTATTTTAGATTTACTCTTTCTTATAATTTCTAGTAAAATTCACTTTAAAGAGATTGCAATTCTGTTCACACGTCTAAGCTGCATCATACTCTTCCCACTCTCATTCAAACATTATCAATCAAATAATTCAACAACAAGTATCTAGAGCCCCAAAACACAAATCATATTATTTGTTGTCCTTTGTCTTATCCCAAATTAACAATATTAACAGAAAACATGGCAATGGCATTGTTTGATAAGCAAAATATGGCAATAACAAAAACATTCCGTGCTACACTTCTCACTGAGAAAATAAACAGCTGTACACATTTTAAAACATGGATTTAATAATTTTTAAAGTGAAATTCATTTTTTTTAAATACGAAAAACATTATCCCCTAAACAAAGCTCCGCATTTAATCTTATAAAAAGAATAAAATTTGGATTTGATTAGTGGAACAAAATATAAGCATTCATAAAAACATTTCCAAGTTTTGATTACTTTGAGTATTAATTTTTTTGGTTTTAATTTTCTTTTTCACTACATGAGACCAGTAGGAATAAATAAACTAAAATCTTAATGTAACAAACCTTCAAAGATGACAAGTAACCCATATTTTTTAAAGCATAAGTGTATATACATTCCATTAACAAGCTAAACTGTTTAAAATGGACATTAAGGAATGAAGGACTCAGTGTCCCACAAGTTATATATAATACAAAATAAAATAATATATACAAAATAATATTATATATTATAATTGAGTTCTCTATTAAAAATAGTGCGATGTATACAAGCTACCTTACATACAGAAATTATGTCACCCTATACATTTCAACAGACATAATAACATCATTAATCTCACCAACAAATAATTTTTATACAGGTAAAGACAAAAAATTCATATGATCAAATTGAAATTGTAACAAACAAATTTAAAATTAAACCACTTGGAAAAAAAAATTAGTTTTAAAAATTGTCCTGGGTTGCTAAGGTGGTTATAATTAACAAGTGAATAGTCATGGTGTTACTCCGGTTGACATTACAAAACTGTTTTCTGCCTCATTTAGCTAACATTAAAGTTTAGAACCACATAACATGTTTGTCCCTTAACTAAAAAAAAATTGAATATTATTTTTTTCTGCCACAAACACAATAAATTTCTTAATATTTTGTTTCTCCAATCAATGAGATCCCATTCTTAATTGGACCACATTCTTCTATTTCCTGTCTGGATCCCATTCTCAGTGGGATTCCTTTCCCTATAGTAGATCCCATTCCCATTCCATTTTATCTTCCTGTTAGATACTGTTGCCCAGCGAGATTATGAAGGATATGTCTAAATTTGGTCAAGACCTGATTTAATTCCTTGCTTTGGGGCCTTACATTTATGCAAGCAAAAGAGAGTTCTGACTGATGGAGACTAGCCCACTTATATTATAGATGTGAATAATACAAATATCACATTTCTCATTCGTCCTTTTCACATAATGAATAATTGAAATACAAATTTAAAAAGTTAAATATTATTTTGAACAAAGTGAATAAGCCTCTAAGATTTGGTTACAATAAAAACTTCATATTGTATTTCAATTATTGTAACTAAAATGTAACTTTGAAATTGTTTCATTGATTATCTCTAGTAAGTGAATTGATTATCACTAGTGAACAATTTATTTTAATCTAGAGAATTCTATTGAAAACATATTTTGTTAACCCCAAAAATAAAACATTCAAAATCATAAGTGACAGTGATAATTGAACTAATGTAAGATGCTCTAATAAGTATATTCCTTGAACAAGGCAGGTTGACATAAACCAAAAATAATATAGACAGTAATAAATTTATCACAGGTTGTCAGTACCACAATAAGATTAACTGTGTCAAACATCAGTGAAACTATAACAGAATTTGTCTTAAAAGCTTACATTTAAAAAAACATTAAAAGTGCATTAACCATTTGATATTATGTTTCTCAAAAAGTTTTTTCTAAAAGAATTCAGAGATGTTCAAATAAAAAAAATAAAACTTAAAATATTTTTTTAAAAACTTTGAATTTAAAAATATTATTAAAAAAACCAAGGAGTCTTTACAACATTTAATTAAACATAAACTAGAAAACTAAACAAAATCAATTTTAAATACATTATAAATGTATTTTATGATGCTAATTAATCAAATTTATTCTTCATTGATATCACAATTTCTTACTCAAGGGTTCATGCTTAGTCTTTAATAGAATGGTACTTAAAAATGAAAAATTAAATCTTTTCTTTTTCATTCTTATTTTAACATGAAGGTTCTTATATATACACAAGCAATCAAAGCATTAAAACCAAAGAAACTCTAATAGCATAGATTATCTTTTTTAAAAAAAATATTTTAAATTGATGTAGATAAATATTAATTAATCTTTCAACTTTAAAAATTTTTCAATACAGTATCAACTACATGAATTTAGTGATTTTTTTTAGCTTCATGAATATTTTTTTTATTTTTTTAAATGCATATAAAGTTATCTTTGAGAACAGTTATAGATAATCGTTAAGAGTACTGAATCATAAGTAAATAATAATTTCAGTTTAGGAGGACATATGTGGTGGGTATTCCTTCCTATTTCACCCTTTCTATTTATATTAAATGAGAAGATAAATAATCCCATTATTTTATCAATGTAAAAATTGAAATCTACTAAATGATTGATACTTGACACTGGAAAATATATGGTTTTTAGATACACACATGAATTTTTAAAAATAATTTTAATATAGCAGATTTAAATGATTTTCTAAACAATACTTAGAAAGAACAAAGTGTAAAATGAAGTTGCCTAAAATTTGGGGAATTATAATTACAGACCTACAATGTACTTTCTGTTTATGATTATAAATCATTTCAGAAGAACAGGCGGGCTTCAGAGCAGGAAGAAGCACAACGGAGCAAATCTTTAACCTGCGAGTGCTCTGTGAAAAACATCTCCAACATCAGAGTGACCTCTATCATGTCTTTATAGACTTCAAAAAAGCGTTCGACAGAGTGTGGCATGCGGCACTGTAGGCAACTATGCACAAATTCAACATAAATGCAAACCTCATTGAAGTGATCAAGAACCTTTACAACAGAGCAACCAGCGCAGTAATCTTCAACAGCAAGCTGGGAGATTGGTTCAAGACCACTGTTGGTGTCAGACAAGGATGTTTACTTTCCCCCATCCTCTTCAACCTCTTCCTTGAAAGGATCATGACAGATGTGCTAGAAGACCATGTCGGAACAGTCAGCATCGGAGGGAGAAGTACAACCAATCTACGCTTCGCCGATGACATAGATGGCCTAGCTGGTAGCGAGGACGAACTAAAAGAATTCCTTGCAAAGCTAGAGAAAACAGCAAAGGCGTACGGCATGGAAATCAATGCAGAAAAGACCAAGGTCATGGCAAATAGTAAATTCAAAAGTGAGATTCGGATAAACGGGAAAAAACTCGAAGAGGTCTCCACCTTCAAATATCTAGGGGCCATAATATCCGATGAAGGCTCAAAGCCAGAAATTCTTGCCAGAGTAGCCCAAACAATGGCAGCATTGAGTAAATTAAAGCACATCTGGCAAAGCAAGAAGCTCTCCCTGAGTTCAAAGATCCGGCTATTGCGCTCTCTTGCGATGTCGGTCTTCTTGTATGGTTGTGAGGCTTGGACGCTCACTGCAGACCTCCAAAGAAGAATGAATGCGCTAGAGATAAGATGTTTCAGAAAGATATTGAACATCTCCTACACAGCGCACATCACAAACGAAGCGGTCCGCAACACAATAAGTACTGTCATTGGCCCCTACGAGGACCTTCTCACCTCCATTAAGAAGAGGAAATTACGATGGTACGGACACGTGACAAGAACTGGAGGTCTCGCAAAAACTATATTGCAAGGCACAGTCCAGGGACGAAGGAAAAGAGGCAGACAAAAGAAGAGATGGGAGGACGATATCAAAGAGTGGACCGGCCTGTCATTCAGCGACTCTCAAAGGGCAGCACAGGACCGGGACAAATGGCGTGCGTTAGCGAGCAGTTCACGATGGTGCCCCAACGACCCAACAACGGGTTAAGGGATAGTTCAAGTTCAAGATTATAATGTTGATTGAAAAATCACAATGATTTTTTTGGTTGTTACTCAAATATGACATACCGCAGAGGATGAATGAGATCTTTTTCTTATACATTCGGCCATACATAAATGATAAGATATGAAAGATATAGATGTAAACTCAAGTAACTAGCACAGCAGTCATTAGGTCATAAAATGTTTACTAAAAATGTTTCTTGACTTTTTAAACAATCCATAATTTCTAAATATAACAGTGACTAATTGGTTTTAATTTTAAATAAAAGTACATAAACCTTGATACTTTATATGCAAAATGTTTTCTTTTTATGCAACAAATTATAAAACATGTACCCTTTGTTAAAAAAAGTTTTATTACACATAATTTAAGTGACAAAATGAACATAAATTGCTATAAAAATCTAATATGACATTAACTAACAATCACACCAAAATCATTTAAATAGTTTATACTTTTCACTGCATTCTTATGTTTCCAGGCATAGCAATGTAATTAAGAAAGGAAAAAATAAAGAAGTTTATCTTTTTTTAAAATTTAGTAAAAGTCAAATATTTTGCTAAATAATCTCTTTTCACATCAATTTTAATCAAATAATAGGCAAAAATTTTGTCATGGAAATTATCAATTCCATTTAATGAATTATTTTAACTTTCACCATGTTTTTAAGAGTCATCTTCTTTAATCTGAGCCCATGCAGGTAATTTTGAAAAATCATAATTGAAAAAAAATGTACTTAATATTATTATATTTTTTAATTTTTAGGACACACAGGGGCAAAGCACATATTCCATTAAAAACACAGACTAATCAAAATTTTAAAGCTTTAATAAATTATAGTTGAATTGACTTTTATTTACAAGTGAATTTTTAGTTTTAAAATTAAATAAATCGTTTAAGTGAAACAAATATTTTATGTTAAAAAAAAACTGTCATTAAAAAAAAACTGCTCAAGGAATCAAATATTCTATCAAGCAACTGATTACCTCATTTTAATGCCATATTCCTGTGTCAAATGCTCATATTTTTTTTATACCTGCTTGTTTCAAAATTATTTAAATAACTATTGAAGATGTATTTTAGAAAAAACATTGTTTTTGCACAGTGTTTTTTCAATGATATTTATCACTAGTTAAGAAAAAATATTGAAAAACCATGGTTTTAAATTGAAAAAATATAAATCACAACACTTTATAAACTGATTAATTGAAATTTGCAGTTTATCAAATGTGACTATAAGGATTTGAAATTCTGCAATTCACATTATAAAAAGATAACAACTTAAATAACAAAATTGCTTTTTCACTATGAACTAATTTTCTTCTTTTTTAAATTCATATTTTATCATCTTGAGCAACTTCAGGATACATTTTTTATAACAAGTAACGTTAACATGTGATACTTATATATTTTCACAATTTACTTATTTCCTAGACAAAAAGTAGTGTTTAATTTGGAGTACAGATGAATGTTATGCGTATTATTAGTTTAAATTGAAAATTTTATAGAGTATGTCCAAATTTATTAAGTTCCTCTTTCTTTTCCAACTTCCCTACCTTTCCTTATTCCTGTTTGATATTTCTAAGAGTAGAGCTAATTAAACATAACTAACAATATTAATTTTTTAATACAAATACAGTTGACCCTCATTTATCATGGTTAATGCCTTCCAGACTCTTACCGATACAGGTGAATTTCTATAAAGTAGGATTCTTTATTTATAAATCCAATATTATCTTAAATCCAATATTATCTTATTTATAAGATAGAAACCCAAATACAACCTAAATACCTTTAATCAACAACATTATTAGAGACTAAAGACATGAAATAACATTACCATTCTCAGCGAATCACCCAATAAATAATATGCGAAAAATAGCTAAATCCTCTAAGAAAAGAAAATCATTGTGCTGTAGAATTTAAAAATATTTGTAAAAATGTATTTATCATTTTTAGAAACCTGGGAGTATTCATTACTTAAATCTCCTTTATATTTAACTTAAGAGCCTATCCTGGAGGTAGTATCCATTGAAACATAGAAAAGTACTATTATTATATTATTATAAATTTAACAAATGGTAAAAGTTAAAAGACAAATATTTTGAGATTCTTGAAAAAATGTACTACCAGGTGTAAGAGAAATCTTAATCAGTTGCTTTTAATTTAAGTAAAATAAAGAACATTTTATCAAAACCAACCCTTTCCATAATACCATTTAAATTACATGTATTTAAAATATAATTTTTAGAGTATCTTTCACTATTTTTTTTTAGAAACTGATATGACCATATTAGTAAAGATCTGTTAATGATATGTAATGTTCATAAAACATAGCCCTGGCTTTTGACATACTGAACACCTTGTTCCATCTGATCTTGATCTGTCATAAAGTAAGACATTGATGGTACTCGTGGAAGATCAGCTGTACGTGGGCAGCACTTAAGCCGCTTCATGTAAACAAAGATGGCAGCTAAAACTACAATAAAACAGCCAATCAACAAAAATGACGTATCCAAAGTCCTGGAAGCTTTTTGCCACTGTAAAGACATCTGGTCTAACTGAATCTCTTTGAGCCTTTCTATATCACTAAAAAATTTTATTAAATATGAAATAGGGTTATAAATATTCAAATTATATTTTTCATTGAATTGTTTTTAGTTCTTGTTTTTCTTTTTTTTTAAGTGTAAGATTATATAAATTTCTAGTGTTTTTTCTTGTTCCGGTGTAATTCAAATTGTTAAAAAGCAAAATTTAGCATTTAAGAACACATCTAGAAACAACATCAATAAACTAAGGCCATCATTTTTAAAAACAAAAATCAGTCTTTACTTTTGAATGACCTATTACATAAAAGTCAATTGATTTGTGTGGTAAGGATTTAAAATATGCAGCAAACTTACCGAAGGGGTAAAAATCTAGTCTTGTAGATAATAGCCCCTAGAGTCCAACCAACATCTTTACCATTTACTAGCTGGGCAGATGTCAATTTATCATAGTCATTTGGGAAAGAAAAACCTTTATGGAACACTTGCGACATCCAGGCAGACTTGAAGCATTGAAATCTGGAACCATTACATTTATAAAATAATTTGAGTTTAGCATTTAATTATTTTTTGCTTAGCATTCCTGAAAATGAAAGGCAAACATATAACACTTATAAGTCAGGTATTATAACTGATTTTTAAAAAACTTACCTAAAACGATGATCATCAGCTTTAGGGTAAAGTTTCTTTTTATACCTTTCTTCTAGTATATTCCAATTTGTACTGCAAAATTCCTAAAAAAATGTAATGTAATATACTTAACAGCAGATACAATAGTTTAGAAGAAGAGTTAAATTCTTTCAAAAGAACATTTACTTATTTAAACATTAATTTATCTATAAGGGCAAAATAAATTTCATTCGATTTAATAAATCAGTTAACATAAAGCTTTTCCAAGGCTGTTTATTTCTTTTAAAAGTTTAAGTGTTTGGGCATCTTAACTCTATTTATTCCTCACAAAAATTAAAATGTATGTATGCATTTATTATTTATTTTAAAGTAAATTTTCTTGAAAAATAACAATAAATGTAAAATGTAAATATTTTATTATTTTTATATATTTTTCTAATTAAAAACACATTGACTGAGAGAGGCTAAGCCTAGCCATTTTTGTCGATGCAGAAGTTTTGGCAGACAGGCGATGAGGTGCACTGATCTCGCTCCATCTAACTACCAGTCTATGACACATGTATGTCCGTGTCTGAACATTTGTACATAGAAGTGTGTTTAGGAAGATTGAGAGCGCAATGTCTTTTCTCAAGTTGTTGGAAATGTTTGAAAAGCGCAGTGAGCCCAGCGGTAGGCTAGAGTAATGCGCTATATAGCTGAACAAAATTTAAAAAATTAAGTACAAAATCTTCTCTCATAACTACCTTTGTTAAAAAATCTTTATAAATAACAACCTGAGTCGTTTTGAAAAATAATTGACAACCTAAGTTTAAGTGGTTCTAATCTGGATTTTAATATAAATCGTAATTTGCCGCCCAATGAGCTGTTAACACTAAAAGGTTCCATTTTTATTTTTAATCATCTTCAATTATTACAACCCAAATACCTAATAAATTTAATAATTTGCAAATTTTTTAATAAAATATTTTAAGAAGTCATTATATCTTAGAAACTTTGGCTAAGGAATGTAAACAATGCAACTAGTGCTAATTAATATTTCATTCATCTTAAAGAACTCTGAAAAATATGAGAGCTATGTGTTTTGTTAAAAATAATTCAATTACTAATTTTTAAGCATATTTCTAATAGTTTTGAAACATATTGGAAGTAATTAAAATGTGGACGTATAAGTAAATTATTCCTTTTATTCCTAAAAATAACAGAAGAGGTCAACTTTTGATTTTTGAGATGGTGGTCCACCACTTCCAATTCAGAAGTTTATATTTGCCAGTGGGAAGAAATTTCACTAAGGGATTCTGTGAAGCAGTTTGTATATCCTAAGCGTAAACTTATAACTTGAAAAAGATTCAAGATATTTTTGCACTGGATTTAGTTGACATACACCAGTTATTCAAAGAGATATTCTTTTCCTTCTAAATCTTACATCAAAAGAGATTGGTTGATAATTTACCAGTAGAATTGTACATATTTCTTGGACCCCAACATTGCAACTGCCAATCCCCCTGAAGTAAAAACTTACTGAACAAATGCTAACACTCTTGTATAGATTTAAGGAAAAGGCCATTATGCCAAAAAAGTAATTTATTAAAATTGTGACAGTCTTCTAAGTTTTTAATTATTCTAATATTGAAAGGAAAAGCAATGAACATTTAATTTGCTGCCTAATATTTTCAGGGGAAAATAAACAAAAGCCAGGTGATATTTGATGCACTAGAGAAAATTTAGGTAGATTAAATTAAGTGTTTAGTGGTGTTATTAATGATAAAAAGTATCTCTTATTTCAAAATTTTTTATGGCAATGAATTTTCTTGTGTGAACAGAGATAAATCTTATGATTTTTATGAGCATTTTTGATGAGACATCCCTAAATATTGTAAAAACAAATAATTTATCTATGAATGTTTTGATATTAACTAATGCTTGAAAAATATTTCTGGATAATGCTGTTTGTAGATACAGTCAGCTACCAGTAAAATCTTTGCAGGACTGTTCAAAAGATATTCCTGAATAGGAAGGACTAATATTAGATAATAGCTAATTCTAAACCGATTCAGCAGAAAATCCTATTTCATTATTAGGCAGATTACTCAAACTGATTATGCTTACTGTGGCTTAAAAGTAAAAACAACACAACATGGAATATACAACAATATATAGGTCCTATTTACACAAATTTTCATACTGGCTATTGCTATAGATAAGGAGTGCAAGACAAAAATCCAAATTGAAAGCAATAATTACATGGGCAATTAAGTTTGACTGTATAAAAAAAATTTTTAATCTACCTCACTGAGTGTTAAATGCTAAAATTGTTTACTACTTTTTCATGTATTCAAAATTACTGACAACAGCCAAGTAAATAAAAATCTGTATTTGAAATTACTTGTGAAGGAGTGGTGAATTGTTATTGCTTGAAATATTTTCCCTGTCTAACAAATTACAAATCTTTTAAAATTTCTCAGATGAAGATCCAATGTTTTGATTTCTTCAAGGACATGCAAAAATGAATTTGCTTTCTGAATAAACTTATTTAGAGAAATATATTCCATTTTTTAATAAATTTTTTACTCTCTTAATTCTTAGCATCTGATTGACAAAATAGTTTTTCATACATTTTTATTGTAAAAGCATGCATTATTTTTCTCACAAGTTAAAAAACTAAGTGTTTTGTAACTAAAACAAATGGAAGCCCCATGCAACTCCTTAGAAATTGATCAAAACATTATTGTTTCTAGCTAACATGTATTTAAATTTTTGTTTGACTTTTCTCGAAAGTAAAAAATCAAAACATGGTTATGGCTAAGACCTAGTTGTACTATGCCAAATTGTATTATTTTAAAAGGGAGTGTCTATTGGTAGTCGACTACCAATAGCAGGTCCCCCGGGGGTGCGCTATTTGTAGTCAGTTATTTATAGCATCCAATGGAATTTAAGGAACACTTAATAGCTACTGATATAACCATTCAAAATTCTCCAAAAGCACCGAACTTCCGTAGTCTCATGGTAGAGAGATGGACTTGTAAACTGATAGATGAAGATCAGGCATGGGTTCGATTTTCGGTTGAGCCTAATATTTTTTTCTTTCTTTTAAGTTTTAGGGTCAAGGTTAGGGATAGTTGTCTATTTTTTTACATTAAAATAGAAAAACAAATATAAGGACTACCACGAATTAAATCAATTTTAAATTCTTAAAATTACGATTAAATTAGATATTTTAGGGTTAGGGTTAGTTGTCCATTTTTTACATTAAACCAGAAAAACAAATATTAATATTAATATAGTTTATATAGTATAATATAGTATATGGTATATATTATATAGGGACTAAAACTAATGAAATCCATTTAAAATTCTTATAATTACGATTAAATTAGATATTTTAGGGATAGTTGTCTATTTTTTACATTAAAACATTACATCAAACTCAGAATATCACCTAGTAGTAGTTTTATTAACAATTAATAATAGCAAACTACCAATAGCCGACAACCGGAAATGGCTATTTGTAGTCGAGTACCAATAGCTCTCTAGAAGCTATTGGTAGTCAACTACCAATAGCCGCAGCCTTTTAAAACACAATAACAGGCCTGCCAACCTGCCAAGAAAAAAATCTGTAGAGGGGTCCACGTGCGGCGTCGCGGCACCACACGGCGCTGGTATAAGGACTACATACTAAATAAATATAAAGTAATAAGTTAAATCCATTATCTTTTAATTTAAGTGTCTACAGAACACCACAGAATACTGGAAATGTTTACATTGCATTCAGATACACGAGAGAATAACCATGTTTTTCACATATGAACAGAGGCTGCATAGAGTTCAGCTTTCCAGCATTTCCCTAGTGGCCATTTTGAACTTGAACAGTTCTTTCGTCAATTGAAGTTAGCTTTGCTTTTAGATAAATATTAGTTTTTAGTTAGAAACTTTAGAAAGAGTATCATTCATCTGAATTAACCGAATTAATGATTGAGATTGCTCTTGTTTCATTGTAATTTTTCTGGAAACATTTCTTTGACTCTGGCATTAAAAAGATAGGTATTAGAAAAATCTTTATTTCTTCCAAAAATTAGGATGGTAAATAAAACTTTCCACCTCATATCTGAATTTCCTATTCCTTCAACAATAACAAAGTAATTGTTAACAGATGTAGATTCACTACTTTTACTTTACTAATCAGCAGTTGCAATTTTTTGCATTAAACTATTTTTATTGTTATTGAACCCACCACTTTCAAAAGATAATTAGGTCTGGCACAGATTGCAAATGTTTCGCCACGGCCACAGGCGAGTGTTTTTCCAAATACTGATACTGTTTCGAAAACGAAAATCCGAATGACGTCTTTTCTTTATTTGTTTAGTTAGACTAGTCTTAGTACTAGTACTAACACTCTGAAGCTCAGTCACTGGAAAACCATTTTTAGCAGCGTTCCTTACAAATGTATCCATTTTTTTTAAAGTCACAGAACAGCTGAATTTTTACATTTTTTTTATTAGGCTGGTAAAAGGAATAATGTACGATCGGATGGCCAACGAAGAAATAGTTAGATATCGCGGTTCGCTTGGATAACGGAAGTACAGGAAAAAACCTAGGAAGTGGCATTTTCATTTTCGAAATACATCACCGCCATTATTAGTATTAGCTTTTTCTTTTTATAATTTTTTCGCATTCGGATTTTTGAAGGGTGAATTATTTTTTTCCGGAAAATCGGAAGATTAAGGGTCATATCGGAATTTTGTAAGCATGGGTGAAAAATCCGTATAATTCCGATAAAATGGGGAGGGTTGGCAGGCCTGCAATAAGTAAAGTGACTCTTACCTTGGCTTTTTCATGAAATTCTTTAAAAGAATAGGGTCCACCCATTCTAAAAACATCTTCAGTACTATACCAAAACTCAGAAAATCCATAAAAGTGAGAGGATAGATCAATATGTGGTTGGTGGATGCCATTTAAAGAACAAGGGCTTTGGTTACAAGGTGCAGTAAGATTCATTAATGGCTCTAGAGCTAATTTGCAAGCCTCATAATCTCCTTGTCCAATAAACTCATGTAGGCCTTCATTTTCTTGATACTTCATACCAGCTGGGAGACAAACATCTTTTATAGCTTTTTTCTTGCCATTTATACTGATGAGCAAAAAATTGTTTAAAAACAAAAATAATATATTAATGTGCTAATACATTTTTTAAACTTTCACAATATTACAAACAGAGCAGTGTTCAAATATGCCACCCATTCATAAATATATCACAATAAAAAATGTTAATTGACAATTTCATACATTTATGTAGGTTACCATTTAATATGATTTCAGGTGAATATGAACAAAAACTTTAAAACTCAGTACTTGGCAATAACAAAGCTTTAACTTAAGCAACCAATTTGAAAGGATGACACATTTAGGGTAATTCTATCCAAACTTTAAGTAATGTAAAAAGATACTTTTAAAATGTACCTTTCTCGATTGGAAGTTTCCTTCACTAACATATTCTCATATCTGTCACGCGCAGAATTTGCTCCATAACCCAGGAATGTTGTGACGTAAACATTATAGGTATGATCTTCATCACTGTCTTCACAGCCTAAATTAAACTCTGACAACAAAGATGATGGTATCTCCTTGATGTGCCTCTAAAAATAAAATTATAACAAGACCAAAAAACTTATAGAGTCTAAAAGTCTGCATTAATAAAACTCTTCTCTGACTTTCAGTTACAACATTTCATTTTTCATTAAAAAAATCTTAACTCTGCCCCAAAACATCCCCACTACCCCAGCATTTTGCTCAGGGCACAAAATTTATTATTCACTGTCAAGTACAGATCCATGATCTAATCCCTTCTACTTAACTTTATGGGTTTAAAAATAAATCCAGGAGTATATATTTCACTTAAAGAATATCTACACAGTGCCAAACCCTTAAAAAAAAGAAAAGTTCTTTAAAATTAAGTAATCTAAAAACTCTCTCTTATTATTTACACAAAACTGTTGGCCAACAATCAGCGGACATCATAGACAAAAATGTAATTCACAACGGAAAAAGTATTTAAGAATTCAAACTACAGTCGAACCCACTTACCTCGAGCTTGGTTAGCTCGACCACCCTATTATGTCGACGTTTTTTTATTGGAACCGCCAAATTCTCTCTTTGTCTTAGCATTTTTTCATCGGCTAGTTCGATTTTTCTTAAGTCGCCGAAACCTAGTACCTCGAGCACAAAAGAGGGCCAAATTTGCAACTTTACTTGCTTAGCTCGATTTTCGTCGGTTGGCCTAGGAATGCACTCTGTCATTTTTAGTTCAAAACAGTGTTGACATCTCGCTTTTCTTCGAGACTTCCGGCTATTGTGTGATTCTACGAGATTACAAGGAATTTACCGGATGTTTTGCGTGTGTGAATTATAATTCGACGTGTATCCATGGAGTATGTATTCACCCGAGGTACTGGACAATCGCGTTAGAGGTCGTGAATCGTCATTATTTCGCAGTGCATGTTATATTATTATTAAACTTAATTCATTTTCTGATGCATTAATCATTTTATTTTTAAAGATAAACGAATATCTTTAGAAATGAAAATAAAGGTTTGTATCGAGAATAGACGGTGGTTTTTATATAATTAAATAAAAAATTAATAAATTATTATTCTTTTTAAAGTTTGTTGTTGTTGCTTTGTTACCAGTAAGATACGTGACTGTGACACTAACACGCGCGTGACGATGAAATGAAATCATTTCTGATAAGGAATGATTTTTAAAAAAATTCGCTTAGACTTATTTGCCGGCCGAGATCTAACACAGTACTAGTACACACACACAGCCCACAGCGTGCTGTGATCAACGGTCAAGGCCACAATAGTTTTATTTATATTACAAGTTTGATTGACTGAGGAAATTCGAGAACGTTCTGATAGTTAAGTAACAGATTTCCTGCACGTCAACAGCATTAAACTTAAAATAACCATATTGATTTGTTTATTTGTATTTTAAATTCGCTGATACGACGGCAAACGCGACTGTGACACAGCGAAGCGTAAACTTTGACCTTTTAGCGCATGCGCAGACAATTATAAACTGGTAACTTATTTTTCATTAAATGGAATCGAAACATGACAGAGACGTAATCAAAGTCCTTTACTTCGGCATAAATATATATACATGTGTATATATATATATAAATTCCCGATTAGTCATAACTTTTCCCGACTTTCAAGGCCGAGAATTTATTTTTAAGAATTCCCGACTTTTTCCCGTTTTCCTGAGTGGGAACCATGGTTATATTCAAATTTTAAACGGTCCTTAAAAACGAACGGTCATTACAACCTTAGGAAAGAGTTCCTTAGGGTTCCGATACGATTTCGATTAATCATCCCATCACTAATTAACGCTAACTAATTAATCATGTACATAAAGAAATCTCAAGCACATGTTAATATTTTGCCGCCATATTGTTTTTCGTTTTAACTCGATCATCGGTTATGTCGACGCCATTTTTCATATCCCAACGCCGTCGACTTAAGCGGTTTCGACTGTATTTCAAATTACGGCAAAGCGATTAACTTACGGGGTTGGTGACTTCAAAGGCAATCTGTACTGAACCACCTCCCATATCTATGATGCCAACAGTCCTTTTGCGCAGATGCTTACTTGAGCTCTCTTGTGCAGAGTTTAAAATGTTATCTGTTGCTGACTCAGAAACTGAAAATTAACATAGATTAAAACATAATGAAAGATTACTTTACATAAATGTATAAAAGCAACACAACTGGATAGGTCACATCATTTAGGGTTTTTATCTGAGTACTTGCAGTAAAATCACAGACAGCTTGCACTATAATCTGGGGAGTTACAGTTAATTAAATTAAATAGAGAACAACTTTATGATGGTGTGGTATAGTTTTTTTTCTTTTAGAATACAGTGCTGTTTAAAAAGCATGAATAATTACATCAGTCCTAAAATAACTTAAAAATGTGGCAAATCAATAGTTAGTGGTAAATATTAGTTATGCACCAATGTTCCCTTTAAGCTGCGTGGCTGCCAGATATCTGATCGACGCCGCACAGCAGTTTAGAATTACTGCGCAGCGAATTTTGTAAAATATTGCACAAAAAATTGATGCTGTGCAACTTTGCTCACTGGTTTTTTTACTTTGCACATGGACCAACCAATCTTAGAGGGAATATTGTTATGCACACTCAGGGCTTAAGGTTTGAAGAGGTGAATGAAAAACACTGAAATCTCAGGGAATATTTATGTTCTATCATAATATGCCCAATGACTGTTATACAACCTTTTGCATAAGATCCATGTGTTGTCAAATGGATCTTATCTTATCTTATCTGTTACAGGCGCTCCTTCTTTACAGAAGATTATTGCGTCCTACACTTATCTATGGTTTGTGTTTAGTCCTGCATTCTTATTAGAGTTTTAAATGTTGATAAAGTGTTGGTTAAAACTCTAATCAAATTGCAACTTTCAGTTTAATCCAAATTTTAGTTAAAAATATAGTGAATTTTATTAGATAAGATCATTAGAGTTAATACCCAAATATAACAGATAGACAAAAAATAGTGTTTAAAGAATCAAGTTTAATAAATCATAAATACCAATAGCTGTACTTGAATGTGAGAATCTTTCCAATACATAGTTGATTGCTATCCATGCATAAACTCCTTCCTGCTTGCCAGAAATGATTTCAAAATGGTTATCTGTTGCAATAAAATTGAATTCCTTTGTTATATCTCTTTGTAAATCTTGAAGAATGGCTTGCTGAGCACTGAAAAAACACAGCAGATAAATAAAATAGAATTACAATGAAAGTTATTTTTCCACAACTTTTACATTCTTTCATCTGTTACACCTTGATTATAATTTACTTTAAACTAAGATTTTGTTCTTTAAATTTCAAACAAATACTTTCAATGACAATTGAATAATGAAACACCACATTACCCAATGCAAAATAATCTTATCTTCATTGTCTTCTTAATAATAATAATAAATTGATAATTTTTATAGCGCGGGCTCACAGCGCTTTACATGGAGATAATAACATATATATAATAACTAAATAAACATTCTTATCATAATAACCACATAAATGACAGTACGTTACACATAAGCTACGTTAATCATTAAAAAGAAATGTTTCTTTAATTTTGAAAATAAATTTTGAAAAGATGCGTCTTAAGTGCAGTCTTGAAGGACTTGGTAGATGAAATACTCTGGATGTGTAATGGTAGAGAATTCAATTGTTCGGCTGCAAGAAAGAGAATGACCTTTCACCAAATGTTTTAGTTCGTGTCTTATCTGTGTAACCTTTTATGATGACTGCAGTAGGGTAGGTATTTATAAAGCACTTTCCTAACACTTCAACTAGCCTGGGATTTTCTAACAAAGAAAAAATTTTAATTAAAGAGGGCATTTTTATTTTAAGTTAATCTTTTTTTATCTTCCAAGCCAAAAATTGAGGTGCAAGATTTTTTTTTCTACCTCTGTGACAACATTCTCATTCCAGCAGTTGCCATGACATACAGTGATGTTTCTCCATGCATTTTCTCTGGGATATATTGTTGAGCATAGAGTAGTAACTCTTTAATATGGTCACTTGCAGCATCTGGGTTGTTTTCAAATGAAGACAAACCTGAAATAAATTAAAATTTAAAATTACACTTATGTTTCATTTGTTATGGTGCATGTATAAATAATCTTAAAACAAGAGGCTTTTAACATTTTTTAACATTTCAGTTTTCATGATTTCTTTTTAAAATGGTTTATAACCCTTACCTGGCGACACTTTTTTTACCACAGCATTTCCTGAATCATCCTCTAATTGTTGTATATTGAGCAACTCTTTTGGATTTCCAGAATGCGTTGGCCAATAATAAACAAATATTCGACTACCGCTGCTACCACAATCAATTACAATTCCATAATGCAATTCATGTAAATTTTCTTTGGTTTCTGATTCATATATTTTGAAGATGTTTGACCAAGGTATAAGAATAACTAGTCCAGTCACAAATACCAAAGCAAAGATGATCCATCGCCATAGAGTGTAAACGTTGCTTCCATTTGTTGTTGAACATGGACAATTAAAGTAGATTCTGAAAAAATGTTTGTTTTAAAAAGTAAATGGCCATTGAAGTTATGCTTCAAAATAAAATATACAGGATGATAAAGTAACAAAGACAAAAGATTAACATTTAATACCTTTCTTAAATATACTCTTTATTTGTTTCATTCAAATAAAAAAAAATAATTTTATAGTAATGCGAATAGATTATATTATAGTTAAATTAAACTTTTTTTAAAAGAGCAAATAGTGATCAAGCTTTAAAAAATGATCTTAAACAAAAGTGTTGAAATTCATGATATACAAGAATAAACTAAAATAAAGTAATCTAAAATTAGAAAGAATACCTTGCCATGTTTGATTTCATCTGTAATTATTAATGAATTGCTGTATGCTATTTTATTCTTGATTTTCTTAATTCCAAACCTTAATAAAAATATAAAACATGAAAAGAACACTTAATTATAAATAAATCTTGATGACTTGTAACAAAATTGATCAGGAAATATTTTTTGTTTATGTGCCATGAAATATTTATTATTAAAAAGAATTATAGCAAATTAAATACTTCCTTATAGGCCGAATTAAAAAACCAAATAATTATCTAATCAGAGGGTCAGCTTATATGAATATAAAAACCTGGAAAGACATTTACCATCGATCGCATCATCACTCATAATAAACAAGCTGCCAAAATATTGTTACACTTTAAAATTATTTCAATCCACAAAAAGTGAAAGTTTTATTTAATAATCAATTTAACTGTTCCACTGATATTTTGTAGGCAAAACATTTTTAGGTTCTGAAATCATTGCATGTTTGGTATAGATGCAAATTTGAAAAGTTGAAAGACAAGATTTCCATATAACCACTCAATACAGCAAATGTTTCTTGATTAACTGTTGCAATTTTAATGTAAATAGTTTTTACTAAGATAATTAAATTTTTTTGTTGATGCACAAGGCAGGAGTAAGAAATTGTATTATTTCAAGAATAATTTTAAAAATCCGTAAAAACAAAGTTTTTGACTATAAATCCCTTATATATGAGACATATCTAAAAGTATAGATTATGTGCAATATAATACACACTGTGCGACAAACTAGCATAAACATTTACAGATCGGGAATATATTATAAAAAGTATGTTCAATATAATATGCACCGCACCGCGCGATAGCAAAATATTAAAAAGGTTGTTCAATATAATACGCAACGGGCTACAGTTTAGCACAAGCATTTACATGCTACATAGAGATAATATAAAAATTCATTAATTTAATTAAGGTACATTCGATTGATCTGAAATTTTGATAGAATGCATTTTAAATGACAAAAGTCTATGTGCAAAATTTCAGCTCGATAGGATGACAGGAACTGTGTCATTTTTTACTTTTGTTTTTCTGCGGGACCACGACAGACAGACAGAGATCACAACAAGATGGTGAAGTTAATATAAGGGATTTAAAAACATTATGGTGAACTTGTATACGAATTTCTGTAAAAATCTGTAAAATTTAATATTAATTTTCAGAGATCTGCTTATACCCGAATTGGCTAATGAGGGAATATTTACTGTAGTTTTAGGCATTTAACGTTACTTTTATTACATACTTATTACAGCAAAATTTGTTTCTTAAATATTAAATATTTAACTGCCACATTCCTTAAACTGTTAGATTTAGTTGATGTTAAATACAAAATTAAAACACTAATAAGAAAGAATTTAAGGTATATTCATATTTATATAGATTTCTTGATTTAAATTTTGTATGTGTGCATTTTTTGTCTTGATTTGGTAAAATGTAATTTTAGAATTACAATATTAAACTCCTGTTATATATAAGTTATATGGTAACCCTTATTTATTCCTTAAATAACTTAAATTGACTGCTATTTTAAGCACCTATCTTAATCTTACTCCCCAGTTTTTACTTTAGTTACTATTACTATTATATTTTCTATATTTAAGTATAGCATATGGCATCTGCCTTAATCAATGGAGTTATCCCAAAAAAATCAAGAAAAAAATAACTTTCTGAATCTTTAGAATTTAACTAAATCCATAAAGTTGGTATCAATGAATTGTATTTTTAAATCCCTTATATTAAATTCACCGCCTTGTCTGTCTGTCGTGATCTCTTGGTCCCGCGGAAAAACAAAAGTAAAAAATGACCCACTTCTCATGATCCTATCAAGCTGAAATTTTGAACATAGACTTGTGTCACCTAACAATGCATTGTATCAAACTTTCAGATCAATCGAATGTACCGTAATTAAATTAATGAATTTTTAGTTTATCTCTATATAGCATGTGTAGCCGTCTGCTATAGTTGACATCCATGGGTCACTGAGTTTCACTCCAGCCCTCGATGTCACAGGGGTCTGTCACAGCCTGTTGCGCGGTGTGTATTATATTGAACATAATCAATACTTTTAGTTATGTCTCATATATATAGGATTTATAGTCAAAAACTTTGTTTTTACAGATTGTTTTTTCATGCCCTATCTCAGCAAATTAGGAATGCCAGGTCTGTTTCCAAAAAATAGCGGACAATGGGAGGGTGGTGGGGGGGCTAGTAAAATTAATTAAATATGCCACTATATTGTGAAAAAAATAGTTGACATAATGTGAAAAAAAGCAGACTGTCCGCTCAAATAGTGGACACCTGGCACCCTTAAATAGCAAGTAGGCCTAGATCTTGAAGTTTAAAATGTAGGATAATTTTGAAATGAAAGTTTTAAATAATAACAAATTCAAATAGAAAAATTTGTCAACCTCAACCTAGGTGTCCCAGACTCTAGGCCTAACCTAGGAGAGACCTTTGCCTTTGCAAGTATTAAGCCAGTATATGCCTTATATATACTTATACATATTCATATAAATGTATACAAATTAGATGGGGGAAAAAAAAGTAAATTAAAGACCAATAATTGGTAAAAGTAAAAGCAAAGAGAAGAGTGCGTTCCATATATGGTATTTTTGGCTGCTATATATATATATTTTTTTCTATTTTGATTTTTCAAAATAGACAACTAAACCTAACCCAGACCCTAAAAGTACTAAAACTAAAACCTTAATTACCTTTATGGATAAAATTAAAATAATTGCACTTATTCCCTTTTCAAGTGTAAAAATACATTTCATTCCCGGAAGTACGCCTCACTCTGCCATAACAACAATGTAAATAGTTGAGCGCACCGTTCTCTTTGCTTTAGCCCCAATAATTAATTAATTATAATAATTAATAATAATGATAATGCCATTAATGCCAATACTCAAACTCAATACCTTTTGCCTTTGCCTTTTTAAAGCCCTTTTACTTTTAGGACAAGAAAGCCCTGTTAATGTTAGTCTGTTCGAACTGTTAGAGGTGGCGACGACGTATGCAGATTTCTAATTTATTGTAACGATTATTATTAACTTTGACTGAATAAATTCTTTTAAACGTTAAATTCAAGAATCCTATAATTTTAAGTCTTGTCTCTAGCCTCCCTCAGTGAACTCTGTCTGTACTGTACTCAAGAGACAACCACGGCATAAAATTGTTTTGGAGTAGGCCAAATGATGGTAAATTTAGTGAAGTTGTGATATCAGTAAATTAATATTTAGGTATCCAATATTAAAATTATATGGGACGCTTTTCAATTTGTATGACTTTAATTTAACCATGATTTTTTTTTACTCTGCTACGAGAAAGCAGGTTAGCAGTTAATCGGCCATGTTTTACCCGTCGCCGTCTCCATTTTGTATGTTACGGTGTTGGCCCACACTACATACACTCATACACCACGGCCGTGTACCTAGTACCTCAATTGGATTTGGTCCATGTAAACCGCAGCGCTGTGCCTAGGAAACTATGGCAGTGGCTATTGAGACGCTAACGTCTTAATAGCCCACAGGCTATTGAGACGCAAACAAAAAATAAGCCAATGAAAACTAAGTATTTACTAATTACGGTTGATGCATTTATTCTATTGATAGCGTTAAAAATTTCACAACTCTTTTTATTTTTAAAGAAAGAAATAAATGCATGTAAAAAGGGTGTAGGGTGAGATAAATTAATTATCAGCGTTAAAATTGTTTTATTTGTTTACACTCTAGGCCTAGGTCTCTAGGCAACTTAAATAATCCCGTATTACCATATTAACCGGAGTTCGTTTTTGTTTTGTTACGGTTATAAGATGCAGGGCAGCATCCGAGACTAACACGAGCGACGGTGACTTCACATCGCTTTCTCCATATTCCGGTATATAAATAATATACACGTCATCACTATTAGTTTACGTCACCAACGGCTATGGAATGCTTTTTTAAACCCCTTATATTAACTTCACCGGCGTCTCTCTCTCTCTCTCTCTGTCTGTCTGTCTTGGGCTCGGCGGGCGGAAAAACAGAAGTCAAAAATGACCCATTTCCCATGATCCGATCAAACTGAAATTTGGCACACGGACCCGTCGAACCTAACAATGCATCGTATCAAAATTTCAGATCGATCGAACGTACCATAATTAAATTAATGCATTTTTAGTTTATCCTTATATGAGGTATGTAATTCAAAATTCACTGTTTGTTGTTTTTTTTTAATTCAGGTTCCACGTGAGTTTGAGTTGACGCCGACCGTCGTGTTGACGACGACCGTCGTGCCGACACCCCCTCACATCCCACCCCCATTTATTAAAGACAAGGGACATCACTCAGTGTCAGTCTGTAAATGTTTAAAAATAATCACTACTGTTAGTTATGTCTCATATATAAGGGATTTATAGTCAAAAACTTTGTTTTTACGGGTTTGTTTTATTTTTACATTTTAATTTGCTTAGTTGTCGAGGCATTGCACGCGAGCATTTGATGTGAACAATGGTCAAGGTCGCTGACTATTACTATTTATAGAAAAAAAAAGTAATTTGACAATACGTATAGTAAATAAAAGAAAATAATTATAAACTTACCTATTCTCAAAACAAAGAATTTCCACTACAAACACTATATACTTTTTAACAAAATCAAGATCGCAATGATAGTAGTCCATGTTCTCACAAAATAGACAACAATGTAATTATAGTCTGTTTCTTTTAAAGACAAAGAAAGCTATAAAAGCATATGACCCCGTGACCTATCACCATTCTCTGGTCACCGGTTTATAGTCTTGTTTCCCGCATCCAAAAAAGTGATCGGCGCGCGCCGCTTAGTGAAGTACCTATATTACGAGAGCCATTTGATAGACGTAGCAAAGATACCGGGCGATTAATCAATTAATCGGTCCTCAAATTCGAGTTCTGTCTTTTAGTGACAGTTTTCCTGCAAATCAAAGGCATTTGACGTAAGCTTACCACATTAAAATCAAAACTGATATTTTCTTTAAAAAATGTAATTGTTATGTGTTGGAAAGGGAGTACGGCGAGTGTAGCTCAAACCCTATTGGAACAGGAAAAGTGGGGAAAAGGAGGGGGGGGGGCGTCGTGAGCGCCGCAAAATTCAATAATTCTGGCGAGTTGACGATTGAAAAATAATATGGTATTTTAATAAATTTCATTTTATCATCACTGTTTACTCCGTAAGCTTTATAATTTTCTTATCAGACATCAATATTATTGTCTTATCAATATTATGGATTAATAAAATCAAAGTGAGTGAATGATTTCCAATGAGTAAAATGAATTGCTTATATACATAAGTCATAACTCCTACGCGTTTTTAACAGCTTGTTGGCGCAATCAATAAAATAAATGCGCCAACCGTAAATACTTAGTTTTCATTGGCCTATTTTTTGTTTGCGTCTCAATAGCCTGTGGGCTATTAAGACGTTAGCGTCTCAATAGCCACTGCCGGAAACTATTGGGCCTTGTCTTGGACATGCCACAGATAATTTTTAAAAATATATATTGATGGGTAAAAATATAATCTAATACAATACTCAGATAGATATAGAGGATAAAAACATTTTTTCTTATTCCGTATGCAATAAAAAATATACAAATGACAAATTCTCACCCTTCCCGTCCGGAATTCTGACGTGGCATGAGTTGCCTTATACAACCAGGAAAACAAACTCTCTACCAATGTTAATATTTATGACTCTAATAAAAAAATGCAAGACTAGAAATAAACCCTTGCGTAGGACGCAATAATCTTCTGTATAGAAGGGGCGTCTGTAATAGATTATATAAGGGGAAAAACGGATTATCACGGTAAATTAAATAGTAATTTAATTTGTAATTTTAAAAAATCATTTTTATTTTTTAGTCTTTTGGACCATTATGACCATACATTTAAGTTTCCTAGTGCCTTGGCGCAGTCCAATAATTATGTCAAAAATTACAATTTTTTATATTTAATAAACGTAGAATAGGTTGCCTAAGGAAACCAGGAAAATCGACACTCTATTAACATTTAAAACTCTAGTAAAAATACAATACAAGTTATAAACCATGGATAAGAGTAGGACGCAATAATCTTCTGCATAGAAGATAAGAGGCTCTCAGTTCAAGGATTAATTATTATACATATAACGTTATCAATTTCTTGAAAACTTGCAAATTCTTGGTCTAAATAAGTTTGATTGAAGGTTAATAAATTTTGCTTTTTATTGCCACAGTGCATCAAGGATAAAACCCATGGTTATTCTAAGTTCGTATCCGCTATATAAACGTACCAAGACCGATGGTTTTGCTAAGTACACCTTCGTGGTATATGTATCCACTTCGTAAGGGCAGTGGAAGGTTGGCACTCAATTTTACGACATCAGCAATTACATTTCAGTTAGGCCTATATATTGCCTAGTTTGTTCATTAATAAAATTGTATGTTATTTAGATAAAGTTAATAATTATTGTGTTATAAATGAGCTTTTATATTTTATCGTCAAACATTTAAAAAGCTCGAAACCACTTAAAGTCGTAAATAATAACATAAACAAATATGGCCGACGATATCCACGTAAGGTTATGTCTTCAAGAAATAGTCAAGCTTGATCTAGAAGCAAAAGCTGCTATTCAGGTGCTGAATAGTTACAGTTAATAATATTATTGTTGTTTTTTTAATTTCTCTACTGATTTTTGGTAATTTCTTTTTTCAGCGCATTTTATTTTTGTAGAGCAAAAAAAATAGGCCGATGCTACTCGTCTCGAAGTTCGAGTCATCCAGCATGAATGCTAATCGTCTCGAAGTCGTTTTGTTTTTAAAAAATAGACAACTATACCTAACCCAGACCCTAAAACTAACATATTAATTACGTTAATGGATAGAAATAATTGTACTTATTCCCTATTTACTTATTACCTATTTTCAAGTGTAAAAATACATTTCATTACCGGAAGTACGCTTCGCTCTGCCATATTGCCATAACAACAATGAAAATACTTCGATACGAGCAGACACTTCGAAAAAAATAAGGCTGATGCTGCTCGTCTCGAAGTTCGAGTCATCCAGCATGAATACTAGTCGCCTCGAAGTCGTTTTGATTTTAAAAAATAGACAACTAAACCTAACCCAGACCCTAAAACTACAATCTTAATTACGTTAATGTATAAAAATAATTGCACTTATTCCCTATTTACTTATTTCCTATTTTCAAGTGAAAAATACAACATTTCATTCCCGGAAGTACGCTTCGCTCTGCCATATTGCCATAACAACAATGAAAATACTTCGAGACGAGCAGCCACTTCGAAAAAATAAAGTGTCCAAAGTATCTTATTTTTACTAAAGTAAAAGTTAAAGTTAGACTTTTAACTTTTACTGACTTTTACTAATTTAAACACATTCATTAAGGTTAATCCCTTATTTCAGCGCATTTTAAATTTTTAGAACAAAATAAATAAAGTATCTTATTTTTACTAATTTAAACACATTCATTTAGTAATAAAAGAAGTATTTAATGGTTAAATATTAGTTTTCCATGTGTTTTGATGAGTTTAAAGGGGGTTTTAACTATAAAATCAGACTTCTACGAAAATCGTTTTTTGTTTTTATTTTTAACCACATTTGGCCAGATAATTTTATTTCTTTCACGGCCTCAGACCAAACTAAATTTTCATGTTAGCAGTAAGCTAAATACTAATCAGATTCAGAGGCGTCACCTGACGGTAAAGTCATTTACGATAAAGTATTCCCGAGTCCCCCCCCCATTAATTTAATACTTGGGAAATAAGCCTGTTCAAGGTAAGTTAAAAAACATATTTGATAGTAATAGATATATATTTGTAAAATAATGTAAAATAATGACACGTAAATGGGGGGTGGGGTCCGTACGTAGATGGCGTCAAGTACCTAGGAGGATGGGGTTCACACATTTGTGACGACGGGGAGGTGTTTAAGAACAGTGACGTCAGGGCCAGCCTTAGCAATTGCGGGGCTCTTGGCGGCTTAGTATGCGAAAAGGATTGCGCGGTGTCCAGTCTGGGTAGGGATAAGGAATTAATAAGGATAATAAGAGAAAATTAAAATAGGTGGGGCCTATGAAAGTGTGGGGTCCATTGCGGCCGCATAGGTTTGCAGTGGACTAAGACCGGCCCTGGTTGCACTTGAAAATTTCAATGTTTACAAATCATCTGATGACATTTTATATGGCTTTACGCGTTTTGCCTCGGGCGTTCGCGGGGATAGGAGTATCGTTTCCGACACTTTAATCAAAGTCCGACGAGGTGGCCTTAAGCCTATTACGACATAAGAGTGCAGCCTTACTTAAATGGTAATAACGTGAGTTGAAACATGCTCAGGAAATTTGACTTTTATGCAAAGCTTTATAATGTCACATTTGAGGGGGGGGTAACTTTTTGTGACGAGGAAGGGACGGTGGGAAATCAGCCTAAATTGCGTGACGTCTTTAGGGACGGCCCCCTTATAGTCGTTGGATTTTGATTTTCTCCCCGCTTTCTTCCCATCTTTGTTTTTTTAAAAAAATAAACGATTGTTGCTTTGAAGACTAGTATGGGGTTGGAGGGAGAGAGGGATGCGAAAATGTTCATCGCTGACACTCAAGCAAAATATTTGCCCTGAACCAGTGAAGTGGTCCCCAACCTTTTTATCACCACAGACCCCTTTTTAACAATCTGAATGTTTAAATTATAAATACAATATGACTAAATGAAAAAAAACTTCTAAAATATAAACAAATATTAAAATACAGTTATGCAAAAAAAAAGAATATAAATATAAGGAAGTATTTAACATTTTAACCCGGCTCACCGACAAAACGGCCCTGGACAAAACGGCTTCGACATAATGGCCCTGGACTAATAGATGGATTAATAATAAAAAGTACCATCAAATATTATATTTGTATTTTTACTCACCGATTCAGTGACAGGTTTAGCTCACAAGAAATAATAATAATTACATCACAAGAATGAATGTAATAGCCTTTGCTCGATATGGTACAAAGTCACTGTTGTTTGTTGACAAGAAATAATATAATAACATCACAAGAAATAATTTTACAATTTTACCAGTTGTTTAAGGAGGAAAAAGTTGACCATAGCTTAAAATGCAAAAAAATGTAAATTTTGAGTTAAAAAATGTAAACAATTTGTCTAGGGCTCTATGTCGGGGCCATTTTGATGGCTAACCTTTTAACCCACTACAACGTGTTAATTTGCAAATATACGAAACTTCGCCATGCCTTTAATCCAGATGACTGGCAGAGTTGTCTCGAACATTATTTTAAGGCTGCCTTCATCAAGTGGTTGAACTTCTTGCACATGCATGCTAGATTCATTAGTTGACACCAGGGTCGCTGATCCAGTCCTCACCACCTCGTGGTTCTTTGGTTGCAGTGGCGTAGCTAGGGTCATATGCGCCCGGGGACATAACACAAAGTCTGCGACCCTTGTCGGACTGACAGATTCTGGGGGCTCACTGAGCCCCCAAGAAAATTTAGAAATTTTAAGGTTTATATGGTTCATTTTCGAAGCATCTGGTATTGTTTGGAAATCATTTACTAATACTAATCGGCATCCTTCCGTCTTGCTAGACGATGGTCATCACTATTGGGTTGGGTTGCATAAAGAGTGGTAAAAAGACTGAACTCTCGTTACAAGGTGACTGGTTCAACCTGATGGAAGTGATACAGACTACAACGAACCACGGGATGACCATTGCGATTAAACTTCTTGATGGAATCTTGAGAAGGAGGCTACGCCTAACAGGCATGCATAGCCTTGAACACTTGATTTAAGTGTGTGTATTTGTCTTGTTATTATTTCTGGATCAGGATCTTCATCATGGATTCTTGTTTTGCCAAGGATTGCTCCATCAAATTAACAGTCTATGACGGTGATGCGTCCATTTCTGAACATTTATATGAAATTTTGTGTGTGTAGCTATGTTTAGGAAGATTTAGAGTGCAATGTGTTTTATGTAGTTGTTGAAAATGTTTGTAAAGCGCTTTGAGCCCAGCTGTAGGCTGTTGTACTGCGCTATATAAGTGAACAAATAAAAATAGTAATAATAATTTCCTTGTCCTATCCTTGATTGACAGTCTTTACCGCAGCTTTTGCACACGAGTTCTGTGCTTCCCAATGCTTTGGCCTTTCTCCTAGCTCTTTTGTCTGTAGCCTCCTCCATCCTTCGCTCCTCGGCTACAATGATGCCTTCTTTTACAACTGTGCGCCACGTAGATCAGTCTGCTGCCTTACACTCCCAGTCACTTGTGCGTATTCTGGCTGCTTTCATGTCCCTTTGACAGACATCTTTAAATAGAAGACGTTGGCGACCTGTCTTCCTCTTTCCCGAAGCCAGTTCTACATATAGGGGGTCCTTGGGGATGCGACCTGGGATCATTCTTTTTACATGTCCTAACCATCTCAGGCGTCTTTCACTAAGGATTGAGAACATGCTTTTGGTATTGGCACGCATCAGGACCTCACTATTTGGCACTTTGTCCTGCCATTTAATGCAAAGGATGCGGCGCAGGCACCTCAAGTGGAAGCTTTTAAGCTTGCGCTCAAGGGATGTATAGGTTGTCCATGTCTCGCTCCTGTATAGCAGTTAGCAGCGTACTGATGACGCAGGCTCAATAGACACACAGTTTGGTTTTCTCCATTTGCTTGGTGTTTTTCCAGACCTGTTTATTTAGTTTAGCCATTGTGGCAGCTGCTTTGCCAATTCTACTGTTTATTTTGTCCTCGATGGACAGTGTATTGGAGACCTTGGACCTCAAGTAGGTGAAGCTGTCCAAAGCTCCAATTTTTCATTGTCAATATTGATGGTAGAGGGGGGATACGGTGGTCGAGTGGCAGCGCGCTCGACTGACGTACCGATGGTCACGGGTTCGAATCCATGGGATGCCATGGATTTGTTCCCGGGGCCTAGGGCGTCCCCGAGTCCACCCAGCTTCGAGTGGGTACCTAACGCATAGTTAGGGAAAAATAATAGGCAGCTGGGTAATGCGTGGAACCCTTATAGCCGTGGCATGTGAACGCTGCATCACTTGCCAAAATCAACTGCTGCCTTGCAGATGGTCTTGGCTGACCAAAGGCTATGGAAGCACATCCAGAAAAAACAGCAGGCTGAAGTCGGAGACCATGGGCCAATTGGCGCAAAACTCGTCGGCACGCAATGCTCAAATTGAGAACGAAGAAGAAGAAGAAGAAGATGGTAGAGGGAGAACGTGTGTCTTGGGCCATGATGTTTGTCATTTTCAAGCTGATTTGCAGACGAAATTCTTTGCAGGCATCGGAGAAGCTTGACACGAGTTGATGCAAACCAGTTTCTGTGTGTGTTATCAGTGTCGCATCATCCGCAAAGAGTAGCTCACAAATTAGGTCATCTGTCGTTTTGATTTTGGCTAGGAGGGGCAGTGTTGAAAAGTCCTCCATCAGCTCTGGTGTGTAACCAGATTCCATCAATGCTATCCTTGAATGCGTATCAAAAGCATTTAGTACCGTATATAATCTCATTCAAGGGCGTTTTAAAACTGCATCCAATATTCGCAGTTATTCGCCATTCGCGGAAAGGGGGGGGGGTAGAGAACATAAACCCCCGCAAAAAGCGAGGGAATAGTGTACTATGAACTTGAATGCCCCAAAAGTTCACGATACTGGGTGGGGCGGCAGTCTGTTTATCATCATCCAGATGGCGCTCGATGACACTGGTGTTCCCGCCCTTCGCCAACAAAATGTCATCAGAAAGATTGCATTTTGCCGTGTCTCTGTCAACTTGCTTGGCGTGATTCCACACGGCCGACGAATTACCCATCTTACACTGTTAGTAACTATTTAATTTATTAAAATCATTTTTCTGCTAGGCACGAACACAAGAAACAAACAAATGGATAGGATGAGGGTTATAAGAGTGGATAGGGGAGTGAAGGGGGTTTAGATAAACATAACTGGCTCCTCTCAATCGATAGCTCAATGTTGTCGCTGTATTTCAAAGCAAAGCTAGTGTCCTGTCATATAATTAAAGCAGGGATGTTATAAATATTTAAAAAATAACGTCTCTTTCATTTCTATGCAGTCACTCCTTATTCTCGGCGGCGCGCTCATGTTTTCCTTATATTTGATTTATTAAAACATAATTGTGTTAGCAACTTTTGTTTCATGTTCAAAGAAAAAAAGATATACATGTATATCAACATAAGTTGTACGTTGTCGGGACCGTATTTTATTTCCTCTTGACAGGTATTTTTTTCTTAAGCGTTTGCGCCGGGGTACCCGTTAAAATTTGGCTGAAATGTTTATACAAACGGTGGCATGCGGTTCTTCGGTGTTCACATTGCAGTTCACGAACAAATAATCAAAGAAAACTTTTGGTTTGAAATAGATGCTGTTTTATCCGTTTAACTTGAAAACGCTTTGAAAAACTGTAAGGAGGTAATGAGAGCATAAAATAAAGAAGAGAAGATTTAGAACAAATTGATGTAAAAAATTCCAGCGGCGCTGTTTTATATTTTTTATGGAACGGGGTGGTATACCTAAAAAGTTTGGGAACCACTCGTAGGAGATAACGTGTATTAAAAATGAGACACATGAAAGTCACGCGGTTTTGGACACTCTCCCTTTACTACACTAGTTACGTCAGTAGAAGTTAGCCTCCCCCCCCCCATAAAAGCCGTATTTCCTATTTGAAAATGAGTCTGTTTCAAATTTAAAAAAATTGTGGGCATTTCAGTATGCATTTAGTGAATGAGCACGTTTCAAAACAATTTCTCGTCATTTTAGTGTATGGATTCACTCTAAAATCGTACGTGAAAACATGTATCAAAAAAGAGGCACAGGAAAGCTGAAACATTTAGTTTAAGTGTTTGAGCATTTAGATGTGACGTCACAGTTCTTATAAACCACTCCTCCCCCCTCGTAACACATCTAAACAAATATGTGCCTCCTCTCCCTCACCCTAGGTGCGTGACGTCATTTGTGGACGGCCACTTATGTTATCTAATACTAATATTCGGATGAATAAAAATTTGTGTGTAAAAAAATCATGCCATGCATTATCGTCAAATATTATTAACCAACAAGTACCAAAAATTTTTAGTTTTAAAAAAATATTTACTTTTTAACAAATTATTGCTTCATTATTATTTTGTACAAATATTATTGCTTTGTAGTTTTAAGTGGAGTGCCGTCTTCGCAGAAACTTAGCATTGACATATTACCCTTGTTCCAGGATATGTCAATGTAACACATATCACAAAAATACACCCCCACAGTTTTTTTTAAAAATTTAAATAAATATCATTTTTTATATGATTATCTTTTTTATCATAATTTATGATAAATATTTTTTAATTTAAATTATTTACCCAGGCGAGTGCCGCCTTCGCAGCTCAGCTGGATGAACCAAATTATCCAATTGGGCAACACAAAAAATAATAACTTTTAAGAAAGAAGATTTCTCCATTGGCATGCAACAATGGCGCCGTAAATCACAGAAGATGCATGAAATATACAATTTTTTATTTCGTATAAATTATAAAACAGTAGTTTAATCTGAACAAAAATATAATATTTTAATGTTAAAATGTATTTAATAGTAAGTTTGGTTGATTTTTTGGTTTTAAACTACCCGAAAAATAAAATGCGCTGAAATAAGAAATTACCTGATTTTTTTATGTGTAACTCCATAAAATATATTATAATAGTAATAGGTTATTTATCGTCGTACCGGACAAGATGTAGGAATGTAGTTTATGTAGTATGTAGGTACTTGGATAAATTGATAAATCATTTTTCACTTAGGACTTAGTGAAAAATCTTTGCAGTTTGCATAGTTATAAGCCCCTTGTTCAACTTTTTGTCCGCTTTAAAATGTAAAAAATGTGTTTGTGTGTCAGAATAATAGCATTTTTCTGTGTAATTTCTTGATTAAATTAGATGTGGGATATCATTTAAAAGATAATTGGATGCTGAACATTACTATGTTCTCCAATTTTTTTTTACTCAATTTTGTTAGTAAAATGTAATTAGTTGAGTTACAGTAAAGTAACTATATAAAATAATATAAATATCTCTTAGAGCCCCCACGACTCGCGATTTTAATGATAACCACTGTTTTCAGCATCCAAATATCTATAAGAATTGACCAAGTCCCATCCCCCCAAACCTCCCCTAAAATGTTTTTTAAATTTATCAAAACAATCTTGAAGATGGGGTCCAAAGTCCGGCCCGTAGACCAAATACGGCCCACGCTTAAATTTTAATTGGCCTGCGGCTTGGTCTTAATAATTAACTGATTCTTGAATATTTTCTGTTAATGACGACATTTTTATCAGGAAAGCCGAAATAAGGTAGATACGGCAACCAACGTCTGGAAGTATCTGTAGTTTATTATTATTTTTTTTTAGTATGCTTCCTGTTTCAAAGTTAACAGTGCTCAACTATTTAAAATGTACCCTTCGGCTACATAACTAATAATTGAGCTATTGTTAAATGAAAATCGAGGTTAGAAGACAACCACAATTTTATTTTGTCGCAAATGTTAATTTTAGAGTCACTTTGAAGTGTTATAGTATAAATATTTAATATTTATATAATTTGAGGACCTAAAAGCACAACAACTTCAGAACACGTATAATTTCAAGTAACTATGAAGCCGAGAGGTACATTTGTAAATAATTGAGAACTGACAATTTTGAAACAGGAAGTAGGCTAAAAAAATTAATAAACTACATATACTTCCGGACGTCTGTCGCCGTATCTACCCAAAATAATAATATATTTTTTAGTAAAAAAAATGATGAGGCCAATTTAATGCAAAACTGTGACGTAAAACACGAAATTCCGAGGAACGTGTAAATCGAAAGTTAATTTTGTAGAAAAAATTTTCAGTCAATTTTTGACATGCGCAGAACAATGTGCAAATGAGTATTGAAGTACCTACTTATTATTTACCAACATGTGTATTCAATACAAAAAGCAGACACAGTTATGTGCTATTAGGTGTGCAAAATTCGATGATGTTCGATGCTGAAAATTGATGTAATAATCTTGTTCATTTTTGATAACTCTGAAAGGTAAATGAATGTGGTGTTGTGTACTTCAAATTTCAAAACAATTTTTTTTACATCACATTTTTGACTCAGCATAATTTTCAGCTCTAGTTATATTTCAATTAAGGCTGCGGAAATTAACGATTAGTTTCTCGATTAATCGTTAAATATTTTAACGATTAAAAAAAATTTTTTAACGATTAATCGACCCACCACTTATAAATGTACTGGAAGTCAAAAAGTAAAATATTTCGGCCGATAAATATAAAATAATTTCCGGACGATTACAAAAACAATTTGGTTTTAAACTATTGACTGACGTGAATGTTCAAAATGTTGATAAAGGTTATTATGACTATTGAGAGAAATCGTTTGCCTACCATGCAATGTTCCCTCTAAGTCTAAGCTTCTTTGGTCCGTGTGCAAAGATAAAAAAAAACTCGTGTGCCAAGTTGCACAACGTCCATTTTTGTGCAATATTTTACAAAATTTGCTGCGCTGTGATTCTAAACTCCTGCGTGGATTTGGTCCAATATCTGCGCAGCTGCGCTGCTTATAGGGAACATTGCTACCATGGTTCTAACACTTCGCTTACATATCACCTGCAAACTAAACATCCAGTACAGCAGTGCTTCTCAAAGTGGTGGTCCGCGGACTTGTGCCGATCGGTGGGCCATCCGCTGACGGTCCGCGGAAGTTATCAAAAAAGGACCCAAAAAAATTTTCAGTTCAGGAAAAATAGTGCACTGGTCCCTGGTGCATTGGAAAAAATTACTGCCGGTCTGTCATACTAAAAAGTTTGAGAAGCACTGCACTACAGTATCGGAAACTTCAGCTGAGACAATCTAAAGCTATGTGAACGATTGTTCAGCTCGGCTGGTTATATCGTCAATAAGACCCGTTCATCACTTGAAACAAATACAGTAGAACCCACTTAACTCGAGCCCGGTTAACTCGTCAGCTTTATTAAGTTGACGTTTTTTATTGGAACCGCCAAATTCTCTCTTTGTCTTTGCATTTTCTCATCGGTTAATTCGATTATTTTAAGTCGCCGAACCCTAATACCTCGAGCACAAAAGAGGGCAAAATTTCCCACTTAGTGTTGGTTATCTTGATTCCCATGACCAATCTCCAGTTTTTGAAAATGTTAGATGTGATTTTTTATAACCAAGAGAAGGCATTGAAGTTCTGCCTCACCAGGTCAGCTGGTGACGTCACAGCCCGCTTGCGTTCAGCTCTCAGCGCTGTGTTGCTTCTGGTACTACATGTATACCAATCGCCAGCTTTTCAAAATGTTACTTATCGATAGGGCTGACCCAATCGGTTCGGCTACTCGGCATCGGCCGATTTTCGTATTCTCTGAGATACTCGGCAATCCACCACGTAAGTGATGCCGATGCCGAGTATTACGTAAATGCCCCAATAGCAAAGATGCACGCAGAATCGCATGTCTAAAACATTTAGTTTCGTATGGAATAATAAAATGTAGCGTGTGCAGACTTGTTGTCATTTGCAACCATTCATCCTTCAACCTCATTTTGACTCTATTACTACTGCTTTGTTCTCATTGTTTCATTCATAAGAAATGGCTGTGTACAAAAGACATTTACCTATTGGTTAGAATTAATTAAAATGTGTCAAAAGTTGAAGGTTCAAAAGGAGTTCCTAATTTATTTTTGTACATTTTTATAGAGAAGAGTTCGCTTTGTCATGAGTCATATGTAGGTCATGATAGATAAACAAGTAACGGCAATGCCTTTGTGTAAAAAAACATGTGCATGTACATTCTCATTTATTAACTCTAGTGATGGGACGATACCAAAATCATAGGGTGCTTACTGTAAACAAGGCTCCCCAGATTTTAAAATATATAATATAACAGACTGCAGACAGTTTACCCAGCCCCACTCTCAATCTCCCACATCACTGTTGTTGGTTAGTCCGATTAGCATCAAGTTACTGAAGGAATTCTGAGTCCATTGTAAGCTGAGGGGACGGACCCAAGGAAGATGGTTTGGAAGAGAATGATTCGGGGACAATGAGGGTATGTGTAGGTTACACAGGGCGGGTTATTTATTTGTGTAGCTTGTAAGGAAAGTCACACAAGTGCCTTACAAGGCACAGTAGCGCGCGCGGCATGGTGGGCAGGAGTAGATGAGTTCGTTATAGTTATGTACTAGGGAAAAAAAACTGCGCTGACGCAACAAAGGGTTATATTTAAACTTGAACGGTCCTTTAAAACGAACGGTCTTAACAACCTTAGGAAAGAGTGAAGAAATAGGGTCCCGATATTCCGATACCATTCCAATTAATCGTTCCATCACTAATTAACGCTCATCATGTACATAAAGAAATTTCAAGCGCATGTTAATATTTTGCCGCCATATTGGTTTTCGTTTGACTCGATGATCGGTTATCTCGGCGCCATTTTTCATACCCTGAGGTCGTCGACTTAATTGGGTTCCACTGTAATGTCAATACATTTGTATGTTTGCATTGTTGGTTAAAAGATGTCATATAAAGAATATATTCCAGTTTTATTCGATTTTCAACAACTATTTTAATAAATATTACTTATGAAACCATAAATTTCAATTTTTGGCTCTAATCGAAATTAACGATTAATTAATTGCTAATTTTTCAAAAGTTAACGATTAAATTTAAATTAATCGTTAACAGCCCTAATTTCAATATATTTTATTTATTTAAGATACTTGGTTTAAGATAAAAATCTTTTTTTCCATAATATGGCCATTATTTATCCAATTTTTTATAATTGTAATGATTGAATAAGACATTTATTAAGGCTTGAAAATCAAGATTGTATTGTGCCCTTTTCCTCCCCAAAAATATAACTCTTACAAATAAATAAAAACAAATGATTTAAAAGTTTTACTCAATATGTGTAATTTTTGTTTATTCTCTTAATCCTTCCCGTGCATACATTTACTTCCGCTTAATAAAGTCAGCTTTTCAAAAAGTTTTAATACCCCTGGGTTAAGTGAAAGTTTCCTACTTGCAAAGCAAGGTGCCATGAGCATTGTGAGCCTTACCTCATTCATCAGACTGACCAGGGTCTTAGTCGGAAAAGAAAAAGAATCTAAGACATTCATGTTTGTTGTCTTTGTTTCACAATTATTATTGTAATAAAACATTGATTGAAGCAATTCATAAAAGGAATTTGTTAAATCAGTTAAATGTAACATAATTTACCTTATTTTTAGAGTGACCGAAATTTGAAGGTAATGGGGAAAAAAATTCATTAAAATTACATTTTTCAAACTAATGACATAGCTATACATTTTATGAAAGGGTATTGCTTCTGCTATCTCAAAATCTTGGTTTATGACATTTTGAACAAGTTATAAGAGTGTTATGGTGGTTTGAATGCAGAAGATGAGTAGTAAAATTTTACTCACTCTGTGAAGGTCAAGGTCCATATCAACATACATAAAATTATGCTGGATAGCGAAGTCAATAATGCGCTTGCCTCACAAGCTGAGGTGCATGGGTTCTAGCCCACGCTAAGCCACATTATAAAGATTGATATATGACTATTGCTAAAAAACTCCAACGCTGATTTGGAGAGAAGATGGGCGCCGCCAAGTCTACCAAGCCCCGAGAAAGTTATATTGGAAACACGAGGTTATGGGACACAGAAAAAAACAAAAAAAATTAAAACAAATTATTTCTATAACACAATGTACCTTGGCCAAACTACTTTCAGAAAATGTATACATGTCTCTGAGTTCATTTAATTTTCAACAAGCCTATGAAAAATGCTAAAATGGTAGGACGATACAGAAAAATGCACTGGACAGTTATAGCGTTAAGTTTGATGATTTACAACACTTATTTTTTTCATTATAAACATTAGAGAGAAATTCATTAAAGTAGGAGGAAATATGAAAATAGACACAAAATTGCATAAGCAATTAGTATTAGCAGTAAACAGTCACACAAAAAACTTAGCTGCAATTTAATAGTAATATCCAATAGGACAGCAAGCAGAAAGAGACAAAATAAGGCTTTTTATATTTTTTATTAGGCATGAGCTTATTGTGTTTAAATTTAAAGATGTCAACAGATAAAGATTTTGGTAAAGAATTCTTTGTTTATATCATTAGGATATTCGTCAAGATGTGTGCACATTAAAAATGCTTGATGAGTTTAATGCTAAGGGAAGAAAGAAAATATCAGATCTTCGAGATAAAATAGCGGTAAGCATTCCTATTTATTACTATAAGAATGTTAAATAGATGTGTATGTTTTTCACCTTGGTCATGAAATAATAAATTTGACTCTTAAAAAATATTCTCTACTCTACATCTTTATATTTGTTAAGATGCATAAATGTCTTTATAAGCGATTATGTCTATGTTAACACTGTAACTATAAGGATTTTTCCTCAGGAGCTTGAACGACTTGGTCTGGAGCAAGAACGTGATACAGACAGAGATGCTATTCTAGTCAATGTTGAAAGCTTGAGACAAAAACTTGCAAGGTGTTTGTGACTTTCTTTTATTAATACCTGTACTGGTACTTTAATATTTGAAATGTTACATTAAGGTTCGTCGATTTTTGTGCAAAATAATAATCTCTTGTGCAAAGTTGTACACCGTCCATTTTTGTGTGAAAGCATGGTAACTCAAAACTGCTGCAAGCAGTGGAGCTTAAAGGGAACAATAATGATAACTAAAATAGTTTTATTATTAATTAAATTTTGAAATTTCAGGAATTTTTAGTTGTTGGCAAAATTGACAGTGAAAGACTTGAAATTGTTCTGTTCAAAATAACAACTTTCAAAGACTGTAAGTGGGGATACACTCTAACTCTAATTATGCTCTTCTCTTAATTCATAATAATATTTTTTTTAAATTCTTTTTCTTTTAAATAACAAAGGACTGTCACAAGCCTTCGCCAAGCTAGTTTAAGCACTAAGTTAAACCTAGATAGGAATGAAAAAATGGAGTTATTGGGTGGATCTACCAAAGTCAGGAAACGGTATGTTAATGACCAATCCATCACTTTTCAACCACTTTCACCTTGAGTATGTATTGTAATGTTTGAAGTGAGTAATAATAAATTTGATTTTATTTACTTCTTAATTACCAAAGGACATCATATCCACATAATTATGTGATACTCTAAATTAAAATTGGTAGTAGGCCAAAATTGGAGGATTTTTGGTTTTAAAAGATCCAGTTGTAAATGTGATTAAAGGCTGAAAACACAAAAATGCTTTGATACTTGTTCATGAAGTTTTTGAAAAATTGATTCACATTTCAAATATTCAATTTATATTATTGTTAGCAGGTAAAAAACCACAGTGAAATAAAATTTTAATTGTTAAAGTTTTAAAATAAATACATCACTATTATTGTCAAGCCCACAATTTAACTAGATAGGGGCCATCCATATATTACGTACGCGCAAAATTCGTGTTTTTTGTACCCCCCTCCCCCGTTGCATCCCGTACATTTTTGGGGACCCCCCATGCTTACGTACAAATTCGCTCCCCCCCCCCTATTTTTGAAAATAAAATTAAGCCGGAGTCAGAAGATATTGTTTTTACTCTTTAAAGACGCCCATAAATGACATCACATGCCTAAAAAGGGGTGGGGGAGGGGGTCACGCATTTGTGACGAGGGGGGGTGTGTGTTTAAGAAATGTGACGCACATCGAAATGCGCACTAAAATATTTGAAAATGCTGATATTTTTTTTCGGAGGGGGGGGGGTCAAAGCTTTGGGACCGTCCATTAATGACGTCACGCGATTATGTCTGATTTTCACCACCCCCCACGCGTCTTTTCCAATATTACGTCACAAAAATGCCCTTTCCCCCTATAAAAAACATTTTTTAATTTGAAAATTAGCATGTTTCAAATCACTTTTGTCATTTAAGTTGAAGTATGTATTTACTGAAAGGCTGCACTTTAATATCGTAACACGCGCGAAGCCCATGTAAAACGTCATTAAATAAATTGTAAACAGACAAATTTTTAAGTACAACTTTTATTTTTAAGTTACGCGTTTTGATGTGACGTGACATTTCTTATACTACCCCTCTCCTTCGACACTTATGGTCGACCCCCCTCCCCCTCTAGGTGCGTAATGTCATTTACGGACGCCCCCGAGAAGGGGATGTCCATAAATGACATCACACCATTTTGGCAGATTTTCATTCACCCTCCCCTTTCGTAAAGCGTGGTCACAAAAACTTAGACCACACCCTCCAATATGACGTCACAAAGCTTTTTGCTCCCCCCCCCCATAAAAGCTGTATTTTATTTGAAAAAGAGCATGTTTAAAGTCACTTTTTTGTCATTTAAGTATTTATTTAGTGTAGGCCTGCATTTTAATATCGTAAATCTTGTGAAGTCATGTAAAACACCATGTGACAAATAAAATATTTAAGTGGAACTTTTATTTAAAGTTGCTCGTTTTGATGTGACGTCACATTTCTCTAACACTTCTCCCCCCCCCACAAGTCACACATCGTCACAAATATGTAGACCCCCCCCCCGCTTTCCCCCTAGGTGCGTGAAATCACCATCCCGTTGTGTGTTTATAACGGCTAAGGCACCGGTGGGTGAAAAGGAAACTTCATCTAATTTCAAGAAATGTAAATATAAACCCGACGGATATATTTTAATGATGTGTAAACGTTTGGTCTGAATCAAATGTTAATTACTTCCAAGCAATTAAAAGTTCACAATTTCGTTTGCAATAAATTATATAACATTATTGCATATCAGTCTTGACTCAGTCGATCTCGAATGCCGTTTGCAGCCAGAGCGGTTTACGTTACTATGCTTAGTATTATGCAAATTAAATTTGTTGTGCGTACGTACACATTCAGTCGAGACCCCCCCCCTCCGTACTCATGCATACGGAAAATTGCCGTAAATTTAAGACCCGTGCGTAATATATGGATGGCCCCATATCTAGATATAATAAACAAATCAAAGACTTTCCTTAATTTTTTGTAGGAATCAAGGAAATAAAGAGACTTTAGTCAAGACTGCTAACAATATTACAGAGACCTTAATGAGTCTGAATCAAACAATGGCAGACCAAGTTAAACAGAGTGAATTAAATGTCACAACACTGGGTAATTATTAAATAGAGTTAAATGATCATTTCATTTCTCCAGCATTTATCTAGTAGATTTTGGCTTGGATAAAGAAAGTGATTTTAAAAATCAAGTCAAAAGTATGATCCACCAAACCATCCTTACAAAACTTTTCACTCTTCAAGAAGTATTATTTGTACAATGAATATCACAACTTATATTTTACTATTACTTTTTTACAATTAGATAATGAAGTAACCATGACATGTTGATTTATATTTTCTTTACAGCTGGATCATCTCAAGTTATTACTGATACACATGAAGAATTTCATACCATGGGAGGTCATATACAACATTCTCAGCGTCTCCTCACCAAATATGGTCGACGAGAGTTTACAGACCGTTTGCTTATTTTGCTTGCTTTAATTTTTTTCTTCTCAACTGTATTGTATATTGTTAAAAAAAGACTCTGGCCTTTATGATTTGAAAGTTTCATCATCATGCTATAAATTATTAAACAACATTAAGACGAAAATGTTGATTAACCCTCTACCTTTCTTCGTTGCTTTTAAAAATGATCAGTCATAAACTGATACAGTAATACACCTTAAGCATATTACCTTAAATAAGCCAAATTAAGGACATGTCTTAGAGCAGGAGTGGGCAAACTTTTTCTACGGAGGGCCGCATTGAAAATTGTATTGCTATAGGAGGGTCGCATGTATATTGTGTCTACTTTAATTAAAATTTACAAGGTATAAAAATATGAATTAATGATTATAACCATATACTTGTCATTTTATTTCACTCTATTACACATGCACATTACATTTTAAAATACGAACTGAAACAGTTTCTAATGTGATTATCAGATTTTAAAATTCATAATTAGTCCAACAAAAGTTTATTTTTACCTGTCATAATAACTATGAAGAAGTAGGAATGTAATTTACATTCAAGCTGACCATAGAGTACAATTATAATTAATGAGAAGTATGTAACTTTTCACAATTTTGGATAATGTTCTTGAAACTGTGGAACCATTTTACTGGTTGTAATTTGCATGGCTGCATTCAAATTGCAGTCAGTCAACATCGGTTTGTTTTTAGACTTGTTTATTTTCATAGAAGAAAAAGTTTGCTCACAGATGTATGTGTACCCAAATAGTTCAAATAGTGACAAAAGTTTGGCAGCAAAGCTTTTTAAGTGTGGAAATGCCGCTGCTGGCAAACATCCATAAAACTCCAGCAGAGTAACTGACTTGAACTTCTCCTTCAGGTCATAATCTACTTGTCGGTCAAGCAGCTCTAACTGTATATCCTCTGGGGCTGAATCAGCTTCTGCACTAAATGGCAAACTGAGGATATTGAAAAGTTGTTCCAGGTTCTTGAAGTCTTAGAACCTCCTTTCAAATTCCACAGCCAAAGCATCCAACTGAGCCTTGTACTTATCAGCCATTTCACTAGAAATGGTTTTCTGTTTCAGCAAAGGGAAATGCCAAAACCTGTTTTCGCCTGCTTGCTTGGAGAACAGGGAGAGCTTTGCCTGAAATGATTTAACATGCACATACATTTCATGTGCGAAAAGCTATTTTGCTCTGAATTTTAACATTCAGTTCATTCAACTTTTCCATAATGTCAATGGCAAACATGAAATATGAATTCCACATTTCATTAACAATGGTAGTAACAAAAACACAAACAAAACCCTTCATCTCATGGAACATAACTCTTTCTTCCTTGAGATCCCACACTCGCCTCAATATCTTGCCCAGGATCAGCCAGGGGACACTGCTGTGGTAGATAATATAATATTCAGTATCCAAATCTTCAAGCAATGCCTTGAACTGCCTGTGGTTAAGTCCACTGGCTCTGATGAGGTTCATCACACTGAAAACTGGGCTCAACATGCTTGATATTCAACACAGCTTTACACAGACTTTGTCCTAATGGTTGACACAGTGGAGAGGTAAGAGTAAGAGTGTATGGTCAGAATGTTCTTCTTCAATTTTATTTTTCATCAACTTTACCAGACCTACTTATTTTCCAGTCAAAGCACATGCTCCATCTGTTATTACACTTGCTAATTTGTTCCACACCAACCCAATTCTTTTAACACAGTTCTCAACAGCACTGAATAAATTGTGGGCTGTAGTTGTGTCTTTGAGTGTCTCAACATTAAGTAATTTTTTGGTAAGCTCAAAACGAGTGTTTATTCCCCGTATTGTATAAATACCAACAAGTGTGCTGCTCCTGTACATTGGTACCTTTGTCCAACGCAAGAGAGAACCACAAAAAGTCTTTGCTTGCATCTCGAAGTTGGTGCATCAAATTGCCACTTATTTTTTCAACACGCCTGACTAAAGTGTTCCTTGATAAAGAAATGCTCTTAAATTTTTGTTTTATTTTCTGGACACATAATTATAATGCTTGCTGAGCTGCATCTGACAAGCATTCCTTAATGAATTGGCTATCTGAAAAAGACTTGTTCCGTTTTACGATCTTAAGGGACAGCACCAAACTGGCTTTGGTTGCAGCATCTTGCATTAAAGACTGTTTGGTGAAAACAGTTTGCTGCTTCTTTAAATTATTTACCAACTCCATGCAATTCCCTTTTCTCTCTTCGTTCGTTAAATTGTTCCCAAAATATAAATGTTTTGTTTGGTGGTGTCTTTTTAAGTTGTACTCCTTAAAGACGCTCACAGTCATGGAACAGCAAGCAGACTACTTTGCTCCCAACGCTCGTGAAGCAGTATTTAGCAGCCCACTCGTCATTAAAAACATGACATTCGTCTTCAATATATTTTTTTGCTGCACTTTTGGTGTTAAATCAGTGTTGTCCAATTGGTGTGCCGCGAGAAAATTTTAGTGTGCCGCGAAAGATTTCAAAAATACCATATATTGCTAGGCTTTTCGAACCTTCAAGTTTTGAAAAAAAATATCCTTAACCGAAAAAGAATTGAATAAAACGTTTCATGTTTGTATTGTTCTGGTTGTGACAATCTCTTGAAAGCTACAAAATTTCTCTCCTCCATTGGGAATAAATATATGTTGTAAGTAAATAAAAACCCTTTCCTGCTGTTCACTTTTTAAAAAACTTTTATTTTAATTACAGACGGCTAATGGATAATTTTTTGAAGAGAAGCCAGAAGGATTCCAGCGAGCATCAAAATGGAGAGAGAGCTGCGAAATCCAAGCAGAATGTTACCAAACGGAAATATCACGATGAATATCTTGAGTATGGTTTCATACAAAGTGCAAATGATCCTTCTCTTCCGTTTTGTCTTAATTGTAACATGGCATTGTCCAACGAGTCCATGAACCCCAGTAAACTGAAGCGGCATCTGAACTCAAATCATCCAGGATTGAAAGACAAGCCGAAAAGTTATTTCGCATCCATTCGGTCCAACTTAGAGCACCAATAAAAAATAATGAAGAAATTTTCCTCAATTCCTGTCAAAGCTCAGTTAGCAAGCTATAAAATTGCGAATCTTTTGGTCAAACAACAGAAATCTTATTTGGACGCTGAGACAATCATATTGCCGTCTTTACGAATCGCAGTTGAGACTATGGAGTTGGGACCCGATGCTGTTGAAAAAATTAATAAGATTCCACTGTCTCACCAGACGATGGGACGTCGGATTGCTGACATTTCGACAGATTTAGACAATCAAATTAAAGAGCATTTTGCGGAAGCCAACGACATCCAAAAGCTCTGGGCTATGCAAATCGATGAAAGTACTGACATCAGCGGAAAGGCGCAACTGCTCGCATACGTCAAACGTGAAAGACTGCAGATGATAGACAGAGAAATGAGAGTTTGCTTATCCAGCAATGAGCCGCGTTTTGAGCTCATCTGCTCCAAAGAAAACGCTCAAGTATCTCATTAATTATGAAACATCTTTTGAATAAACACTGATTTCTTGTTTTTTGTGAGGTGTGCCGCGCAAATTTTTTACCGGTTTAGTGTGCCGTGAACGATTTTTGGTTGGACAACACTGTGTTAAATCAATGTCTTTTACATTCGCTTTTTAAATTACAATTTTTACAAAACCGCAAATATTTAAGTCCTAAACAACAACCACATCCGGTTAAGCTGAAAAGCAATTTCGAATAAGAAAGAATGTTAATGACTAATGATCAGTAATCGATTCTGGACCCATAAAGCCGATTTAATATCCCTAGAGTCGAATCAAATACTCTGAATGAATTTTTTAAAATACATGTATAGAGAAAATTCTAAACAAAGAAAATTAACAATGACATAAGATCGCAACAAGTACTTACCTACGGGCCGCATAAAATACTCTGGCGGGTAGCACGCGGGCCGTAGTTTACCCACCCTTGATCTAGATAATGTGTGCATTTAGAATTTAGAACAAAGTATTTGGAAATCTCAGAAGGCAGATGTAAATATAAACAAACTGCAATCACTGAAGCTAAAAGAAAAAAAAATAACAAACCGTCCATCCGACCACAAGATGGATTAGCTGGTAGAAGTAAATAAATTTTAAGAATGTGAAAGTTCTAACTGCAAAAAGTTTCAACTCCATATTGGATGTAAATTCTTCTGAAGCTAACGTTATCCTATCTGTTACTGACACTTCTTCTATACAGGTGATTATTGCGTCCTATGCTTATCCATGGTTTGTGTCTTTAATGTTACTAAACTGAAAAATCAAGGCGCTGAAGTAGTATAAAAACGTGACTGTTGTGCTGGTACCTATAACTATAACTGATTTTTAAAGTTTGTCTGGCGCTCTTTTTGTAGAAGAAAATTACCAACATATAATATGTTAACAAAGAATATAACAACGAATTAAATTTTAACAGCCTACAGAGACTTGAATGAGAAAGTAAATGGCCCGAAACTATAAAGTTTCGATTACTAAGCGTGCAGTGTTATAATAGGGGAAATTCACTACATAAGTCACAGTCCTTGCCTTACACCAAAACGGTTAACGCCAGAATGAAGGCACCACACTTTAAAAAGTATAGACAATAGGGAAAGAAATTAAACAACCCCGTAAAATCAAAGTTTTTGACTATAAATCCCTTATATATGAGACATAACTAAAAGTATTGATTATGACTGAAACCGAAATTATCTCCCTTGGCTTTAAAAACTAGGTCGACGACGACTAAACATTCTAAATAGTGATTTATATAGATAAACTAAAAATGCATTAATTTAATTACGGTACGTTCGATCGATCTGAAATTTTGATACGATGCATTGTTAGGTGAGACGGGTCCGTGTGCCAAATTTCAGCTCGATGGCTTCAATAAATGGTTAATCAATTGAATTTATGAAAATTGTACTTAATTTGGGAGCTGTTATTAGTGTTATTTGTGACAAAATCTAAATTTATTATAATCCTTTGTGTTCACTTTCAATTGCTGAATATCCTAGCAGACTTTAACATAGAAAACTCAGCATAATAAGTTTATCGTCTTTGGGCTAAATAAAACATCTAAAATGTTTTGATAAAGAGGTAGAATTTGATTACATTTTTTATAGGCCTCCAATAGTTTCTTGTACTATCTGCAAGATGACTTATCAGTTTGATCAGCTTGCCATAATAGCAGTGACAGTAACTCAAACAAATAACTAAGTGTTAAATAATAAATACATGTACATTATTTAATATTCTTTTTGTTTACATCAAACCATTGGAATGAATCTCTTCAATATACAAACAATTGCTTTATATTCAGGAGAATAATAGGTCACAAATGCAAACAAAATATGCTGTATTTTAAAAAATGTTAATAATTAATAAAAGGCCTAAGTAATAAAAGAAATCATTTATCATATACATATTATATGCATATATCATATGTAGGATAAAAAGATGACAGTAGATTAAGAACTTAGTTCCAAAGAGAACAACTTATTTTTACTAATAAAATTTTAAGAGCTACTGTTTTTAGTTCTTGTAATAGTTTTCTATCTGAAAGAATGAAATGAGAATTTTAGCCGGAAAAATAGTTGAGTTTAAAACCAGGTAATCTGATGCTACAAATAATGAAAAACACAGAGACTTTGGTGGAGCGTTTGGCCAGGATTAGTCACACACACACAATGAGTGCCAATAATATTATACTTATAAATAAACTAAACAATTTACTTCAGAATTTAAAAAGTTATCACTGGAAGTTTGAGCATCAAACTTTGGGAAAATCAATTACTTTTACACAAACAATGATAGTAAATTCCTTAATTAAACATTTAAAACTCTAATAAGAATGCAGGACTAAACACAAACCATGGATAAGCATAGGACGCAATATTCTTCTGTATAGAAGGAGCGTCTGTAACAGATAAGATAGAGCCCTGAACCCTATATAAATTGCATTCTACGAGATTTAATTGAAGCAAAATGATTTATCGTTTATTCAAAGTCAAGGTTCTCAGCTAGATCTCGTTCAATTGAAATTAATGCCAATCAAGACAGAATTTCGTTTGTCATTGTTGAGCGCAAATAATTTTTGATAAGTTTCAATCTACTAAAACTTCTTTCAGCAGTAGCACTGCTAACAGGAAGACTCAAGTAAATGTTATTGAGTATTGATAAATTAGGGAGACCTGATGCCATTTGTTTTTCAGTCAAGAATGGCTGAACCTTTTTAAGTTGTAGTTCACTAGGCAAGGTTGCACAAACTTACGCATGCAAATCTTTGAAGGTATCATATTCTACCATTGCTTCTTCAAGGTTAATGTCGTGTTTGTAAATTTTGCATAAACTTTGAAAAGAATCTTTATTTTCTTCCGACATTTGTGATGGATCAATACAATAGAAATAAGTAACTGTGTCCCAAAAGTCATTAAATCGATCAACTATTTGTGTTGCAAGTTTATCCATGATAGTGAAGTATGTTTCAGATTTAAAGAGTGTGGTTGGATCATCAGCCATTTTATCTCTGCCATGCTTTTCTTTTTTTGCAATTCACTTTTATTTAAATTATGTTTTAACATCTAGTTTGGAACCATTTTCGTTTATATAAATGATTTGACATCTACATTCAGAATGTCAAAAGCTTCATCGCTTCTCATTTCAATAAACTTATTTCTTCCAACATCGATCAATTGCTTTGCATAGGCATTGCAAGTAGTTTGATAACATGAATATAACTTTTGTACAAATAGCATCAGAAAAACAAAATAATATTTTGTTATTAAAACAGATAGTCCCGTAGCTTCTGCTCTGACACTTCCTTTATATTTTGTTGATTCCCCTGAATCAAGTTTGGCTAGAATAGAATCCAACAACTACATGAACTGCATGCTTACGGCTTGCACATCCCGTCACATCTTGTATCAGAAAGTCGTTTCAGAGTATCTACTATTGATTCATATTGAGATTTCTGGTGTTCTTTATGAGTATGTAGACGTGGTAAACTAGACGTAAGGAATGCATACAACCTTAAATCTGTGCCAAAAAACAACTGTACATCACTGTTTACAGACATTGCTTCGATAGTAACCAAATTCAAAACATGGGCACAACAATTGGGTGAAAGTTTCTTTATCTGAGTTTAAAGGCCACTCTTAATTCCAGAGTCCTTGACAGAGCGTGAAATCAATGTTTCACTTTTTTTTAAGTTCCGTTAAAATCTTCTCAGCAAATGCGGGAGCATTATTTATATTTTTTTAATTATATTTTTTTTAAAGTCCCATAAACGGTGTTCGTAGGGGGGCCTAATGTTTCCATTAGAACCTATTAGGGGCGGTGCTTGGTAGACCTTTGTGGGCGCCCCATCTCCTTTCCAGGTCAACGGAGGACTTTCTTAGCGTTAGTCATTCCATTTTTATTGTGGCTTTAACGTGGGCTAGATCCCACGCCCCTCAGTTTGTGAGGCGAGCGCACTATTCTCTATCCAGCCGCTGTTTACCAAAGTATAAATGCCTATATATCTCTCCACACCATGTCCTGATTTTTAAAAAATTAACTTAAAGAAACTGACATCTGATCAATTCTAGATATATCAATGGTTGAATCAATAATTAAAGAAAAGAATTGTGCAGACTTAACTTCATTATCAATTGTCGCGATAATTCAGATGCGAGTGATTGATTTAAACCAGATATTACAGTTTCGTCATTTGAAATACGATATATAGCAAGCAGTTTGGTGTTGATTAGAAGTTTTGTGTTTAGCAATCTTTTTTTCTGCTCTTGTGACACCTTTTTGGTGTTCATGGAGGGCGTCTTTAGGGGGCGCCATTTTAGACCCAACAGAGGCGCGGGGGGGGGGCAAGCCGCCCCACTGCCCTATAGCTCAATCCGCCACTGTTTTTACCCCAAATGAGATAATTTGCCGCTGTTCACCGACCCCTCGGTTAAACCGCCCGATAGCGGTAGCCATGAATTTTTCATTAGTTTATAAACTCCACAACAATTTAAACACGCCTCGTCCATTGGTGGCATTATATTTACAACTCTTGTGTGACGTACTTGAAATCGTGAAGAAATAAGAAAAACCCGTTAAAAACCAAGTTTTTGACTATAAATCCTTTATGTACGAGAAGTAATTAAAAGAATGTTCATTATAATACGCAGCGCCAGACCATCCAGAAATACAAAATTGCAGTTGTGTCGTAAAACATGTTTAATATAATGCGCACCGATCAGGAATATGTTTATAAAAAGAGCTGTCAATAAAATACGCACCTTATTGCGCGACAGAAAGGTTGTTCAATATAATACGCACCGCGACGCTCTATCTCAAAAAATAGCATGATACATAGGAATAAATAAAATAATCTAAAAAATCAATAATTTAATTACGGTACATGCGATCGATCTGAAATTTTGATACATTGTTTTTATCATCGGTACGAAACTGCCTGCAAAATTTCAGCTCGCTATCTTGCGAGCAAGTGGGTAAAAAATCGATCAAAAGTTTTGGCGACAAGCAAGCAAGGTCGGCCGCAGACACCACGAGTTAATATAAAGGATTTAAAAACAACAACAACAAACAAACAAAAAACTCGTGAACTTCGGAGTAAAAAGTTGTGATAATATTAGATATTTTATTAATGTCATAGTATTTTTCAGTCTTCAACTTGCAGGAATTACTGTATTTTGAGACGCAGAAGATGAAGCCCTACTTTCCTGTAAAAATGTGGGGTTCTTACAGTACTCGCCATATTCCTCTTCCAGCGCATACCATAATAATTTTTTAAAAACATGAGATTTGATATCAATGTGGTAATTTTAGATCAAATGCCTTTGATGTGTATATACATAGCAGGAAAACTGTCATTATAAGATCGAAATCAATTTGAGGAATCGTCCTGTATCTATATTTTCTTGGTTTATCAACAATAAAATGATCCTTGTAATATCAATAGTCACATTCACGAGCTTAATCTCGAAGGTTAATCACATCACAATTACCGCTGCATTGTTCATTAGCTGTCTTGCTATGCCTTCGCAACTAAACAAATTTTTTTTAAAATATATTATATAAAACAAGCCGAAATCATACTTAATCTTATAGGGTTTTAAGCCATGTAGGGGCTCATTTTGCTATCACGTCAAAACGGGAAAAGAATGCACCGGTACCTGGTAAATTGCAAAATTCCTGCCATCGGCTAATACGAAAAAGTTTAAAAGCACTGCTTACAATTTATTAAAATGACCTGTGTGTTACGATATTACAATGCAGACCTACACTAAATAAACACTTAAATGACAAAAAAAAGTGATTTGAAACATACTTATTTTCAAGTAGAAATTAAGGTGGGTTTTAGTTGTTGTTTTTTTTTGGGGGGGGGCGGGGTCAAAGCTTTGTGACATATTTTTGGAAGGGGGGGGTCTAACTTTTTGTGACGAGGGGGGAGGGGGGGGAAAATCGGCCAAAATAGCGTGACGTCATTTATGGACGGCCCCTAAGCATACACAACATTATGTACAAAACAAATTTCAATACATGGACGATTATCCGTCATAGACGGATATACAGATGAAATGAGATCAACGCACCTGATCGAATGTCTGCCAAAACAGGTCTCCTGTACAAAAAAGACGTGAAACCGTGACCCGTCAAAACGGCCCCAACATAACGGCTCCGGTCAAAACGGCCCCAGACAAATTGTTAACATTTTTTAAACAAAAAAAATTACATTTTTTTGCATTTTAAACTTTTGTTAACTTTTTCACCCTTAAAAAAAGTGGTAAAATTGTAAAATTATTTCTTGTGATTTTATTTTATAATTTCTTGTCTTGGTACCATATCGAGTAAAGGCTATTAAATTATTTCTTGTGAATTCATTATTTTTGTTTCTTGTGAATTTATTATTATTGTTTCTTGTGAACTAAGACTAAACTAAACCTGACACTGAATCGGTGAGTAAAAATACGAATATAATATTTGATGGTATTTGTTACTTTTAGTCCAGGGCCATTTTGACGTTGCCGTTATGTCGGAGCCCATTTTTCGGGGCCGTTTTGTCGGTGAACCCAAAAAAGAATGTCTTCAGCATAGTCCCAATGTTATTCCCAACGTTATTCTGGCGATGTAGGTCAAAAGGCCAAGCGTTGACAGTGGTAATGATCAAATAAGGATCAAACAAGACAAGTTGTGCGATGTTTCAGGATTAAAATCAGAAAGTAGAAGTTGTAGACCGTAGAATCTTACAAAGATTTTATTGAAACAAAAATAAACTTTTTTAGCAAATAAAATGATTTGAAGATTTTACTTACAGAAATATTGGAAACTGACTTATTTATAAATTTGTTTGTGAAAACCAGCGGATTTTAATGGAACTTCGCAGAAGGAAAACGAGAAAGCAAAATGTTCGAGATAGAAGGGAAGTTGCAGCCAATGTTCCCTTTAAGGCCTAAGGTTCGTTGGTCCGTGTGCAAAATAACAAACTCGTGTGAGTGTGCAAAGTAACAAGGGGCTGTCCATATTTCGGCCGATTTTTTACCCCCTCCCTCCCCCTCGTCACGCGTCGTCACAAAAAGTTAGACCCCCGTCCAAAAATACGTCACAAAGCTTTGCCCAAAAAAAAACCACCAAAAAAAAGCAACAACTAAAACACACCTTAATTTCTATTTGAAAATAAGTATGTTTCAACTCACTTTTTTTGTCATTTAAGTATTTATTTAGTGTAGGCCTGCATTGTAATATCATAACACACGTTAAGTATGCGCATGAGCACGTCAAAGGCATTTGATCTAAAATTACCACATTGATCTCAAATCTCATGTTTTCTAAAAAAATAATTTGGTATGCGCTGGAAGAGGAATATGGGGAGTACTGTACGAACCCCACATTTGTACAAGACAGTAGGGTGTCATCTTGTGCGTCGCAAAATACAGTAATTCCTGCAAGTTGAAGACTGAAAAATACTATGACATTAATAAAATATCCAATATTGTCATAACTTTTTACTCCGAAGCTCACGATTTTTGGGGGGGTTTTTTTTTGTTTTTGTGTTGTTTTTTCCCCCTTTATTTTTTACGATTTCAAGTACGTCACACAAGAGTTGTAAATATAATGCCACCAATGGACGAGGCGTGTTAAAATTGTTGTGGAGTTTATAAACTAATGAAAAATAAATGGCTACCGCTATTGGGCGGTTTAACCGAGGGGTCGGTGAACAGCGGTATATTATCTCATTCGGTGTAAAAAGGGAACTCTTGGGGGTAATGCTGAATCATTGTGGGCATATAAATTCGCTAGAATCCGCTCTTTTCGGATTAATAATAATATTAACATAAACATTTATAATTTTAATTTTTAGGTATCCGATTGACCCAGTCCTTTTTAAAAAACGTTTAACCAGCCTTCAAAAATCGAACTCTGTTAACATCCTTAGATTATACTTTATTTCAATGCATACAAATTAAGCATTGACTTTTAATCATCACGGTTAACTTCTTTGTATAAAAAAAAATATTTCAAAATAATATTTTTAAAATGTATTTTTTTTAAATCCCCCAATTGACTGTCGGGCATCCCGTAAGAAAGAGGTCGGCGAACAGGGATAAATCACCCCATCTGGGGCCAAAGGGAATTCTTGGGGATATTGCAGACTCATTTGGGACATATAACATCCACTACAATCCACTAGATATATTAAAATACGTCATGTGTACCGTAATGTGTACGTGTACGCTTGGAACATATGCCCATTATTGAACCGGTTCCTTCCAGAAAATGCATTTTTAAAATTTGACAACTATGTAGATTTCTTACCTACGTACTATACGAAGACACCTAAATCCACCATAATTTCATTTATATTGCCACGAGTGACAATAATCCTAATCCACATGACTTGGGTGTATCAAGTATCCTTTCTGTGATATTTAAAATTAATGCCTTAAAAACTGAGCTAAGAAGAAAAGTTGTTTTTACAGTTCTACTCTCGAATTGCGATGTCAAGAATTGATACATTCAATAAAGTTAATGAATACTATTATATCTAGAATGGCAAGGGGCGTTAGACCAAAAAACAATCGAACAATTATATCAAACTTAAAACGTTTATAATTGTGTCAAATAGATCCCCCCCCCCGAAAAAAATAAATAAATAAAAATAAAAATATAATTGGATATTCCGCGTCGTTTTGACTTAAAATATCTACACACATAATCCTATTCAGATCATTTTTAGACACTTATCATGCTTGTAAAACTCATCAGTTGCATTTTAGGGGGGGGGGCTAACGACGCTCCCTCAAATCCCCGCCCGAGTCATGTGGGCAGGACCTGGAGTCTGGGGGTTGTAACGCACACATAAACTTTAAAGGCCACAAGAAAAATATTGAAGTCTTGGGTTTTCCCCTATGAGACACAACATATTCCAAATTTACACTCAAAAAACATTACCAATTAATATGTTTAATATATTGTATTTATAAGTAAATGATATTTTTTTTATAAACAAACAAAATTTATACATTAGTATGTAAACCTATTTATACATTTAATTTCTTAACTTTCATAGCAGAAGAATGGTGTATTACGCTATCAAAATTATTTGTTGTTGTTGTAATATCTTGTTCTATGGACAATATTGCAAGATTTCGTAGTCTAAAATCACTTATTGTGGAACGAAGATAATTTTTTATCAACTTCAGTTTGGAGAAGCTCTTTTCACAACTAGCAACATTGATAGCAATAGTTCTATAATACCATGTAACCTACTAAACTAAACACATATTCTGTAGGCCTGAGACTAATCTCTTAAGGCCTTGGCTAGAACCTGGGCAATCTGCTCCATCTGCTGAGCATTGCCATACAACATTGTCTTCGCATGGGACTCGCCCGCCTCCCTCACCCCCCGGCTATATCAAGCGCCGGACAAGACGTCACCAGGTGTGCGACTGTCTCAGGGGCTTGGCTGCAATGACGGCAGTTCGAGTCCCTGTTGTGGTCTAGCCTGTGAAAGTAAGAGTTGGTTGGGCAATGTTCCGTTCTCATCTGAGTCACCAAACCCTGGTGTTTGCGACTCAGGTTCCACCACTGGTCTGAATGGCTTGGCCTGGGCATGTTAGCGAATACCCCTCTGGCTGTTGTGTTGTCAGCCCACTCCTGGTACCACTTACTCCGAAAGTGGTCCTTTAGCCAGGTTTTAGCCCCGAGATAGGTGACTGGGGTCTCTGGTTGGGGCAGTGCTGCACCTGCTTTGGCCAGGGAGTCTGCTTTTTCGTTGCCATTAACATTCACGTGGCTCGGGATCCACTGCACTGTTACCTTACCTCCAAGTCTTTCGAGTCTACCCACGTCTTCCAAGATGACGTCAACCAAGTGGGTACTACGTTTCTCACTAGCCAGGACTTCGAGGGCTAATCTCGAGTCACAAAACAGTACCGTGTCGAAACCAAAAAATTCCGACCCCTGCAGTGCCCGGTGCACACTTTCCAGGGCCCTGTGTATAGCCTCAAGCTCCGCATCGTAGTTCGATGCCATAGTCCCACAGGGACCTAGAAGTTCTTCATGTAACCTACTAAATGAAGCAATTGAATGTCAAATAAATGACTTTATTGACATTGATAATGAACAGTTCCATATTGAAAGAAAACGGATCCAGGTTTTTATGGCTGTACCTACACTACAAGAAGAGGCATCACATTGGGAAAAGGGGGGTAGAATATAGTTTGGAAAGTTCTGTACCCAACTTTGTAAACACGGGTACGGTGGTCGAGTGGCATGCGCGCTAGGCTGGCGTACCGATGGTCACGGGTTCGAATCCTTGTGAAGGCAAGGATTGGTTCCCGGGGCCTAGGGCGTCCCTGAGTCCACCCAGCTCCGAATGGGTACCTAACATTAGTTAGGGAAATAAAGGCTGCTGGGTAATGCGTGGAACCCTTATACTTATAGCCGAGGCTTGTGAACGCTGCATCACTTGCCAACAGACCGGCATGGTCTGTGGACGCATTAATCTTCTGTATAGAAGGAGCGTCTGTATAGATAAGACAAGACTATATTTGAACCACCATGCCATGTAGAATGGGCATGTAGAAAATCCACGCAATAACTGGGGTGGCGATATTAATAGTATATTCGGACCAGAGGTGATGTTTATTTTATTTTTATGTGCAGTTTTCTTATAAAAGCGTTATCTGTGACGTAAACCGCTTAATTTTTCAAACAAATCGATACTCTTTTTCGAGCGATTTTAAATCGCTGAACCAGTGGCGTAACAACGGGTTGGCATCGGGGCAGTTGCCAAGGGCGCCAGCTCAAAAGGGTGCCACTAAATCTTTAATTTTTTAATTTGTACTAAATAAATACAGTCGGACCTCTCTAAGTCGAACTCAAAAGGACCCGGAAAAACAATTCCACTTATGGAGTTTTTGAGTCAGGGAAAATGGCGTAATAGGCGCCGATTAATCAAGGACAATGTAGATATTGAGAAGGGGGGGGGGAGAGAACAGCCATACCGGCTAGCAGACTTGACAGGAAAGAAAGGAGGTGTCTATGTGTCATAAGAAATGAAAACAACTTGCTTTGACATGCCGACACAAGCCCGTGAGTGGAGACACATTCCCTCCCCTCCCCCACTTTACTCGCTCCACAGGGGGATGGGGGGAGTAAGATTGTTAGCATACGCCGCAGACTTGCTCATCATAGACAGTGCAAAGAGCGGTTGGGGGGGGGGTGAGAGTACAGACACAAAAGCAGCACTAAGTAAATAAAAAATAGCGAGTAAACGTGAAGACATGCACACTGAGGTTGTTGTTACCCGCCTCCCATTTAATACTACCTTCCCTTAACATAAACTGTGATTGGCCGACCCTAGCGAGGGTTAGCCATATTTAAGGTTGTTAATTGCGTGTTGTTGTTGTTTGTTGTGTTTTTTTTTGGAAAACCGATTATCGATTATGTTACTCCGATTTTAAACCGATTATCGTTTTTATAGCTGACTTCATAGAAGTTAGGGGTGTACCGAATTTCGCCTGCAAATGTCTCGAAACCAACAATGAGTTGGCAGCCCCCCCCCCAACCGACGTTCACTCGCGTTGTTTTGATTTCTTCGTGCTGTAGTTTGTGTCCGTTCTTTCTCCACTTTCTTTGCACTCTCCATGAGCAAGTCTGCGGCGTATGCTACGCCGCGGGGCGTCTAGTTATAGATAATAGGGAGGTCTAGATTATCCCAGTCTATTGTAAAAAAAATAAAAAGACAATTTTAATTTGTTAATTTAAAAATCGGGGGAAAAGGCACACATTTTTAAAAAAAATTCACATAAAGTCAATTGGAGGGGTAAATTTGAGATTTTAGAACTTTTTTAAAATTCAGTCAGTCTGCACCGGATACTCAAAAAGTTACCATCAGTAATTCCGTGTTTTTAAAAATTCAAATACTCTCCCTATTGCTTGTATAGTCTTTACTATATTATGCGATTGAAATCTGATTGTTGGTCATATTAAACCATAAATTCAAATTATAAACAATAATTAATTTGTTTAAAATGGGGAACTTTCGTTTTAAACATTATTTTCTAGGAATCAAATTTATTTTAGTAATTAATATGTACCGGAAGTTTTCAGAGAGTATGCGCATGCCAACACCAGCATTGTCCTCTGTCGTCCCTGTACCTGCCATCTTAGTCAGGATCTTATAAATCTTTGTATGAAAACATGTTAACAGCTCGATTGGCCTCCTCCTTGGTGAGGCAACTCCCAAGGGCTTTACCCAGAGTAAGTTAAAATTCACTGGTTTCTTCTTTTTCATAATTTAATTGTATTATTTGTTTTTGCACCGGCTTCTTCCACTTTTATTTATTATTTTTTTAAAACTCCACTGCTTTACATCTCTTCTCTGATTCATTTGCGTTTGTTAGTGTTAGCTTGGGTCAATAAAGGTTGTCTGTTAGTGAAAGTTTCCTTAAGATTTCCAAATGTCACTAAAATAAAAATGAAACGCTTGTTCTGAAATATTTTTAATGTCCTCCTAAATTTAAGCAGTTCAAAAGGGTACATAGGCTTCAGGAACAACACTACCGGCTTAAATGCCTAGGCCATCAAAAGTTGCCTCATAGGCCTTCTTAAAGGTCTGATAAATCAATCACTCACAAATGTGAGCTCCTGCTTTGATTGATGGATGTTTTAATAAAATTTAAAACATAGTCTTAAACTTTTGTCATTTGTGATCCTTCATTAGCTTGAATGTCTTTGCAATGACCTTCTGACTTCAGTATTATTACCACACACTCTTTCATATCCCAAGACCATATCGTCTCTATTTACCAAAATCTTTTTATTTGGCAATAAACAACACACCAGCATGGTTTTAAACTAGGGTTGTTAAGACAGCTTATTTTTGAGGATCGGTTAGCCGTCGGTTCGTATTATTACTATGTTTTGTGAACCAACAAGAGAATGCATTAAATATTTGACCCACGTTGTCTGATTTGACTTCATAGCGCCTGATATGTACCGCCTCTAGTGTTTAGCTCTCTGTCGCGCTGGTGTAAAAATAGTGTTTTTTAAAAAAATCGTTCGAACAAAGAAATAAACAGTAATGATTAATATTCAATTTTTATTTTTTAGTTATTTAAAGTATTAAAAAGGGCATGTTATCAAATGTCATGTCAGATCATTTTGTGGACTGGTTAACCATTTAAAAAAAGACAGTTTTACTGTCAGGTCCGTATTTTTCCTTATTTTGTAGGACCAAATTTTCTCCTCGCGTCGTCTGATGGTGACTTAGCAGGAAAACTGTCGATATAAAAATAAGACCGAAATCGAATCTGAAAACCAGTAAACAGTCTGTTATGTTATGCGCATCTTTCCTCTTGTAATATAAATAGTAACACTAGCGGCCTTGACCGTTGTTCACATTTTGACATCACGGCCCCGCTGTGTGTTAGTGTTAGTACTATGCTTCGTCAACTAAGCGAATTAAAAAAGAAACTTTCACTAGCCGAACTCCACTAACAGTGATGACGGTGTATTTTTAAAATTATTTTATACCAGAATATTAAGAAAACGCTTTGATGTCACAGTCGCTTGCGTATTGGCTCTTGTATTATGCCGTAACACAACAAAAAAATTAACTCCTGGTAATAAACTAATACCGACTTATTGAAGTTACGGTTAACCGGTCCTGATTAAACCGTTAACAACCTTACTTTAAAAAATACAAATAGTTTCCACTTATGATTTCATGTCTTCTGTGTATATTTTTATTTACAAGGTTTGCCAGAATGCACTAGCTGCAGGATGTGTCTCTACAAGGCATCTTTCACTCACTACTCCTTCATTTGCAGCAGGTAGAACATTTTCATTAATATCTTTAGTCTGCCTTAAAATTAAAAATTAAAGTATCGCCTTTGATGAGTAAAACGCAAAGTGCCATATGCATAAAATGCAATGACTTCTTCCAGTGTTCCACGCATTGTCGAGGCCATTAGTTTTACTTTAATTCAGGATTATAGAAACTATAATTTATTGATTTTAAGAAAACATTGTTTAAGTTTCAAATTGTAATTTTATTGAAAGTTTATTTTGGCAAATGGGTCTATACATGGGCTGCATCGTCAAGCAAATATAGCTAGCATGCCCAGTATTTGACGGACAAGTTTGTTTTTCCCGTCAAAGAGTATATGCCCTCAATCCTGCCCCTACCTACCTATTTCCACCTGAACTATGCAATCTACATGGCAAAGTAAGAAAAAGGAAGAGTTGATGTATTGCTCCAGAAAGTCACAAATTTTATCAACATTTTTAGTAAATGAGTAAATTCTATTTTTTGTATCTTCCAATTAAAAAGTTAATTTTCCCTTATTCACAATTGTATTGAAGTAAACAAAACTTGGTCTATCACAAATAAAAGGGCCCAGTGGTGCTGAAGTGTCCTCTATTTTGGAAGAGCGCATACTTGGACAAAAATCTGAAGTAAACTTAGAAGAAACCGGCCGTGTCCTGTCCATTGGTGATGGTATTGCACGTGTCTATGGCCTTAAAAATATTCAGGCTGAGGAGATGGTGGAGTTTTCCAGTGGTCTTAAGGTGACTACTTTTTTTTTAAAAATTCTGTATTTACTTATGCTGTTTAATTCTTGTTTTTTTTTCTAATCACATTACCTTAATACTGCATTATTATTAAATCCATGCCAGTCTCTTAAAATAAAATTTGATGCATTGCAGGGCATGGCCTTGAATTTGGAACCTGATAATGTTGGTGTTGTAGTTTTTGGAAATGACAAGCTCATCAAGGAGGGAGATGTTGTCAAAAGAACAGGTGCCATTGTGGATGTTCCTGTTGGCATTGAATTACTTGGAAGAGTTGTTGATGCTCTGGGAAACCCGATTGATGCTAAGGTACTCAATTTATCAATGACTGATTTTTAAAAAAAAGATTCTCAACGTACTGCTAAAAATGCATTTTAAAACTTTTGTTTGTTTTTGTACAGTAGAAATTTATCATGAATTACTTCTACTTGCAGGGGCCTTTGGGTACCGATAAAAGAGCACGTGTTGGAATTAAAGCTCCTGGCATTATTCCTCGTACATCTGTAAGAGAACCTATGCAGACTGGTATCAAAGCAGTAGACAGTCTTGTACCCATCGGTAGAGGACAGAGAGAACTTATTATTGGAGATAGGCAAACAGGGTATGCAATGCAAATGATGCGTATAAATGTGACCTTGTTGATTTTATTATTAATCTTTTGTGTTAACTATTGAATTGTCATAACAACAAATTATAGGTTCTTATACCTCATTCTGTGTGATCTTGGGAGAACTAATCATGTACTTTTTGTGTACCCATATATTTTTGTGTATACAAGTAGTTGCTTTTATCTGGGCTTATGTTGTGATTAATCTGGAGTTTATCAAAAAAGTTATTTATTGCCAACTCATCATTCCACATTATCTACAGAATAAATTGGATTGAATATCTAATATTCAAGACATAAATTGAATTTAGTGATTGTAAAAGAAAGTTGTTAAAACATTTAATGGATATTAAGTGTGGGTGAAAGAGAACATGAATAGTAACATTGCTCATTCTTTAAAGGGCCTTCAGTTTTAGCTATTGGTTCTTTTTATCAGTCTGTATCAAACTGACAAAAATGCTATATATTCAAATTCTGGCTAATGTTAGGTTATTAAACAATTTCTTGTTTGTATAATTTTTAAATAAATTATTTCAGCAAAACTGCTATTGCTATTGACACCATAATCAACCAGAAACGTTTCAATGATGCTGGGGAAGCCAAGGCAAAACTTTATTGCATCTATGTTGCCATTGGACAAAAAAGATCAACAGTAGCTCAGCTGGTGAAGAGACTTACAGATGCTGGTAATTTGAATATAAGAAACTTAACTCTTTTTCTCCGGAATTATTTTCCTCATTCTGACGGAATTATCTATTCTGGAAATTTGTCACGGGCTACACTGCTACTTTTTTATTATTTAACTAATGATATATTTGGTATTGAATTAAAGGAAAAGAATGAAGTTTTCAGGCATCACAGACTCATTACTTTATTTTAATAAAATATGATTTTGTTTTATTGAAAATAATTTTAAAAAACACATTTATTTTACAAAACCTCTTTCAAAGTCACAAAAATTTAGATTTTTATCCAAAATGTAATAAAATGGTGTTTTAATCTGAACTATATTCATATTTACAGCAAACAGAAATAATTTGACATTAAAAAAACAAACAAATAAAAAGTTAGAGCTCAATATCCATGGTCACCTATACAGAAAAATAATTGGAAAATTGAAATGTTTACAATGGAACTGGAAGCTATACTATGTTTTGCAACTAGAAATTATTTTAAATTGCACTTAAATTTAGTGAAAACGTTTGCAGCAGTTTTCAAATTAGACTCTACATTGTCTATATTATTATTTGTAGTAGAAATATTAATCAGTTCATCAAGGCATTTGAGAGGGGGCGGGGCTTGTTGTTTATCAACAGATGACTTGTCAACTTCATTGTCAATTTCACTACAACTACTAGTGCTAGGCGTATGACTCATCGGAAATTTAAAATTACTATGTAAATCATAATTAAAAAGAATACCTTTTTCTTGTTCATCATCGTAGTATTTAAAATAATATTAGATTGATTACCAGATGCCATGGTTGAATATCCATGTTTGTAAACAAATGTTAAAAACGAAAATAAAAACAAGCCTTTCAAATGCTTCTTTTGTGGTGAAAATACATTCAAACAAAGAATGTCCGACTTTTTATTCAAGGGAAATCATTCTAGATTACATTAAAACTAATTTTTGTTTAATAGTTAAGGAAAGAAACGAAACAATTCAGTTTTAAAAAATCAACGCTGGCATCATTGCTCCGTCAAAAATGTCATTTTAAAATCGATTGTAGTGTTGTTCCGGAGAAAAAGTTAAATATGCTAATTTTAGAGCTTTCTCTCTTTATTTCCAAGATAATTTCTCCTTGTTCCAACAAAGAAGTACTTCCACTCCTTGTTTTAAATTTTTAGTGAAATATCTTTTACCAATTAGATGTGAGAAATAAGTTCATCCAAAGGGTACTTCCTAGCTATTAAATAAAAATGAGTTTAGGGATGAAGCAAAATAATTGTGGTATTTGAACTTGGAAGAAAACATGCTGCTTTAAATAGCAATCCAAAGAAAACATATTTCAAAGTGAAACAAGTTAGTTGTAAATTTTTACAATTGAAATATCTGGTTATAATTTCAATACTTTTTTTCGAATTTTTTTTTACTACATGCTTAACTGCAACTAGTATGTGAATTTTAAAAAAGATCCCTTTTATTTCTTCAATATATTTTCCCCCATCATGTCTGCTTACTAATGTGATTCTTTCTATTTCAGATGCCATGAAGTACACCATTGTGGTTTCTGCTACTGCTTCTGATGCTGCTCCATTGCAGTACCTTGCTCCTTACTCTGGGTGTGCTATGGGAGAATTTTTCCGTGACAGTGGCATGCATGCACTTATCATTTATGATGATTTGTCTAAACAAGTAATTATATTCAACAAATATTCTTATAACCTTTTAGTTTTTCTTTTATTCATCAAAATATGTTTTTAAAATTTAAAGGAATGATTGATATTTGGAAATAAGCCATATTTAAAATTATAGAAGTATTTAGGATCTTTTTATTGTTGGGAATAAGAACGGTAGTCGTTTTGGAGGGATGAGTTTAAATCGTTTTAGATTGTTCTATATTAATGTTTGTTTGCAGGCTGTTGCGTATCGCCAAATGTCTCTACTGCTTCGTAGGCCCCCAGGTCGTGAAGCATATCCTGGTGATGTGTTTTACCTGCACTCTCGTCTTTTGGAGAGAGCTGCCAAAATGAATGACACTCATGGAGGTGGATCTCTAACAGCTCTCCCTGTCATTGAGACACAAGCTGGGGATGTCTCAGCTTATATCCCCACAAATGTGATCTCAATTACTGATGGGCAGATCTTTTTGGAAACAGAATTGTTCTTCAAAGGAATCCGGCCTGCCATTAATGTTGGTTTATCTGTCAGTCGTGTAGGATCTGCTGCTCAGACTAGGTCCATGAAACAGGCAAGTCTTGCAAGTTATCTATATGAAATGCAGTGTGACTGCTGACCCCGTCAGAATTCAAGATTACAAAATTGAAACTGAAGTGACATCCATCCACATCTTATAATTTCTTGCATATTTTATCTTCAGGTGGCAGGCTCCATGAAACTTGAGTTGGCCCAGTATCGTGAGGTAGCAGCTTTCGCACAGTTTGGCTCTGATTTGGACCAAGCTACTCAGAACTTGTTAAGACGAGGCGTTAGGCTTACTGAGATCTTGAAACAAGGACAGTATGGTAAGCACCTGAAGTTTTCTTAGCTTTTGAAAACCCTTTGTTAGAAATTCAGTTTAGTTATTGCTGGCTCGTGTGTTTTAGTATTTCAGAAGTTATAAATGGCTTTTTGATTTCTGTAATAACAGACATCTTTATTTTGATAATGTTTTGAAGTGTAATCAGAGTGGGTTTGTAGGCTGCGTGTGAGTGGTTTAATGTTGTCAAGTGGAGTTCTGACGACTGGCAATGTAAATCTATAGAAAGATGAAAAAAAGTTAACTTTGATAATTTAATATTTTAAACATCCAATTAAATGTTTACTTTTTAGTTGACCTTGAATTAAATTCTTCATCTCTCCGTTTTTCTAGTTAACTTGTTATCAGATCTGTCATTCTAAATTAAACTCATAGTAACAATTTGTTCTGAAATGTTACATTCAACTTTCTTACAAAAAGTAGTTTTCAGATATTGTATATTCTATGTAGGAAAGTCATTTAAATTTTCACATATTTTTTTTTAAGTTCCAATGGCCATAGAGGAGCAAGTTTGTGTAATTTACTCTGGTGTTCGCGGTCACTTGGATAAATTGGATCCCTCAAGAATTACTCAATTTGAGGCTGAATTCCTAAAGCATCTGCGTGGATCACAGCAAGAGCTTCTGAAGACTATTGCAAAGGAGGGAAAAATCAATGAACAGGCTGAAGCTCAACTTAAGCAAGTAGTTACCTCCTTTTTAGTTGGATTCCAAGGGTCTTAGACATTTTTATGGATATAAAAGACCAAATAGCGAACAGTTCAATATATTTTTTTTTAGATTGTGATAAGAGTATATGGTTATTATACTTGTTCCAGCTGTTGAAATGTTTTTCCTACATCTGTATTCTTTGTATGCTTTATTGCCTGAGACATATAGTGCAGTCTGGTATAATATGCAAAATATGCATACATTTTTTAAAAAGATAATTAAAACAATGACAACTGTCACAGTTAGACTTTTAATTTAGACTTTGACTTACTTTGTAGCCTGTTTGTCTTAAATGTAGGACAGCGGGTAAAGCTGTGTGAATGAAACGGTTGGTATGTATTAATAAATTTGTGTATTTAACTAGGTGCCTTCTTTTTTATTATATGTACTGTTCAGAATAAGTCTGTTACGAATTAATTTAATATGTAATAACAAAAAAAAAGTTTTTTTTCAATGTCATGAGCCAAAGAAATATCATCATGAAATAATAAAGATTCCAGTCAGTCTTTGTGATATGATTTGACTTGATGTGGAAATGACTCAAGTGGAGGCTACATAGTTATATCACTAGGATGTCAGTTACCTGTAATTTACCTCTATTTTTAGGATGAAGAAAGGTTGGAGATTCCTTTCTCTTTACATATGTGTCAACAGGATTCACAAGCGAAAATTAATTAAAATAACCTGGTGCTTTTTAAATGGCTTAAACCAAAAGGTTGTTGTTTTTTCTGAAGTCTTTAACAAATTGTATAAAGGCTGTTTATGCCAGGGTAAAAAAGTTCTCTAAATTTAGTCACAATTCAGTACCTATAAATCAGCTCCCTAAAAATGTCTCATTATAAAGGGGCTACCAATAACTATCAACAAAGTAGGGCTCCTTTTAATTGTCTAATAGTATTAAGACTATTTGGGAGAGGGGGCATGTTTATCTTGAACCATTAAATTGTCAGGTATGAATAGTCTTGGGCCTAAATGACTTGAAATTGAAAGAACTAAAATCAGACATTTTCCTGGGGTGTTTTTTGCTTACAAAAAGGGGCACTTAAATCCTTGGGCAGAACCGCTGTTCTCATTAAATGTCTATCGCACAGATATTTGAAGCCATTTAACAAAGAACGTGATTTTTAAAATAAAATTGTACATATTAAATATACGTATATACTATTTTAATCATCTAAACCGTGATTCTCAAAGTGGTCGCTGAAGCGATCCAGGGGGGGCGGTGAAGGCCACCAGGTCAATTTGGGGGGCTGTGAAAGCATAAAAAAGGAAGAGGTTTAGAAAAATACCATTTATGTAATCTGCTCATAAGGTTCTATTTTAGATTTTGAAGGTTTGTTTGGTTACGCATTTGCATTTAGTGGTTTTTTTTATATGTCAGACTGCAAGAACCTTTGAAATAAAATTAACTGGGATAAAAAAGATAAGGATTTATATAATTTTCAAACACTGACTTTGACAAAACTCTTTTCAACAGCAGCCACACGAGATGGCAATGGCTTCCTAGCTTCTTACAATATTTCGTTACTGATTGCCAAATCGGGTAAATCTCATATTATGGGTAAAGAACTAATTATACCGACTATGAGTGAATTAATACGGACTGTGGAACATAGGCAAGCAAAAACATCTCTGTTTTCTATTCAACTTAAGGAGTCAACTTTGCCAGGAAATGAAGCTATACTTTTGCCATACGTGCAGTTCACAAAGGAAAAACATTTGCCAAGAACTATTTTTTGATAAATATTTGCAAACTTATTCCAAAAAGTAGCTACAAATAATGAATTTAGTTTTAAATTCAAACGCTGCGCTGCTGTTTACAATTATGGCTATTATACATTGCCTTCATTATATTTAGTTGAAAGTAGATTCAGTGCTGTAACTAATTTTTTTATAAAAAAATGCAAATAGTCAATCACGGTTACTAAAGATTACTGCTGACGAAAATAAAGCAGAGGATTTCTAAATTGGTAGCAACAAACCATGTTCATTGTCTCATTTATATGATTCCGAATTTGTGTGTGTGTTGAACTATTCTTGAATTGTGGAACCACGTTATTATTCGCATGAATGCATTCAAATTGCAGTCATTCAACATCGATCTGTTCTTAGACTTATTTATTTTTAGATTTATCATACCTTGTATTACAAGAAAAAGCTTGCTCACAGATGTATGTGGACCCAAATGGTGGCAAAATTTTAACAGCAAAAAGTGTGGAAACGCCGCACCTAGCAAAAGCAACACACAAAAAAATCTCAAGCAGAAAAACTAACGAACTTCTCCTTCAGGTCATAATCCGCTTTTAGGTTAAGCAGTTCTAACATTATATCCTGTGGGGCTTAATCAGCTTCTGCACTAAATTGTGAATTGAGAAAATTGAAGAATGTTTCCAGGTTCTTGTCGTCTTGGAACCTCATTTCAACTTCCATAGCAAAGGCATCCTTCTGAGCAACCAATTGTTGTTCCTACTACTTCAGATGATTTCACACGAATGGTTTCAGACTCACTAGTACCATCTTTGTCTCTGCTATTATGGTCTTCATTCCTTTTATCCTATATGTGATTATCAATAGTGGCTAGCTACAGTGTCACTAGTTTCTATTTGTGCTCGATTCAACTTTATTATTTTCTATCATTCATGTCTTGGTTTTCATTCTTTCTCCATGGCTGATCAAAATTTCTTATTCTGGAATCAAAACTATATCTGCCTCTCCATGATCTTCTGCTTTGATTATAATCTCTATATATGTAATTGTGATTATATCTGTCTCTCCATGATTGTCTACTTTCATCATAATCTCTATGTCTGGAATTATGATTATATTTTTCTCTCCATGCTTGTCTACCTTTGTTTTCAAAGTGATCTTGTCTTGATCTTTCTTCTGTTTTCTTTCTTAAAGGGCTGCCATTAGGTGACACCCTATTTGGTTGTCCTTTATTGTGGTAACACTGCTTTACCATATGTCCTGGCTTGTTACAGTACCAGCAAATAGTTTGTCTGTTGCCTTGGTTTGGCAAACTCTGGTTTCTCATACCTTGCCTTTTAATTTGTATTGCTGCAAAAATATCTTGTCTTTTGTCCATTTCCAAAAATTGCAATTATCAAACTCTTCACACCATGAATGGATACGACTTAAGTTCCTTTTAACACAGACTTTCCTGATGGTTGAAGCAGTGGAAAGGTAAGAGTGTGTTGTCAGGCTGTAGTTTTATTGTTCATACTACTTGTTAAAGTTAAAGCTCGCGCTACATCGGTTATTACACTTGCCATCTTGTTCCACACCAACCCAGTTATTTCAGCAGTTCTCTGCAGTATTGAATAAATCCAGAACTGTAGTTGTGTCTTTGAGTGCCTCAACACAGAGTAATTATTCGTTAATGATCCTATGAGTCACGAGATATTTCCAAACTGGCTTCGGTTGCAGCATCTTGTATTTAAGACTTGCGGTGAAAACATTTTGCTGCTTCTTTAAATTATTAACAAACTTCTTGCATTTCCTTTTTCACTCTTGGTTCGTTCAATTGTGCTCGAAACACAAATGTTTTGTTTGGTGGTATCTTTTTAAGTCGCACTCATTAAAGACGCACACACATTCACGGCACAGCTTGCAGGCTGCTTTTCTCCCAACGCTCGTGAAGCTATATTTAACAGTTAATTCGTCATTTAAATAAAACAACCCCGTAAAAACAAAGTTTTTGATTATAAATCCCTTATATATGAGACATAACTAAAAGTATTGATTATGTTTAAACGCGACAAACATTTACAGACTGACACCCAGTGATATCCCCTGGTTTTAAAACCGGGGGAAGGGACGGGAGGGGTCGTCAACGCGTGAATTCAAATGGCACTATGAAAGAAAAACAATAACAAACCGTGAATTTGAATTATATATGTTACTTAGAGATAAATTAAAAATGCATTAATTTAATTACAGTACGTTGGATCGATCTGAAATTTTGATACGATGCATTGTTAGGTGACACGAGTCTATGTGCCAAATTTCAGCTCGATGGCATCCTGGGAAGTGGGTTATTTTTTACTTGTTTTTCCGCCCTATCCACAGAGATGACGACAATATTTTGAAGTTAAATATAAGGGATTTAATTTTTTAAAAACCCCTAAAACCAAAGTTTTTGACTATAAATCTCTTATATATGAGACATAACTAAAAGTATTATGTTCAAACGCGACAAACATTTACAGACTGACACCGAGTGATATCCCCTGGCTTTAAAAATGGGGGAAGGGGCGGGAGGGAGTGTGGTCATCGACGGGTGGCGTCAACGTGTGACTGAACTGTCATGTGAAAAAAAAACAAACAAACAAGGAAATTGAATTACATACGTTGCATAGAGATAAACTAAAAATGCATTAATTTAAATACGGTACGTTCGATAAATCTGAAATTTTGATACGATGCATTGTTAGGTGCCACGAGTCTATGTGCCAAATTTCAGCTCGATGGCATCACGGGAAGTGGGTCATTTTTTACTTTTGTTTTTCCGCCCGACAACGAACGACAGACAGAAAGAGACGGCGGTGAAGTTAATATAAGGGATTTAAAAAGACATTCGTCCTCAATCTTACTTTCTTTGGTAGCACTCATTGTTAAATCAACGTCTCTTTGCTTCTAAATCACAAATTTTCAAAACCGTTTCGAAATGTAAATCGTAAACAAAAGCAAATTCTGGTTGAGCTGAAATGTAGTTTTGAACAACTGTGTTAACAATTAATGACTAATGATTCTGAAGCCATAAAACCGATTATATATCTCTATATTCGAATCAAATGCTGGGAATAAAATTTCAACAATATATAAAAAATTCTAAGCAAAGAAAATTAACATGACATAAGATCGCCACATGTATATGTTCACGGGCAGCATAATATACTCTGACTGGCCGCATGTGGCCCGCGAATCGTAGTTTACCTATCCCTGTGCTAGAATAATACAAATAAGTAAAATGTTTTTAAAAAAATTTTTTTTTAAAAGGACACGCTTCTATTTACAAACATTTACAGACTGAAACGCGCTGATCTCCCCTGCCCTTGATGTAAACACTGGAATTCGGTAAACGAGGGCTGGAGTGAAACCAGTGAGCCGTGGAGGTCAACTCTATCAGATGACTATACACTAAACATTCTAAACAGTGATAAATAGAGATAAACTAAATATTGATTAATTTAATTACGGTACATTCGATCGATCTGAAATTTTGATACAATGCATTGTCATCCAAGATCTATCTGTGGTAAAATTTTGAGATCTCCAGGACCATCAGAAGTGGTTTAATTTTACGTTTCAAGATTTGAAGGAAGGATGGATGGATGGATACAACATACAAACAGTGTGACTTAAATAAAAGCATGTAAAAAAAATTCGGGGGGCGCTGAGTAATATTTTTACTGGAAAGTGGGCGGTAGGCCAAACAAGTTTGAGAACCACTGATCTAAAACCTGAAATTATTTATTATGATTTATGTATCAGTATTTTAAAATTCAAGTTACCCAACCTTTGCCTAGCTCCTACTCCTAGCATATAATATTGTTTAAAATTTAAAATCCCATCTTTATAAAACAACCGTATGTACTTGCATATAAAAAAGCCGACTTTAGAACTATAAAATACAAAACTGAAATCAGGGGTTCGGCTTATATGCGCATAAAACAAAATGGAGACTAATGCCAAATATATATGGGGCGCGATGGTCTAAGTGGTAGCGCACTGGACTATTGAACCGAGGCAGATCCCGAGTCGCGGGTTCGAGCCCAGGTACTGGCAAGGCCTCTGGGGCATTGTGCTGGCCACACATTCCCCTGCTCGTTAGTGGTGGCTAAAAAAAAACAACTTGTGAACGCTACATCACTTGCCCCATAGTCCGTCATGGACTGGAAAAAAATTAAATAAAAGGAAAGGGGGTCATTAATATATATATACAGAGTTGTCACTTCAAAGAACTTAATGTATGCATAGCTGATAATTATACTGAGTATGAATATATTACCATTGGGAATTCATTTTCGAAGTAAAAGTCCGCATACAATTAGAATGAGGTTACTGTAGAAATTAGTGTGAAATTTTGGCAATTACAGAATTTGAAAAACGTACATGATCTAATCTACTAGACTTTGAAATTTTGCCTTTAAGTAACTTAGTATTACTTAGTATTACTGGGGGACGCGGTGGTCGAGTGGCAGCGCACTGGACTGTCGTACTGATGGTCACGGGTTCGAATCCGTGTGAAGGCAAGGGTTTGTTCCCGGGCCCAGGGCGTCCCTGAGTCACCCCGCTCCGAATGGGTACCTAACACTACATGTAGTTAGGCGGCTGGGTAATGCGTGGAACCCGCAAAAGCCGTGGCCTGTGAGCGCTGCATCACTTGCCAAACAGATCATCTGTCATGGTCTGTGGACGCAACTATCTTCTGCATAGAAGGAGCGTCTGTATAGATAAGACAAGACAGTATTTGAATATTAAAGTATCTCACATGAAATTGTCAAGCAAGGACTATTTTACCTCACTTAAGTAAGTTAAACTCAAGTCCACTTGATTTATCATATTTTAAACTTATTAGGCTCGAAGTTACCCTGCCTAATAATACTAATATTAATATAATGTATTAATAAAATATTCCTTAGGACTGTCATAATTGATGCAAACTGGGAGAGAAGCATCTCTAAAATTAAGTTCATGAACAATGAAATTACTTTTTTTTAAAATATGAACAATTACTCTACAATCCTAATTTGAAGCATGGCTGACAATATTGAAGATTGTGCCATGAGGAAAAACTTCAATTTTAATCGAGAAATGAAAGCTCTTTTTATTAATTTCTAACATAAGAATGTATTGTGTCATTAATTCCAATTAAAAAGTATTTTTTTATAAAATAGCACTAACATATTTTTCCGGGGTGAGGTGAGGGGGCGGCAAACCGGGGTTATGCCCCAGACGGCTAGGCCGCTGCTTAATGTTAAATATAATGAAAAGGAATTTTACAAATGTTTATTTTTTAAATTATACATTTTCTTTACGTCTTTGAACCCTGAATTCATCTGCAAATGACATTACCCTAATTTTGTTACAAAATAGTCACAAAAAGTCCTATCCCTTTTGATATATTAATATAATATAAAAAACTTCTGCGTCCTTCCACCTCTTTAAAAAAAGTACTTGTCCATTACTCAGTAATTAATTACTCATCTAAACTTTTATGATTTTATAACACTTAGATATAAATAAGGGGCCATCCATATATTACGTACGCCGGGAGGGGGGAAAGGGGGGTCTTAAATTTAAGGCATTTTGCGTATGCATGCGTGGGGGGTGTCTCGACTGAATGTGTACGTACGCACAACAAATTTAATTTGCATAATACTAAGCATAGTAACGTAAACCGCTCTGGCTGCAGACGGCATTCGAGAGCGATTGAGTCAAGACTGATATGCAATAATGTTTTATAATTTATAGCAAACGAAATTTTGAACTTTTAATTACTTGGAAGTAACTAACATTTGATTCAGACCAAACGTTTACATATTAAAATATATCCGTCGGATTTATCTTTCCATTTCTTGAAATTAGAGGGAGGGGGGAAGGGGGTGTCTACATATTTGTTGAGTGGGGGAGGGGGTGTTAGAGAAATGTGACGTCAGTCACATCAAAACTTGCAACTTTAAATAAAAGTTCCACTTAAATATTTGAATTGTTACATAGTGTTTTACATGACTTCACATGTGTTACAATATTAGAATGCAGGTCTACACTTAAAAAGTGATTTTAAACATTTTCTTCTTCAAATAGAAAATACAGCTTTTATGGGGGGGGGGCAAAGCTTTGTGACGTCATATTGGAGGGGGTGGTCTAAGTTTTTGTGGGGAGGGGGAGTGAAAAATCTTCCAAAATCGCGTGACATTTATGGACGGCCTCTTCTCTGGGCCGTCCGTAAATAACGCTACGCACCTAGAGGGAGGGGGGGGGGTCGACCACTTGTGACGAAGGGTAGGGGTAGTTTAAGAAATGTCACGTCACATCAAAACGCGTAATTTAAAATAAAAATTGTACTTAAATATTTTTTTGTTTACAATTTATTTAATGACGTTTTACATGGGCTTCGCGCGTGTTACGTTATTAAAGTGCAGCCTTACACTAAATATATACTTAAATTTAAATGACAAAAAAGTGATTTGGAACATGCTAATTTTCAAATTAAAAAATGTTGTTTTTTGGGGGGAAGGGGCATTTTTGTGATGTAATATTGGAAAAGAGGAGGGGGGGTCTTACTTTTTAGTGACGACGCGTGACGTGAGGGGGGATGAAAATCGGCCATAATCGCGGGACGTCATTAATGGACGGCCCCCAAGCTTTGACCCCCCTCACTCACAAAAAAACGCAGCATTTTCAAATATTTTAGTGTGACGTCACATTTCTTAAATACCCCCTCCACCTTGTCGTAAATGCGTGACCCCTCCCCCACCCCCTTTTAGGCGTGTGACGTCATTTATGGACGGCTTCAAAGAGTAAAACCAATATCTTCTGACTCCGGCTTAAAATTAATTTTTGTTCAAAAAAAGGGGGGGGGGTGAGCGAATTTGTACGTATGCATAGGGGGGGTCCCGAAAATGTACGGATGCAACGTTACGGTTACAAAAATAGGAATTTTGTGCGTATGTAATATATGGATGGCCCCTAATATAAAATCAGTGAAATTTGAAATATGGTAGGGCTTTATAAAATAGGGGAAAAAAATCTAAGCCCAGAAGTTTTAGAACCTTAAATACAAATTTATACATACTAATATTCTATGGCGGATTAAGGGGGGTGCTGATTGGGCTAAAGCCAGGGCCCCTCAATGAAATAAGGGCCCCAAACTTGTATAAAGGTGGCTGGACCGGGCTCCAGGTGGAATTGCAACCTCCTGTGCAATCTTGATCCGCCCCTGCTAACATTCTTTTAAAAGAAATTTTCATTTACTATTTATTTTCTAATTAAGACATTTCCGGGGATCTAATTTTGAAATTAGTCAAATTTTTTAATGATCAATACATTGACAAAAGAAAATATTTGATGGGGCGCGATGGTCTAAGTGGTAGCGCACTGGACTATCGAACCGAGGCAGATCCCGAGTCGCGGGTTCAAGCCCAGGTACTGGCAAGGCCTCTGGGGCATTGTGCTGGCCACACATTCCCCTGCTCGTTAGTGGTGGCTAAAAACTTGTGAACGCTACATCACTTGCCCCATAGTCCGTCATGGACTGGAAAGGGGGTCATAAATTTATATGTGCCATTTCAAAATTAGCTGTGTTTGAGACTGTTCAAATCTCATCTGGGTGAAGAGGTTGTGACTTGTGCCATTTCTCTCAGAAATTGTTTTTAAGCCATGATTTGACGCTAATCTAAATTCTTTGCATACTTCTAGTTGGTAGTTGTAAAACACAAAAAGTGCCAATGCAAATAATATCCGATTTGTTTATTTTCTCCTTGGTAAAAAAATATACATATAAAAAGAATGATCATTAAAACTTTTATTTGAAGCATAACAAATCTCAAACTTAAGTATGAAGAGATGGTACTATTATTAAATGAAGAGATTGTACTATTATTATGAGTCAATATTTGGAATAAAAAATATTGTTCCTTACTTCATGCAGATGAAATTGGTTGTCACACTGTTAGGATATACCAGCAAAAAGTTTTATTGTACCAAGCTAATTCTTTTTACTAAGTCACAATAAGGAATTCCAAAATATGAGCTTGATTTTAAGTTCACTGCTTGCTTAAGTGCAATACTGACACAGCCTAAATAGTTTGCTTAGTATTGATGGCAATCACTTTCTTTTCACTGCCTCGAATTAAAGTCACAGATAGGAAATCTGACTTTTCCACTGCATCATAAACATCAGCAGCTGATTTAATAGCTGATCCATTTATATCAATGATTATGTCTCCTGCCAAGATTCCACCACTGTTGAATAAGAATCAAAATATTAATTTTGAGTAAATGTTAAGTGAAGTGTGAAGTATTAACAAGATAATGCTTAAATATTTAAATTCTTTTAAAATGTATAAATTGTAATGAATGGTTAAGAGTTAAATTGATAACACATTTTTGACATTGAGTAAAAACTGAAAAATTAGTTTATCAGATTCCTTGAGTTAAAATTATTTTTAAATCATTGAATGTTCACCTTCATTTTAAATTTTTTACTTTCTATTAGTACTAAAATACATAGTTATTAATTTACAATGTATAAGAGCTAGCTATAAATATGCAACTATCTTATAAATTAAAACCAATCCCCACCCCACACTCCCTTTAAATTCCTTATCTCATTAGGGAATGTTATATCAGGATATTTGCAAAGAAGAAAATAACAGCACCCTTTCCTATTTTTTTTATTATAAAGATAGGTTTGTATTGTAATGGTGAAATGTACAATGGTTAAATTTTTATAACACTGAGGGATGTTATGTAATATAATAATTATTAAATGATACAGCATAAATAATTTACACACATATTTGCTGGTGTTCCTGGAATGACTTTGTAGACAAACACACCTCCATCAACATCAGGAAAGTTTGGCAGTTTGATGTTATTTTTTAAATCACGCATAACATTTTCTGTAAGTGTCAACATTGTAATTCCCATGTATCGTCTTTTCAGGAAACCATTTTCTCTTCGTCCTAAAAAATTATTCATTATTATCATTATTTAAGTATGAGGAGAATTATTTTTATGATATGGTGAAATCATTATAAGATATTGACAAAACAATCAAAATAGTAGCTAGCTATTTCTAAATAAGTCAAAAGTAATTTAAAATAAGGTTGTTAACGGTTAACCGGTCCTCAGATAAGGACCGGTCCCGTTTAATCAGGACCGGTTAACCGTAACTTCAATAAGTCGGTATTAGTTTATTAATTACCAGGAGTTAATTTTTTGTTGTGTTACGGCAGAATACCAGACCTAATACACGAGCGACTGTGACATAAAAGTGTTTTCTTAATATTCTGGTATATAAATAATTTAAAAAATACACTGTCATCACTGTTAGTGGAGTTCGGCTAGTGAAAGATTTTTTTTTAAAATTCGCTTAGTTGACGAAGCATAGTGCTAACACTAACACACAGCAGTGTCAAAATGTGAACAACAGTTAAGGCCGCTAGTGTTACTATTTATATTACAAGAGGAAGATGCAATAGGAATTATTATATACCAACGGTTAACCGGTCCTCAAAAAGTAGCGGTCTTAACAACCTTAATTTAAAAGTAAACGTCTACAGTTCTTTAATAATAATAGATTGCTCAGAATGCTACCAAACAAAATTGGATTCACAACACACAACACAAAAAAATGTAAAGAGCAGAATGTCACTTATCTACCAGACCAATTAATTATTTTTTGTGACGTTTTTAACTAAATAGAGGATTTAAGAAATTATAAGAGAAATACTGTGTATTGCATATAAAATGTACACTGATAGTATAATTATTTCTACCCCTAATCACTCATTATATTTTTAAAAAGCACTTGAACCAAATTTATAACAGCTGTAAAGCAAACTCCAAATTATTTGCCTCTTACCATTTTTCATTAATTCTTCAGCTTTAGTCAGGAACTTAATAGCATAATCAGAAGGTATTGCAAAAGATATGCCAGTGGTTACTTTCATAGTGTTGATTCCAATAGCTTGACCATCCTACCATACAAATAAAACATTTAAATACTAAACCCATTTTAATTTGATTCTTAATTATCTGCTTTCAAGTTGGACCCCAATTTTAAAGCTCTCCCAAACTTTACTAAATGGATCCCAGAAGTAAAAAGGACTAGATTGAATATTTTAAAAAGATGAAAACTTACCAAGTTCACAAGAGGACCACCTGAGTTGCCAAACTGGAAATAAAGATATTAAAAACCCTTAATACAATTTTCGTTGTTAATTTAAGCATTAAGCACGTTGTAATGCTAGTTGTGTGAGCATTCACTTAATTTTATTTATAACTACAAGATTTTGAATGTAAACAAATTTTTTAAATTTGCGCATGTAAATATTTTTCAGAAAAAAACAACTGCTATTTAACACAAATGAATACCAATTACAGAATTTAAAAATCATAATAGAAAGTTAATTATTGAACAATTCCAAAACTAAAAAAACCTAAAGACCAGATTTCTCCCACACATTATACAATTTTTTTTTATAAACTGTATTTTACTCAAATGAGAATGTTTGATGATCAGGTTGAGTTATTTTAAAAATTCAAGTTATTTCAGAACTGAATCAATAAATCTGTTCTTGTTTTTTGGCCTTGGGATATCAGTGGTTTAACCCCATATCTGCAAACATTAATTGGAAATTTCAGCTGGTCTCTAAATTTGAAATACACGTCATATTTTTGAACTTCAAATGTAGGATGCAACATATTATTTTAATTGAATATTTACCGTTGACGACACAGCAATATTACCCTCACTACTGCAAACTTAATAATTGATATCCATAGCAAAATACAATAAGTATTTGTAGTAATGAAAACAAAAATTATGATTTTATCTTTTTAAAAAAGTCATCTATTTTTGGAAATGTTCTCTTCAAACCTGCCCTCCCCCCACTTTTCCTGCCCCCCACTTTCCAATATTCTATTCTGCAACCAGTACATAACAAGATATGACCTATAAAGAAAATTGCATTTTAGACAGGCCAAGTAATTATCTACTCCTTTTAAAAATTAAAAAAAAATTAAATTTAAGCAAGGGCCTTACAAAAATTTGATATATTTTTATTAGGGGTGTTAAAGTTAAATCGTTAATTTTGATTAAAATTAAAGCCAAAAATTAAAATTTATGGTGTCTTAATTAACATTTATTAAAATACTTGTCGAAAATCAAAATAACACTGGTATGTCTTCTTTATATGACATCTCTTAACCAACAACGCAAAAAAGACAAGTGTATTGACATTATTAGGTTCAAGTGATGAGCTGGTCTTATTGACAATTTAACCAGCCGAGCTGAACAATCGTTTACATAGCTTTAGATTGTCTCAGCTGAAGTTTCCGATACTGTAGTGGATGTTTGGTTTGCAGGTGATATGTAAGCGAAGTGTTAGAACCATGGTAGCAATGTTCCCTTTAAGCAGCCCGGCTGCGCAGATTTTTTACCAACGCCAGGCAGGAGTTTAGAATCAATGCGCAGCAAATTTTGTAAAATATTGCACAAAAAATGGACGTCATGCAACTTTGCACGAGTCTTTTTTTTAACATTACCCATGGACCAACGAAGCTTAGGAACATTGTATGGCAGGCAAACGCTTTCTCTCAATGGAAACAATAACCCTTATCAACATTTTGAACATTCACGTCAATCAATAGTTAAAAAAACCAAAATGTTTGTGTAATCGTCCGGAAATTAGTTTATATTTATCGGCCGAAATATTTTACTTCTTGACTTCCAGTACATTTATAAGTGGTGGGTCGATTAATGGTTAAAATTTTTAACGATGAATCGAGAAATGAATCGTTAATTTCCGCAGCCCTAATTTTTATTCATAAATGTATGCCTACTTATACAGCATAACAGTATAGTATTAATAATAAAATGAAAATAGGATTTCTTTGCAAGTGAGGTTAAGTGGAAACTAATTATAAAGTAAAATACAATTGATAAATGACCATAGTGATATTATTGCAACAATTCATATCAATTTTTAAGAAATGAATTTAAAATTCCTAACTAGCGAAAAAATTTCCAGGTTTCAACCATCAAGAAAATGATTTTAAGTAATTTCTGAGTTTTTTATTGTGATGTATGAATAATATCTATAAATAAAAATTATATTTCTCTGACTGGTTAAAACTGATATGAACTTCAAATCATTCTTACATTTATGACAGCATCTGTTTGTATATAATCCATATCTTTATTACGAAGTCCCAATTCTCTGCTTGCTCGCTGCACACTGCTTACAATTCCACAGGTCACAGTGTTACTCAGAGATAAGGGACTTCCCATAGCTATTACCCATTCCCCAGGACGAATTGTTGATGATGTACCCAAAGGTATAATAGGTAAATTTGTCTGAAAATTAAAGAAAAAAGTATGGTAACTAAAGCTAATTTAGCATGATTAGAAAATATGGCTTGTTAAATTTAGCTTTAAATCTTGGATTGAAGTATATTTTGATAATAAATTAGTTTAGCTGATGATAAGATGAATGTTAATAACATTACCTACAATTGTATTTACATGTATATCTTACAGGGGTGAAAGATTACACAGCTCTTATGTAAGTAGAGGCAGGACTGGGATAAGTGATGTTGGAGTAACTTTAATTTCAAATTATCTGATAATTCAATTATTGGTGTAATACAATTAATTAAGAAAATAATAGCAGCTTTAAATGATTTTAAAATAAATTAAAAATTTAATTAGAAAGTGTAAAATATTATATTTTACCGCTACAATTTTCACAGTTGCCAGATCTGAAATCGGATCCACTGCTGTTACTTGGCCTTCCATCACTCGGCCATCTTGAAGCTTTACACTTACAGTAGATTTATTTGCAACAACATGTGCATTGGTTAGTATGATTCCATTGCTTCGAACTATAAAGCCAGAACCATTGGACAGTGTCACTGGACGACCTGTTATTGGATGCCTGTAAAAATTTCCATGGCAAAAAGATTTTTAGCTCTGGTTTTAAAACATTCATTTAGAAAAAAAATTTTTTAAATAAAATCTTTTTAAAAAAAATAATCATTTAAGTAAACATTTGAAATATCCTCCACCTTCCCTCTTGCTTTTTATCATGATTTAATTGTTATAAAAGTTATAAAAAAACGTACAGAAAAAATCATATAAAATATTTTTTGAATTCAACCAAAGGTATTTTATATCAAACCTTTGCTGAAACAGAACTGGCTAATCAATAAATTTATTGAATACTAAAGTTTAATAGTGCAATACAGACGTCAACTAATTCTGGGAGCCTAGAAACTTCAATATAAACCTGGGTATTTTTACTTTTAAATAAAAACAAAAATGTAACTACATGTATTTGTTTTGAAGAAATGAAAATTAACTTCATCACCCCTTTTCCAGATAATTAACAATCTAGAATTCCCACTAAAATTCCCTTGTATACGCTTGAGACAAGTGACATCTGAGGAGGGTTATTGTATATACATGTACTGTCTTATAAGCATAGGCCAATTGACAAGTTTCATTGAGTCTTTGTGTTTACCCCAGGACAAAGCACACAATAATAACTACTTAAGACTTAAGCGTTTTTTAAAAAAATAAATAAATTAGGATCCAATTTAATGTAAATATTTTAATTTATAACCAAGTTTAAATGGGAAATATGAGCAAAGAGATCAAGTGCGCTTCTTTAATGTATGATAAGATACTGTGGTAAGAGTAAGAGTAAGAAGTGAGTGCATTTAATTAAAATCTATACATACATATAAATGTGTTATTTGTTATAATACACATATATGTGTTTTCTCATTTGTTCTCAATATAGACTACTGAGCCAATCTATGTCTTAAAAGTCAAAGACATGAGTGTCATGAGCAAAAGGTTGCCTCTGAATTTGTTTACAAATTTTTCCTTATGGACCATTAGTGGCAGGTAAGGTGGTAAGTAGAGGAAGGTGGGGTGGTAGGTAAACATTAATATAGAAAAGAAAAAGTAACCAAATAAAATTTAAAAATGTAGTTTGAGCTTTTAATATGTTTAAATGATCAACCTAACAAATCAAACAAGCCTTTAACTGCCTTAATCATTGATTGATTAATCAGAGAAATAATTGCCAATATTGCCATTTTGTGTTTACGAATTTATCCTGGCTTGATAATTATTAATTATATTTATATTTAATTCGTTATGTTCTACAAAGATAAAGTAAGCCTATTTTTATTACTATTATTATTATTATATTTGAAATTTTTGTGCAATCTTTCAATCAAAGAAAGTCAAATCTTTTGACTTTTACAAAAAGTCTCAAGACTCACTCAGTTACAGTGAGTCAAAGCAACTCAAAATTATAAATAAATTATAAAAATAAAGTAATAAAGTCTAAAGTGAATATTAGGCCTATGTTTATATTTTGTATTATCTTCATTCTACCTTCCTTTTATTTCCAAGAACACAACTGCAGGCCCTGCTTTTTCAACAACATCTGCAATAAAATTATTTTTATTTTTACTGTCCGCATAAACTGGCTGGCCAAGAAGATTTGTCAATCCATGCTTTTTTGAGTACAAGTAGGCTGCTATTGTTAAGCCTAAGCAAGTCCCAGCAAAAGCACCAGTTACTCTAAAATTTTGTGAGGAGCTCGATGTATCTGGATCGAATTCATTGTTTGTACCTGCAGTTCTATGAAAAGGTCTTAATATTTTATTGTTGGATAATTGACAAGGCTGGAGAGATTTTCCTATAAAATAGCTCTGTAAGTACTGTTGGGGTATTTGATGTCCTTCAAGTAGACCACTATCTCCTTCTAAGCCTAAGCCCTTTCTAATTAAGCGTAACGACGGGACAGTGTTTCTTTCCACGTTTTCGATCTGAAAACCACTGCCTTTTAATCGTATGCAACAACTTTCTAAAGGCCTGGATATCGATCGCTTTAAAAACAACATGATTCCATTGACAAAACTGAACTTCAACAGTCGATGACTCGAAAAGTGATCCTAACGGACAATCAAGCTAAAGGAAATGGAATCGAAAGGTAAACATATTCTCCTCCATGATGACTGATGAACCTATTATAAGGCACAAAACTATAAGCCTTTAGAAGAGTTAGTTTCGAATTTTATTCAAAGTGAATTTTCTGCTATCGATTTTTTGAGTATGGGATCTATAATATGATATAACTAGCAGACCCGTCGTGCGCTGCAACGATCTCAGTAATAAAACAAACCCGTAAAAACAAAGTTTTTTACTATAAATCCCTTATATTTATATATGAGACATAACTAACAGTATTGATTATTTTCAAACGCGACAAGCATTTACAGACTGAATCTGTCTTAACTCAACTTTGCTTCATAACCCTAGGGGAGGGGGGGGGGACACCGAGTTCAGCATGACACGTAAAATGTAAACAAAAGCACGCCGGTACTTCGATGGGTCGACGTCAAAGCGTCAACTCAAACTCTCACGTGGGAAAAAAAACCGTGAATTTGAATTACATACGTTATATAAGGATAAACTAAAAATGCATTAATTTATTTATCGATCTATCGATCTGAAATTTTGATACGATGCATTGTTAGGTGAGACGGGTCCGTGTGCCAAATTTCAGCTCGATCGGATCACGGGAAGTGGGTCATTTTCGACTTTTGTTTTTCTGACCGCCCGCCCAAGACAGAGATGACGACAGAGAGACAGAGACGCCGGTGAAGTTAATATAAGGGATTTAAAAATGCATACATTTAAAGAAATCAATATGTGGTATGTTTTAAAAAACAATTATGCCAGAAACCTTCGCGGCAGTTTGCTAAAACAAAATAGTCCAAGTTTCATAGCAAACAGATAAATAAATTAATAATTAAAAGCTTACAAAAGAAGAAAATATATTTTTAAGGCATCGCAATTTTTGACAATTTTTTACTCCCCCTCCCCCTGTCACACAAACTGTCACGCATCTTGGACCCCCCCCCCTAAAGTACGTCACACTTTCGAACAAAAATGTTGTTTTTTATTAACAAAATAATCAAAATTTAATATAAAACAGCGTGACGTCACACATGGCCGGAAAACCCCCCCCCCATCCCAAGCTGTCACTTTCTTACACCCCCTCCCCCCTCTGGAGCGTGACGTACTTTATGGACGGCCCCTAAGGGCCCCGGTCCCAAAATGAGTGATAATTTAATTTTTTTATTGCCATTGTACTCAAGCTATTTTTCTCAAAATCGTTAAAAATTGAATGAGGAATACAATTATTAAAGATCAGTTAAAAAAAAAGTAGGGCTGTTAAAGATTAATTTAAATTTAATCGTAATTAACTTTTGAAAAATTAACGATTAATTAATCATTAATTTCGATTACTGCCAAAAATTGAAATTTATTGTGTAATAAGTAACATTTATTAAAATAATTGTTTAAAATCAAAATAACACTGGAATGTCTCCTCTATATGAAATCTTTTAACAAACAACGCAAACAGACACGTGTATTCACATTACTTGGTTCGAGTGAAGAGCGGGTCTTTTTGACAATATAACCAGCAGAGCTGAACAATCGTTCACTTAGCTTTAGATGGTCTCAGCTGAAGTTTCCGATACTGTAGTGGATGTTTATTTTGCAGGCGATATGCAAGCGAAGTGTTAGAACTTAGAACCATGGTAGCAATGTTCCCTTTAAGCAGCGCGGCTCCGCAGATATTTGACAGATGCACGCAGGAGTTTAGAATCACTGCGCAGAAAATTTTGTAAAATATTGCACAAAAATGGACGTTGTGCAACTTTGAACACGAGTTGTTTTTTTTTAAACTTTGCACACGGACCAATGAAGCTTAGACTTAGAGGGAACATTGCATGGTAGGTAAACGATTTCTCTCAATGGACACAATAACCTTTATCATCAATATTTTGAACATTCACGTCAGTCAATAGTTAATAAAATGAACAAAAAAACTTTTTTAAAAGAAGAGGCCCAGCTGCAGTGAGGAATGTAGAATCTCGCATGAAAAAGTAGAAAATATTTTTTTAGTCACAAACTAAGTAGTCACACAGGGGACCCAGAACTCTAAGTTTTATTGATATTTATTGTGATCGATTGTGGGATTTAATGTGAGATCTAAAATTTGATCAACTAACAAAAAAGTTCTGTGTCCCCCTGTCGTTAGGCTAAAGTGAGTCAGTCAAACATAATTGAGGGCAAATATATATATATATGATTTGGGGATCCCAGTACAGAATATGAGGGGCAAGTGTTATGATGGCGCTGCATCTATGTCGGGCGCTGTCTCGGGAGTTCAAGCGCGTATTCTGCAAGAGGCCCCTTTGGTGGTATACACACTGCAGCAATCACGCTTTAAACCTAGAGATCAAGCATTCGCGCAGGCTCCCGATGTGCGTAACATGATAGACAAATTTAAAGAAAGCTGAATGTTTTATTAACAACAGCCCAAAGCGCGAAGCCTTGTTGAAAAACGTCATAGAAGCTAGTCTTCCATTCGACAGTGCTAAACGACAGGCACTTCTAAATTTATGCAAAACAAGATGGGCTTAGCGCCACGAAGCTTACAAACACTCTATTAATCGTATGTTTACATTTTTCACTCTTGAGATAATTTCACTGCCACGATGAAAACACAACGACTAAGGATTTGATCTACAAATGGTGATAGGGACACGGACAGTTAGTCTCGAGCAACGTCACTTCTTCATTCCTTCTGCAACTTCACATTTATTGTGACTTTTGTTGTAACGTCCAAGCTGTTATCTAGGCTGGAATGAATAACAGTCGAACTTCAGAAAGAAGTGATTGACATAATTCAGGCTATGTCCCTTATCGAAAACGCCAAGCAAGAGTTTAGAGAGATTAGAACAAATGTAGATTCTTATTTGCAAAACACTTATGGTCATATCATTATCATGGCGCAGTCTGTAGGGGCTGAAGCTTCAATGCCCAGAATTGCTAAGCAGCAAATCTACCGAAGCAATGTGTGCGTAGAAACGCCAATGAAACATCATCCGCGGAACTTAATTAATCCATTTCTGGAGCACATCATTGCTGAACTAGATATGCGGTTCTCTGGCTTAACAAGGACATCCTCACAACTGTTAGCTTTTGTGCCAAGTGCTGTTAGAAATTGTATGTATGAAGATCTGAAAGGTGGTGTGGATTTATATGAGCAAGATCTGACTTCACCAGAAGTGTTGCCCGAAGAGTTTACCGGGTGGAAATTGAGGTTCAAGCTATGGGAAGAGTCAAAGCTACCAAAAAAAAATTGCACGGAAACTATAAAACAATGCAATGGATCGATGTATCCAAATATTTATTGCTTACTGAAAATCGGGTGTGTGATTCCTGTGACTTCCTTCGCGTGTGAGCGAAGGTTCAGTGCACTCCGACGTTTGCACACTTACATGAGATGTTCAATGGTGCAGGAAAGACTTACAGAGCTGCATAGATGCATCACTTTCAATATCAGCGAAAACAGTGTTTTACAGATATTTGTTAACAAAAACCCAATAATGGTTTACAAGGAAGATGTTATAAAATAAACCTCATAGCATCGTGGTCTTCCGCCTTGTCAGTTCTGTACCGTAATGTGTGTAATTCAAATTCTTTAACGCTTGCGCCTGCAGATTTCACTATTAATAAGAAAAGAAATTAATGATCGAGTACTTGCATTTTTTAATAAAAAACTATTTTGGAAGCTTTTATTTACAGTGTTAATTATTTATTTCATGAAAACCTACTTTTTTGGTCACTGTATGCACTGCATTTTAAAAAAAATTTAAATGAGGCAAAAAAGACGAGAAGTTTAATCAACGCCCTCAATAATTCATAGGTACAGAATTATTGATTAAACATTCTCATCCAAATTTGAAGTCATAGCACCATATATTGTAGGTACAGTCAAACATCTCATTACGAGATTAATTCGTTCCAGAGTTTAAATCGTTAAGCGAAAGACTCGTTATACGAAACAATTTGTCCCATACAAATCAATGTAAAATACGATAATCCGTTCCATGCTGAAAAAAATACTTATTTTTCACAAAATGTTATTAACATTTATTCAATATATTATTTAATTTAATAAAATTACTTATGAATTGTTAAAGAGTGAAACAACTAGAATATAATTTAGTTTGGGAGTGTCTATTGGTAGTCGACTACCAATAGCAGGTCCCTGCGGGTGCGGCTATTTGTAGTCAGTTATTTATAGCATCCAATGGAATTTAAGGAACACTTAATAGCTACTGATATAACCATTCAAAATTCACCAAATGTACTGAACTTCCTTAGTCTCATGAAAGAGAGTTGGACTTGTGAACTGATTGATGAAGATCAGGCATGGGTTCGATTTTCGGTTGAGCCTAATGTTTTTTTACTTTCTTTTAAGTTTTAGGGTCAAGGTTAGGGATAGTTGTCTATTTTTTTTACATTAAAATAGAAAAACAAATATAGGGACTACCACGAATGAAATCAATTTAAAATTCTTATAATTACGATTAAATTAGATCATTTTAGTTTTAGGGTCAGGGTTAGGGTTAGTATGTCTATTTTTTTACATTAAAATAGAAAAACAAATATAGTAATATATGATATAGTATATATATATATAGGGACTAAAACTAATGAAATCCATTTAAAATTCTTATAATTACGATTAAATTAGATATTTTAGTTTTAGGGTCAGGGTTAGGGTTAGTTGTCTATTTTTTACATTAAAACATTACATCAAACTCAGAATATCACCTAGTAGTAGTTTTATTAACAATTAATAATAGCGAAACTACCAATAGCCGACAACCGGAAATGGCTATTTGTAGTCGAGTAGTTAACTACCAATAGCCGCAGCCATTTAGATTTGAAACAAAACGTAAACAAAAATATGAATTTATGACAAATAATTATTGCTTTTTTACTAGAAAACTGTTAAAGACATTTGTTTTGCAGACGCTTCAAAAATTGACGAAAATGTGATGTAACCGTTTCGAAGACATTCTTGACACTCCATTTGAAGCATCTATCTCCTTAATTATTCTTGAGAATAGTGCAGATCGTTGATGTTGGCCGAAATGTAGTTGCGCGCTACATTCGCAACCTTGTTCTCGCTTTTCAATGTTTATTCGTTTTATTTCAATAGTTATTTTTTTATTTTTTTTCCTCTCTTATAATCTTGTCTTCTTTTTGTCTTTTTGTTCGAAGATAATGTATCAGTTTATATTAAACTTTGCAAATAACAAAATTACAAAAACTGTCTTTAATACAAATTTTTTTTAATCGGTTGATCGCACACGAAAGCAATACGCTAACAGACGAGTGCTTAACACAGAATAATACATCAGGGCGGAAGCGCCGGCTCACTAATGAATTTCAAGGGAAAAGGGAGTTTCCATTTTTGCGCCACTCGTTACGCGAATCTTCACTCGTTAAGGGAGCAACTTTTTCCATAAAAATGTTGCTCCTTATGCGAAAATATCGTTATGAGCGGTGCTCGTTATGAGAGGTTTGCCTTATCTTAACATGAAATGCCTTCGCGACAAGTTTGCGAACCCCCCTTTAAAAAGTCTGGGTACGGCCTTGCTTTTAACAAACACCGCAAAAAGACAAGTGAATTGACATTATTTGGTTCAAAGATGAGCGTTTCTTATTGACAATATAACCAGCCGAACTGAAAAATAGTTCGCATAGCTTTAGATTGTCTCAACTGAAGATTCTGATACTGTAGTGGATGTTTGGTTTGCAGGTGATATGTAAGCGAAGTGTTAGAACCATGGTAGCAATGTCCCCTTAAAGCAGCGCCGCTGCGCAGATATTTGACCGACGCCACGCAGGAGTTTAGAATCACAGCGCAGCAAATTTTGTAAAATATTGCAGAAAAAATGGACGTTGTGCAACTTTGCACATGAGTTGCTGTTTTTAAACTTTGCACACGGACCAAGGGAACATTGCATGGTAGGCAAACGATTTCTCTCAATGGACACAATGACCTTTATCAATATTTTAAACATTCACGTAAGTGAACCTCAATTTCAAATCTCGCTCAAACAGTTCATTAAACCTATTTGTTTACATGATACTCCACCTGAAACGAACTCTCTATTTACACACTTTTATTTAACTCACACTGTTTGTATGTTGTATCCTTCAAATCTTGTAACGTAAAATTAAACCACGTTTGATGGTCCTAGAGATCTAAAATTTTTACCACAGATAGATCTTGGATGACAATGCATTGTATCAAATTTTCAGATCGATCGAATGTACCGTAATTAAATTAATGCATTTTTAAAATGTAGTTTATCTCTATATAGCATGTGTACAATTTCAAATCTTGTAACGTACAATTAAACCATTTCTGATGGTCCTAGAGATCTCAAAATTTTACCAGAGATACTGAGATAGATCTTGGATGACAATGCATTGTTTCAAAATTTCAGATTGATCGAATGTACCGTAATTAAGTTACTGCATTTTTTAAATTTAGTTTATCTCTATATAGCATGTGTAAAATTAAACCACTTTAATAAAGGTTAACTAATTAAATTGAATTGATATAATTTCGATTTTCAACAAGTACGTTTAATTAATGTTACGTATGACACCATACATTTCAATTTTTGACTTTAATCGAAATTAACGATTAATTAATCGTTAATTTTTTTAAAAGTTATCGATTAATTTAATAATTTAAATTTAATCGTTAACTTTTGAAAAATTATCGATCAATTAATCGATATTTTCGATTAAAACAAAAAAAAAGACAATTATGACGTCATTAAACGGAACATTTCTTACAGACATTGAAAATTAAGAATATTATGAACTAAATTTGATGACAATGACAATGTGTTGATACTTGATCGGATGTTTGTGCTGAAGGCGAAGGTGGTAGATCAGCTATGAATTTGATCCTTTAAAAGAGAATGGTTTATGGCAGTGAACTCAGTAAACTTTTTCACCATCTTCGACTTTGCCATCCGCAGTTAGCTTAAAAACAAAATTTTTGCTCAACTTTCTAGTTATATGTTTAAATTTAACTGCGCTGATGCTGTCTGCCATTTTTTAGTCGACGTCTACCGGTCCACATAAAGTTATAAAATAAATTATAATATTACGCGGGAGAAGTTTGTACATAAAAAATATATAAATTATTATTAATTATTAATAATTAATTATTTATTAATAAAAAAAATTAAAAATATTATAAATAGTTTATTTAATTTTAATCGAATTTGTATCGATTAAAATAATTTTAATCTATAAAAAAAATTAACGATTAATCGAGAAATTAATCGTTAATTTCCGCAGCCCTAATATATATATAAATAATATATATATATATATATATATATATATATATATATATAAAGGGGTCGTCCATAAATGAGGTCACGCGATTTTGGCCGATTTCGTCACACTTCATCACAAAAACTTAGACCCCCCGCCCCCTCTAAAATTACGCCATAAAGCTTTGACTTAAAAGCCGTATTTTCTAATTGAAAATTAGCATGTTGCAAATTACTTTTTTATCATTTAATTTTATCACTTAGTGTAAGGCTGCACTCTAATTCTAACATCGTAACACGTGTGAAGCCATTGAAAACATCGCGGTGAGCGACTTTGTACGTACGCATAAGGGAGGGGGTCCTGAAAATGTACGGGGTGCAACAAGGGGAAGGGCGTACGAAAATACGACCTTTGTGCATACGTAATATATGGATTGCGAATGGTGTTATGTTCGTACACTACTTCAGCTCATATTTTTTCAGCTCATATTTTTTCAGCTCAATAACATTAGTATCAGAAGGCTTTAGATTCATTTCGGAGTTTTGGCATAAGAAACGTTCACTTAATTTAGTATAGTTTCTTCTTTTCTTTTAATTTTTATAGCTTAGCTTTTCTTTTACTTTATTAAACTTAAATTAAATGTCCTTCATTTTTAGAAGCTAATTAACAATGAAGCACTTGACTACCCCCCCCCCAAAAAAAAACAAACAAACAAACATGTGCAACTCAGAGCCTTTGATTGGCTCATGTTTCAAATTGATAGGGTACAGTAATTTTTGCTTTAATAACAGGAGCGGCTGTCAAATTTGAAGAATCAAATAAGCTACAACCACATAGTGTCATGTTCTCATACTACTTAAGTCTCTGGTTTTTCAGTACAGTAGCATTGGTATCAGAAGAATTTATATACAATGAGGAGTTTGAAGTTTTAGCATTAAAAACATTCACATACTTTGGGATGATTCCTTTTATTAATTTATTATTTGGCTTTTCTTTTATTTTGAGAAAAGCTCCACTTTCTTATAAAATGTTAATTGCTAGAAACTAATTAACGACTTGGAATTTGCCACCCCTAGCAAAGTGCCGCCCGGGGCATTAGACCCCCTTGCCCCCCCCCTCACTACGCCACTGGGTCTGTGTCTAATTAGGAGAAGTTATTGTTAATATGTTGAACACTCTCTCAATCTCCTCCACACAGTAATCGCAAATTTTTATTTTTTCGTACGGGCAATTTATTTATATCCAATAAGTACATGTATGCTGAAATTTAATTGGTTGTATGAATTAAACGGATACAGCAATTTTTGCCTCTACAAGATGAGCGGCTGACAAACTTGAATCGATTATAGTTCATTATAGGTACCAGCACTTCACTGTCATGTTTTTTTCTTCCAGTTCAGTATCATTAGCATCAGTATCATCATGTCCAATATGGATTTTGAAGTGTTGGCGTTAAGAAACGTTCACATTATTTAAGATAGTTCTTTCATTTCTTTTATTAAATTTTACTTTAGCTTTTTAATTTTTCTTAAATTAAAATTTATTTTAAAGTCTTTTTTTATTTTTAGAAGCTATTTAACAACGAGGAATTAACCGCCGCAAAAAAATATATTTGATTTATGGTTTGTTTCGGGCTACCTTTTTCGAAAGTATAAATAGTATAATAATTATTATTGTCAGTTAGATTTAGAAAATATACCACCCAAAATACGCTGGAATTAGGATAGACCAAAACTTCCGTACACCGATGTTTATAAACGAGCTTATCCCCCATCTACCGAAAGGCCATCATCTTCGTGTCTGAAGTATTTTAACCATTCTTCCAAGTTAATTTGATAAAATTAGGAAAATCGAAACACGTTTATTGCATCATTTTTTAAAATACAAATCTGTATGAAAATAATTTTTAGAATGCCTAACCACCTGTGATCACACGTGAAAATGATTTAAAATGTTGTTTTATTAGTGCATTTTATTCAAGCATCATTATGGACGGCCCCTAATAAACTTAAATGAATCAAGTGGGCTTGAATGTATTTTTAAATCCCTTATATTAACTTCACCGGCGTCTCTCTCTCTCTCTCTCTCTCTCTCTCTCTCTCTCTCTCTCTCTCTCTCTCTGTCTGTCTGTCTTGGGCTCGGCGGGCGGAAAAACAGAAGTCAAAAATGACCCACTTCCCATGATCCGATCAAACTGAAATTTGGCACACGGACCCGTCGAACCTAACAATGCATCGTATCAAAATTTCAGATCGATCGAACGTACCATAATTAAATTAATGCATTTTTAGTTTATCCTTATATGAGGTATGTAATTCAAAATTCACTGTTTGTTGTTTTTTTTAAATTCCAGTTCCACGTGAGTTTGAGTTGACGCCGACCGTCGTGTTGACGACGACCGTCGTGCCGACACCCCCTCACATCCCACCCCCATTTATTAAAGACAAGGGACATCACTCAGTGTCAGTCTGTAAATGTTTAAAAATAATCACTACTGTTAGTTATGTCTCATATATAAGGGATTTATAGTCAAAAACTTTGTTTTTACGGGTTTGTTTTATTAAATCCCTTATATTAACTTCGCGGCCGTCTCTCTCTCTCTGTCTCTCTCTGTCTCTCTCTCTGTCTGTCTGTCTTGGGCTCGGCGGGCGGAAAAACAGAAGTCAAAAATGACCCACTTCCCATGATCTGATCGAACTGAAATTTGGCACACGGACCCGTCTAACCTAACAATGCATCGTATCAAAATTTCAGATCGATCGAACGTACCGTAATTAAATTAATGCATTTTTAGTTTATCCTTATATGAGGTATGTAATTTTAATTCACGATTTGTTATTGTTTTTTTGCCACGTGAAATTTTGAGCTGACGCATTGAGGCGACCCAACGAAGCGACGGTGCGCTTTTGTTTACATTTTACGTGTCACTCTGAGCTCGGTCAAGCGAATCGGTGACCAGACTTTTCCCCTCTCCCCCCACCCACCCCTCCCCCCCCACTAGGGTTATGATGCAAAGTTGAGTTAAGACAGATTCAGTCTGTAAATGTTTGAAAATAATCAATACTGTTAGTTATGTCTCATATATAAGGGATTTATAGTCAAAAACTTTGTTTTTACGGGTTTGTTTTATTAAATCCCTTATATTAACTTCGCGGCCGTCTCTCTCTGTCTTGGGCTCGGCGGGCGGGCGGAAAAACAGAAGTAAAAAATGACCCACTTCCCATGATCCGATCGAACTGAAATTTGGCACACGGACCCGTCTGACCTAACAATGCATCGTATCAAAATTTCAGATCGATCGAACGTACCGTAATTAAATTAATGCATTTTTAGTTTATCCTTATATGAGGTATGTAATTCAAAATTCACTGTTTGTTATTGTTTTTTTTCTGCCAGTTTCACGTGAGTTTGAGTTGACGCCGACCGTCGTGTTGACGCCGACCGTCGTGCCGACACCCCCTCACATCCCACCCCCATTTATTAAAGACAAGGGACATCACTCGGTGTCAGTCTGTAAATGTTTGAAAATAATCAATACTGTTAGTTATGTCTCATATATAAGGGATTTATAGTCAAAAACTTTGTTTTTAAATCCCTTATATTAACTTCACCGGCGTCTCTCTCTTCTCTCTCATCTCTCTCTCTCTCTCTCTCTCTCTCTCTCTGTCTGTCTTGGGCTCGGCGGGCGGAAAAACAGAAGTAAAAAATGAACCACTTCCCATGATCCGATCGAACTGAAATTTGGCACACGGACCCGTCTGACCTAACAATGCATCGTGTAAAAATTTCAGATCGATCGAACGTACCGTAATTAAATTAATGCATTTTTAGTTTATCCTTATATGAGGTATGTAATTTTAATTCACATTTGTTATTGTTTTTTGCCACGTGAAATTTTGAGCTGACGCATTGAGGCGACCCAACGAAGCGACGGGCGCTTTTGTTTACATTTTACGTGTCACTCTGAGCTCGGTCAAACGAATCGGTGACCAGACTTTTCCCCTCTCCCCTACCCACCCCTCCCCCACCCACCCCTCCCCCCACTAGGGTTATGATGCAAAGTTGAGTTAAGACAGATTCAGTCTGTAAATGTTTGAAAATAATCAATACTGTTAGTTATGTCTCATATATAAGGGATTTATAGACAAAAACTTTGTTTTTACGGGTTTGTTTTATTAAATCCCTTATATTAACTTCGCGGCCGTCTCTGTCTTGGGCTCGGCGGGCGGGCGGGCGGAAAAACAGAAGTCAAAAATGAACCACTTCCCATGATCCGATCGAACTGAAATTTGGCACACGGACCCGTCTGACCTAACAATGCATCGTTTCAAAATTTCAGATCGATCGAACCTACCGTAATTAAATTAATGCATTTTTAGTTTATCCTTATATGAGGTATGTAATTCAAAATTCACTGTTTGTTATTGTTTTTTTTCTGCCAGTTTCACGTGAGTTTGAGTTGACGCCGACCGTCGTGTTGACGCCGACCGTCGTGCCGACACCCCCTCACATCCCACCCCCATTTATTAAAGACAAGGGACATCACTCGGTGTCAGTCTGTAAATGTTTGAAAATAATCAATACTGTTAGTTATGTCTCATATATAAGGGATTTATAGTCAAAAACTTTGTTTTTACGGGTTTGTTTTATTAAATCCCTTATATTAACTTCACCGGCGTCTCTCTCTCTCTCTCTCTCTCTCTCTCTCTCTCTCTCTCTCTCTGTCTGTCTGTCTGTCTTGGGCTCGGCGGGCGGAAAAACAGAAGTCAAAAATGACCCATTTCCCATGATCCGATCAAACTGAAATTTGGCACACGAACCCGTCGAACCTAACAATGCATCGTATCAAAATTTCAGATCGATCGAACGTACCATAATTAAATTAATGCATTTTTAGTTTATCCTTATATGAGGTATGTAATTCAAAATTCACTGTTTTTTTATTTTTTAAATTCCAGTTCCACGTGAGTTTGAGTTGACGCCGACCGTCGTGTTGACGACGACCGTCGTGCCGACACCCCCTCACACCCCACCCCCATTTATTAAAGACAAGGGACATCACTCAGTGTCAGTCTGTAAATGTTTAAAAATAATCACTACTGTTAGTTATGTCTCATATATAAGGGATTTATAGTCAAAAACTTTGTTTTTACGGGTTTGTTTTATTAAATCCCTTATATTAACTTCGCGGCCGTCTCTCTCTCTCTGTCTTGGGCTCGGCGGGCGGAAAAACAGAAGTCAAAAATGACCCACTTCCCATGATCCGATCGAACTGAAATTTGGCACACGGACCCGTCTGACCTAACAATGCATCGTATCAAAATTTCAGATCGATCGAACGTACCGTAATTAAATTAATGCATTTTTAGTTTATCCTTATATGAGGTATGTAATTTAAATTCACGGTTTGTTATTGTTTTTTTGCCACGTGAAATTTTGAGCTGACGCATGGAGGCGACCCAACGAAGCGACGGGCGCTTTTGTTTACATTTTACTTGTCACTCTGAGCTCGGTCAAGCGAATCGGTGACCAGACTTTTCCCCTCTCCCCCTCCTACCCACCCCTCCCCCCCCTAGGGTTATGAAGCAAACTTGAGTTAAGACAGATTCAGTCTGTAAATGTTTGAAAATAATCAATACTGTTAGTTATGTCTCATATATAAGGGATTTATAGTCAAAAACTTTGTTTTTACGGGTTTGTTTGATTAAATCCCTTATATTAACTTCGCGGCCGTCTCTCTCTCTCTCTCTGTCTTGGGCTCGGCGGGCGGAAAAACAGAAGTCAAAAATGACCCACTTCCCATGATCCGATCGAACTGAAATTTGGCACACGGACCCGTCTAACCTAACAATGCATCGTATCAAAATTTCAGATCGATCGAACGTACCGTAATTAAATTAATGCATTTTTAGTTTATCCTTATATGAGGTATGTAATTTAAATTCACGATTTGTTATTGTTTTTTTGCCACGTGAAATTTTGAGCTGACGCATTGAGGCGACCCAACGAAGCGACGGGCGCTTTTGTTTACATTTTACGTGTCACTCTGAGCTCGGTCAAGCGAATCGGTGACCAGACTTTTCCCCTCTCCCCCCACCCACCCTTCCCCCCACCCACCCCTCCCCCACCCACCCCTCCCCCACCACTAGGGTTATGATGCAAAGTTGAGTTAAGACAGATTCAGTCTGTAAATGTTTGAAAATAATCAATACTGTTAGTTATGTCTCATATATAAGGGATTTATTGTCAAAAACTTTGTTTTTACGGGTGTGTTTTATTAAATCCTTTATATTAACTCGTGGTGTCTGCGGCCGACCGACCGACCGACCTTGCTTGCTTGTCGCCAAAACTTTTGATCGATTTTTAACCCACTTGCTCGCAAGATAGCGAGCTGAAATTTTGAAGGCAGTTTTGTACCGATGATAAAAACAATGTATCAAAATTTCATATCGATCGCATGTACCGTAATTAAATTATTGATTTTTTAGATTATTTTATTTATTCCTATGTATCATGCTATTTTTTGAGATAGAGCGTCGCGGTGCGTATTATATTGAACAACCTTTCTGTCGCGCAATAAGGTGCGTATTTTATTGACAGCTCTTTTTATAAACATATTCCTGATCGGTGCGCATTATATTAAACATGTTTTACGACACAACTGCAATTTTGTATTTCTGGATGGTCTGGCGCTGCGTATTATAATGAACATTCTTTTAATTACTTCTCGTACATAAAGGATTTATAGTCAAAAACTTGGTTTTTTACGGGTTTTTCTTATTACTCCTCAACAGTTCAACAAAGGTCCTTATTTTAAAATGAAGTGAGATACGTGTTCTAATTTAAATTCGTGGTCATGAATTATATTAGCTTGGATAAAGAACAATAAAAAATATATTTACTAAATTTTGTAGCTGCCGAAACCTCTCATTAATTTCTACAGTAACCTAACCTAATTAAGAAAATAACCTTCTTCTCGATTTGTTTTATATGACATGACTGCATCCTCCACTTCCATCGCCAAATATTTGGTATCGCATTCTTTGTTTGAAATTGTCTATGAAATGCTAAGAACTTCACATAATATTTTAGCATAAGTCAAAGCATCCTCTGATTACGCCAGTTATTTTACCCAGTAGGTGAAATTAATTGTGATTCATTTTTGTAATCATGCTACAAAATAAACGATATTTATATAAAAATAAGGATTCTTTTAAAGGAGAATGAACCACCTTAACATGCGTAACACTCTCCCCCATTTGCTTACCTCAAAATCATCCTCGCATCAGCCCTTCATGTGTTTTTTTGTTTGTTTGTTTGTTTGTTTGTTTTTTTGTTTTTTTTTGGGGGGGGGGTAAATTCCATGGCTGATTTGTTTCACTTAATGTTCATTTCTTGACATTTTCCCAACCTTGCTACACTAATAGTCGGGCCATTTTGTTCAATACTTTCGAGCCATTAACTCTACATTTTCAAGTAAGTTGTTGAAATTTGGCTGTCGTTGGACTAAGACCGGATACAATAATTTTCACTTCACAAAAAATGCGGCTGAAAATTAATTTTTTAAAAAATTACATTAGGGGCCGTCCATAAATGACGTCACGCGATTTTTGTCGATTTTTTACCCCCTCCCCCCCTCGTCACGCGTCGTCACAAAAACTTAGACCCCCCCTCTAAAAATACGTCACAAATCTTTGACCCCCCCCCCTCCAAAAAAACCCCCACAAAAAAAAACAAAAAACAACTTTATTTTCTATTTGAAAATAAGTATGTTTCAAACCACGTTTATTGTCATTTAAGTATTTATTTATTTAGTGAAGATCTACATGTAATATCGTAACCCATGTGAAGCATTTTTTAAAATGTTTAACCGGCCTTCAGAAAACGAACTATGTTAACATCCTTAGATTATATTTTATTTTAATGCATACAAATTAAACATTGTCTATTAATCATCACGGTTAACGTCTTTGTTTAGAAATAAACAATATTTTAAAAAATAACATTTTTAAAATGTATTTTTAAAAAATCCCTCAATTGACTGACGGACAACCCGTAAGAAAGAGGTCGGCGAACAGACGTTAATATCCTCATCTGGGGTCAAAAAAGAGAATTCTTGGGGGTAATGCAGACTCATTTGGGACATATAACACCCACTACAATTACAATCCACTAGATATATTAAAATACGTCATGTGTACGTGTACGCTTGGAACATATGCCCATTATTGAACCGGTTCCTTCCAGAAAATGCTTCTTTTTTTAATTTGACAAGTATGTAGATGTCTAACCTACGTACTATACGAAGACACATAAATCTACCATACTTTCATTTATATTGACACGAGTGACAATAATCTTAATCCACATGGCTTGTCTTTATCACGCATCCTTTCTGTGATATTTAAAATTAATGCCTTAAAAACTGAGCTAAGAAGAAAAGTTGTTTTGTGCTCCTCTCGAATTGCGATGTCAATAATTTGATGCATTCAATAAAGTTGATGAATACTTGACTAATTTTATATGTGCTCATTTACCATTATATCTAGAACAGTGCTTCTCAAACTTTTTAGTATGGCGGGCCGGCAGGAATTTTTCCATTGCACCAGGTACTGGTGCACTATTTTCCCTGCACTGACCTAGAAGACTAGAATGACCAGGGGCGTTTGACCAAAAACCAATCGAACAATTATATCAAACTTAAAACGGTTTTAATTCTATCAAATAGATTCCCCCCCCCCTCCCCTTTTAAAGAAAAAGGATATTTCGTGTCGTTTTGACTTAAAATATCTACACATAATCCTATTCAGAACATTTTTTATAAACTTGTCCTGCTTGTAAAACTCACCAGTAGCATTTGCTAACGACGCTCCTCCAAATCCCCGAGTCATGTGAGCAGGACCTAGAGTCTGGGGGGTGGGGGGGGGTAACGCACACATAAACTTGTATATTTTGGGGTAACGGGCAAAAAAGTTTGACTCCTTCCATGAGAGAACCAAACGGAGCTGCGGTTACATCACAAATGCTTTGATGTCAACATCAAACGACGCAGTGTAACAATTTCATACGTTATCTTGTGGATTCTCAAACTTAAGGATTATAATTAGATTAAATTTTCGTGTCTTGATAGCTTACGCCAACCAGCGTCTGATGGCCTACCGACTGCATTGAGAAGCACTGATTTTAAAAAAAAACCAACAACAAAAGTCATTAAATAAATTGTAAGCGACCAAATATTTCAGTGGAAGTTTTATTTAAAGTTACCCTTTTAATGTGACGTCACATTTCTTCAACCCCCCTCCCTCCCCCTCGTCACAAAAGTGTGACCCCCTCCCCCCCCTCTAGGTGCGTGACGTCATTTATGGACGGCCCCTTAACCAGCGCATCAGTGTCTCATCCTACTTCAGCATGTTGATTTTTCATTTCAGTAGCAATATTATCAGAAGAATTTAATTTACGTCCACCATAGAGTTTTGAAATTTAAGTAGTTGGAACTATATTCTCATATTTTAGGCTAGTTTCTTCATTTCGTTTACCAATTTCTTTCTTAGCTTATCTTATATTTCGAAAATAAAGCTCAACTTTCCTTTTAAATTTAAATCCTCTATATTAACTCGTGGCGTCTGCTTGATGCCTTGCTTGCTTTCTTGCTTGAATGCCGAAAAAACTTTGGATCGATTTTTAACCCAATGCCTCGTAAGCTATATATTATTACGAGCTGAAATTTTGCAGGCAGACTCGTGCCGATGATAAAAATGATGTTTCAAAATTTCTGATCGATCGAATGTACTGTAATTAAATCAATGAATTTTTAGATTATCTCTATTTATCTCTACGTAGCATATTAATTTTTGTTCTGGAATGTCGTGGTGCGTATTATATTAAACAACCTTTCCCGCCGCGTGGTAAGGTGCGTATTAAATTGACGATACTTTTAAAAAATATATTCCCGATCGGTGCGCATTATATTAAACATGTTTTACGAGACATAACTAACACTTTGTATAGTTGGATTGTCTTGCACTACGTATTATAATGGACACTAGTCAAAACTGACGGAAGTTTTCAAAATAAATACATTTCAGCTGAAATCTATTTATTTTGGAAAAATACACATCAGAATAAAAATTAATGTAATACAGAACTTTCATTTCTTTTATTTATTTTATTCATTTATTTTTATATTGCATAATTTTATGTGGAAGGTTCGAAAAGAGTTATTTTTGGTGCAGTAATTTGGTGCGCTGCTTTCTAAAATTAGTAGCGTCACGGACAGGACAGACGGGACGTGACATACATTTGCAAATTATGTATGTTGAATCTTTTAGTTATATGTCTCGTATTTAAAGGATTTATAGTCAAAAACTTTGTTTTTGCGTTTTTTAAAATTACCTATTTCACCCCCCCCCTAACTCCGCAAAATGCATATATTTAAGACTCACTAACACCTGCCGAAGAAAGTTCATAATTTTTAACTGTAATAATATATAGAGGATGGAGGGTGACAAACATTCAAAGTTACTAATAAAATGAACAAAAATACTAAATCGTTTTATTTCGTTTCAGATAATAAATCAAAACTTGATCTCTAAACTGATAAATTTATGTGATTTGACGTGTGATGGTAATTTTTACAAACAGGCAAAATACTGAATACAGTGGTACCTTTGGGTTAAGAACGCCTCAGGTCACGAACTATTAAAATTACAAACAACAACTTCAATTTGTGTGTGTGTGTGTTTCGGGTAAGAAACATTGCCTAGGGTTTCGAACGTAGACGAGGGAGAGACAGGGACAGCGAATATGAGAGAGAGAGAGAGAGAGAGAGAGAAAGAGAAAGAAAGAGAGAGTGAGAGAGAGAGAGATAAAAAGAAAGAGAGAGAGAGAGGTTTAAACGCAATACAAACGTTTTGCACGAGGACTACAGTGGAGAGAGCTCACTAGCAACCTTTTTGGATATTCAGCATGAACAGCTTAAGAATTTGAAGGAGGAGCAATCGTCCAATTATAGCTAGTGACCGTTTCAACTGCAAGGATAAAAGAAACACGCTGCAAGTGGGCAGAGGCGTCGAAGACTTCATTGTGAGCCATCAAACAAACTTCCTCCTAACAGGACAGTAAGACTTGTCAATGATAACGCGATGGCCCACTTCAGATAGATTATCCAGCAAAAGAAGCGACCGAGATCCTTGGATAGTTTCTTGGTGCAGAAAAGTTCCAGATTGACTGCCAAGAATCAGAAACTCCTGAAACTAATTATTTGAAATAGCAAAGAAACTGAAAAAAATTATCATGATCGGTTTCTTAGAAAGATGGACAATATATTTTTGTGATTTTACATTTAATTAATTTGCTTGTCTTCTTGTGGGGCCGTCTATAAATGACGTCACGCAGTTTTGGCCGATTTTTTACCCCCACCTCCCCACCTTTTTTCTTTTCTTCACCCCTTTGTCACAAGTAGTCACACAAACTTAGACCCCTTCTCCTAAAAGCCTTATTTTCTATTTTAAAATTAGCATTTTTCAAATCAATTTTTTTATGGTATAACCATGTATTTAGTGAAAGACTGCACACTCTAATACCGTAACACGCTTGAAGCAATGTAAAACGCCATTAAATAAATTGAAAAGAATCAAATATTTAAGTGGAACTTTTATTTAAAGTTTTGCATTTTGATGTGACGTCACATTTCTTAAACACCCCCTCTCCCTCGTCACACATCGTCACAAATGTATGACCCCCCAGCCCAAGGTGCGTGACGTCATTTATGGACGGCCCATGTACACGTACTCGAAAGAATGATTCCTTTATAATTATCTTGAAATGGATTGTCTCTGTTTAATTATTTCAATGTTTCGGGTTACAAACCAAGTTCTGGAAATAATTGAGTTCGTACCCCGCGGTACCACTATATAATTTAATGCAACAGTTGCTTCTAAAATGTATTCATAACCTTGAAATAAATTCTTTAATTACCATATCGTTAGGCTTTATTATTGCCATTTTAAAGCAATATCCAACATATCAACATAAATACATAAATGAAATTAAAAGAAAATTTCATTCAAAATTTTAAGTTATTGAAGCACTCTGGCTCAAAGGCGTCACGAGGGGGGTGGGGGTGGGGGTAGTGCGGACGGCACCGGGTGACACCATCACAAAAGGGTGACATCAACACGTAAAATTTTGTATGTTCACGTTATTGGCACTGGCAGACTCGGAGGAGGTCTATGGGATAAGTCGTGAGGGGGTGACACTATGAGCTACCGCACTGGGTGACATCAACCCTAGTGACGCCACTGGTCTGGCCTAATATATATTGAACGTTGAATAATGTATAAATGTGTAATACTAAACAGTTTGAATGGTTTTTAGCGCATGTGGTCTGCTAATTTTAAGTTTTAAAAATGATAAATACATTTGCATTCTAAAAGAATCAATTTGGGCATAGACTATAGGAAATTACTTAATGACTTAATGCTGGACATTTTAAAACTTCAATTAAAGAAATATAGATACATCAAGTAATCATAGATACATCAAGTAAGATTTATAGAAGTTAAAAGATGTTTAAAAACGAGTGAAATATTCTAATTGTGGTTGTCTGGATTTTAAAGAAAAATTTAATTGGCTTTGACTCATTTATAATGCTGAGTTTTGAGATATCGTTGAATTACACTCACAAATAATTATATACGGAAAACCCATTTTAAGTGATAGAGATACGTTTCTTAATTAATCACATTGGTATATGCTACCTGTCTCCACCAAAAGCACTTGGAAATCAAATGCATAAGAAATTTTGTTACACAAAATACAATATTACAACCCAGAAAGTACAATTATATAAAAAGAATTGTTTAAAAAAGCTAGAAAAATTATTATTTGGAGTATAAACAAACATAATAGGTTTTTTTCCCCACACATTTATTTGCAAATATTATTTGTAAAGCAAAATTTAAGTTGTATGAAAAAAGATGAGCAATAAAAAGATCTTAATAATAAATTGAACAGTGTTGTTGAACAGTAAAATCACAGATGATTTTGTTATTGAAATAAATATTTAAAATTACGTTTTTAAAAAAAGATCAACTATGACTAAAGAATTGAAATGCGCTAAGAAAATAATTTTTACGTATTAGTTTACGATTTTGTTAAAAAATAAAATACATTTTCATAAGATGCAAGAATGTTATTGGATCTCTTGAGGAATTTTAGTTTTCAAATCGACCAGCCAAAATTACTATTACACATATTTCAAGATGTTTAGTGGAGCTCAAAAATGTGCAATTGTGAAAGTCCCGTGATCTTAAACATTATCTAGTAAAATTTATGCTAATGTAACATTACTAATTCCAACTCCAAAATACCTCATTTCTTGCATCTAGCACAAAAAAAACAAAAACAAAACAACACGAAAACTAAGAGGCCCTTCAAAATTAAGCAATGCACTTATTATCGATATGTGAGCATAATTTAAAAGTTTTGAGGGTTAGTAAAATTAAAAATGTGTTGAACTTTTAAGATAAGTAAGATTTATTATCCCCCCTCCCAACCCCACCTGATGACCCTCACATTTGTTTTGGATTCTCTGACTGGACATATTTAAAGACAGCCTCTATCAGAAAACAATGTCAAATAGTGACACATGAATTGAATACTACATTCAATCTACATCAAATGTTATAATTTGAGAAAGCGGTTAACGTCTCGCCTGAGGGAGAACTCTTGAGCGTTTCTGATAATGTTTTATGGGAAGTTTGGTAGATTTCACATGAATAAATGTACAGACGTTTGATCAAAGATAAGCGGAGAAAACATTAGGCACATACATCGAAAAGTTAATTAAAATCCATGAAAGCAAAAATCTTAAGTTCATGAAATAATAATGTTTTATTAGGACATTTGCTGATGTTAATGGTGCACTTGCCGTAAACATGGAGAGAGAGAGAGAGAAAGAGAGAGAGACAGAGAGAGAGAGAGAGACAGAGAGAGACAGAGAGAGAGACACAGAGAGAGAGAGACAGAGAGAGAGAGACAGAGAGAGAGAGGGACAGAGAGAGAGGTGGGGGAGGAGGGGAGAGAACAAATATATACAGTATAATAAAGAACTGCAGAATGAAATATTATAAAATACAACATATAACATTCAAGTATTAGCAATTTTTTAGTTCAAAAAAATTACTTCAATATTTAGTTATATTTATTCCAGCTAAAGATAATAATAGAGGGTCTTCTCATCTAGAAATTTCTTTAACATTTTTAGTACAGATTTTATTTTTAATGAGGAATTGAAAATTATTTGCATCGAGGCTATAACCATTATTTTTTAAATACAATATATGTATTGTTTTTTAAAAAAATCCCATTACACTTTAATTGATAAAAACCCGGGGGGAAAATGAACAAGTTTTAAATGCAGTCAAACAGGCAACAACAATAGTTAAATTTGGTGACCCGTCAAAACGGCCCCAGACAAATTGTTAACATTTTTTAACAAAAACTTAATTATTTTTTTGTTGTTGGATTTTAAGCTTTTTTCAACTTTTTTACCCTTAAAAAAAGTGGTAAAATTGTAAAATTATTTCTTGTGATGTTATTACAATGTTTCTTGTCAAAAAACAACCGTGATTGGTAGCCTACCATTTCGCGTAAAGGCTATTAAATTCACTCTTGTGATGTCATTATTATTTGTTTATTGTAAGCTAAACCTGATACTGAATAGGTGAGTAAAAATACGAATATAATATTTGATTGTACATTTTACTATTAGTCCATCTATTAGTCCAGGGCCGTTTTGTCGGGGCCGTTATGTCGGGGCCCATTTGTCGGGGTCGTTTTGTCCGGGGCCGTTTTGTCGGTGAACCGTTAAATTATTTACAATTGTTCATGAGAATGATGACATGATGAGGCAAAATATAAAGCGGATAATTGTATTAAGATATATAAATGATCAATAATGTGATGTAAGCTCTTACGTCTCAGTTTTTTTTCTTAAATTGATTTTAATAAGTATATAAACATATCTGATGTTTCATTTCATAATTAAAATTAAAACAAAAATAGGAGTCGACAAAAGACAAAGTAATATTTTATTTTAAATCAGCAAACTTTCATGCTTGTACTTAAGGCCACACTTTTCCTTTCCCAAAGCTGCCATTTCCATTATCATGTGCACTAGATAATGATATCAATGCTAACACTGTCGGTACACAAGTCAGATAAACATGCTGTGTTTGCTATCGTCCAGTAATGATGAGGCAAGGGATATGCTAATGCCCTCAATCAATAGAGTAAATCTTCAAATCATGTATCTGTGTTAAAAGTTATTGGCAAGAATTTGACTATAGTTAATATCTCAACATAAGCATTGGTTATCACATAATAAAGCTTCTGACTGGCCTGAAAACAGGGCCGGTCTTAGGCCACTGCAACCTATGCGGCCGCAGTGGGCACCGCCTATCTTAATTTTCACTTATTATCCTTATTAATTCCTTATTCCTACATAAATTGGGCCCTGGGCAATCCGTTTCGCATACTAAGCCGCATAGGGCCCCGGGCAATCCGTTTCGGATACTAAGTCGCATAGGGCCCACCAATTGCTAAGACCGGTCCTGCCTGAAAGTATGTGCATGGCATTGTTAGTACAAACCATTTCAAGAAACTTGATTACATCAAATATGAAATTGAAGACAGGTAAACGAATTATAACATACCTTGGAGATGATGGCTAATGGCACAGCAGGCCAGCCGACAATTATTTAAAATCACTAACACTCTTACAAAGCAGTAGGCCTACTGAGATTATGACATTACTTGCTTGCGGAACTTTTTAAACAAGTGACTAAAGGTACAAAAGTTAAGACTGTATGATGTGGTTGTGTGAGTATTTATTTAATATAATGTACATCACAAATTATAACAACCCTTTTGTAAAGAACCTAAGAACGCATTTTAAACATTGATCCAAAATAATTTGGTTTCATCTGAAAAGCAGCATCATTTAGATTTCTCATTTCAAGCCCTTCCGAGGTCCCTAGTGTTGGAGACAGTGTACATGCAATCATCCCTCTTTTGGCCACATTTTGCCATGGACTTACTAAGTCGTTCCATATGCCCTGACATAAAACCAGAAACAAACCGTTCATTATGAACTATTAGAAATGGATCAATGAATTTATTTTCCTTAACTAAAAATAAAATATGCATCTATATTTCTTTCAGACTAATTGCGGCCAGGCATATTTGCAATAAGAGATTAAATTCAATGGTCTTTTTTTTTCCTTCTAAAAGACAACCTTTCAGATGAGGTTGTTGAAAATAGGACCATGGTTCTAGTGCAACAAAGTAGGAGCCTTGAAAACTGATCACCAGGAACACGACTGAACAATGTGAGTGGAACTTTCCATGGAGATATCATCGATTACAACATCACCTGATTGCTTGTAGCAGGCTTCATTGATTGTCTGACAATGCAATCATGTGGTTACAATGGTAATCCATGATGATTATGAATCAATCCATTTATGTGCAATCTCGTGGTGTAAATTTTTACAATATCATATTTTGTGGATTCTTAAAATCTAGTGAAAATCCCAAGCTGTTTGTCTGCCCAGCTCATGGGATGAGTAAATTCATCACAAAATTCCTGATTTTATTTTTTTTTCTTTCTTTGCTGGTGTCGGGATGCATTTACGCAGAAAAGCGCGAGGTTGTTGTTGAAGAGACTTCATCATTCTGCTAAGGGCAATGAACTTAGGACCCACATTTGGAACGCGCAGAGGTACACGTAAACGGGTGAGACCATCTACCGAGCCAGACTGGCGTTTTATCAGGGGATTAGAAGGACACGGTATTTTAGGATTAATAACATGATAGTGGCCAGGGTGAGAGAACTCTGCCTTTTCACTTTCAGCTATTACAAAAAAGACGGAGAGTAGGAGCATGGGGCGGTACTTCTTACTTGACATCAGGGATGTGGAGGAGCGAGCCATTTTCAGGCTGTTTTCTTCGATTAAGAGGGCAGGAAAGGTTAGATTGCCCCGGACAGCAATAGCCCTTGCCACTACATAAACATCTGTAAGATATTATATGTGTTATGTGTTTACGGCAAGTCAGTATGGTTATTGAAAGCTTTCTACATTTGGCATTTAGCTCACCAACAGCAACTGATGAGGATGTAGGATGGAAATAAATTATGAAAGAAATGGACAGGTATTGGTAAGAGACCTTTATTTTTTAAAATTCATTTTTGCAGCGTTGCATAAAACCCGAGCTCTTGTATGTCAAGGCCAAGTAATCAGGCGTCTCCTTTAAAAAAGTGACATGGATTTCTGAAACAGCTGGTGTGTGGTTATCAAGGGAGGGAAGGGTAAGGGTGGTGGTGAAGCAATTGATCCACGATTGATCAACATTTCATTCCCGGTGGATTGAAAATATCCGAACATACATTTAGCCGGATCATTACAGCCAGGGTAACATCCCGGGAAAAACAAGACATCCTTAAAGAAGTCACATTGCCTTTCTGTGACATAAATGATGTAATGCCTGATAAATACTATTCTCAAAATATTCGCATTTATTCCAAGATAAACATATTTATCTTACTTCCACACTCATCAAATCCGCCCCCGATTTGAAGCTCAATCAAATTGAAACTGATAAAATAATCATTTTAATGTGGTGAGACCAACATAATGCCTGCACTGTGGACCAAAGATAAACTGAAAAAAAAATATTTACACTTGACTACGCTTAACACTAAAATCAGATGGAGGACATAATCACCTGTAAAACAGTCCCCCAAGGACATACAGCTCGTAGGTCTACATTCAAGACAACGCAAATGGCTCAGTGATTCCTCGCAGTGCAGCCATGCACAATGAAACATGCCGCTAAATAAGACAAAATATGTGTAGACAGTCACTACTAGTAGACATACTCAGAGAGATTTAATTTTAAAAAAAAACAGCATGTCAAAGGCGAGGCATTTTTTTATATTTAAAAATAAAAAGATGTCGAAATAATCCTTAGATCTAAAGTGCAAGTATAGAATCTTTAAAAATGTCCCGAGAATCTTAAAGTACGCAAAGAACAACACAGTGAAATAAAATAATAAAGCTTTGCACTGCACCCAGTGATGAGGATAGGATAAGTCTAGTTGCAGAACAAAACACGCCCCCTCTCCCCCCAATTGTTTTGCAGTTAGCAAAGACTTCACCACTCTTGATACACCGCCCGGAGATGGCAGCCTGCCCCACCCTTACCCCTCCGATGCGCCACTGGTTATATCATGATTGTAGGGCCAACAATGTCTCTCAAACCCACTTAGCCGGTGATGACCTTGAACTTGTTGGGTTACTGGAGGTTGTCTCAAACTAGATAAACCACGAGGCCGCAATATAATTCTGAAGCCATTACTGTTTCTTACTGCACAGTGATATATAAATCACTGACGGCTTGACGAGGTTAGGAGGACCACTGGATTACGGTATACAGGATTTTCATAGTTGGCATGGTACCAAAGTGTGTTTTAGCATAGACATTACCGTCAAATAAAGTATGCCATGGTACAGAAATAAGGCTGGAATAAGGGCACACAGTGGAATCACCCCCACTCTCTTTCCCTAAATACAAGTACAACAGAATATCACTCATGAAAACACAGCAGTAAACTGAAAGGAATGCGTGCATCACTCTTCAGTTGAGGGCGGTTTCAAAACAATAATCTTAATGTTAGTGTTTGCAAATATTAGATTTGAAAATCAAGAACATGACTTGTGACAAAGCTATTGTTAGGCTATAGTATAGGAAACTTTTTTACCTTTACCACTACATAAACAAGTATTTTTAAAACATGCAAGTAATTAGTGCTCTGTAGAATATAGTTTTAGAGCTCAGGGAATTAAACTTATTCAATTTATTTCATTATTGCTCAACAAATATATCCATGTTGCTGCATTTAATCCAAATAATTAAGCTGCTTAAACAAAACAAAACTCATTGCTAGCTATGAGAGCAGCTCGAACATTTAACACATTCACTGATTTTTTTTTAAAGGTCATTTAAAAACAATTTTTAATACTCTCTAGAATTACGATGGAAGGTTATTTCTAAAGAATACATTATGGAGTATTTCGTGCTTTCAATAATTCTTTCGTAATTCACTATTAGACCTCAACACTTTTCTGGAAACTCTCACAAAATTTTTTCTACAGCCATCCACTAAGCTCTTAACATGTAAGTGCCAAAATGCTGCAAGAACGAGGCAGACGAGATAAGCCCAAATATTATCCTCTAATACCCATCTAATCTCTAGCCCATCCAGTCCATGCCATCTCTAGCATATATTCAACAAAGGAAAAAACCAACAACTTTTATTGCTTAAAATAAATGGGTGACCACATTTTATGAGAAGACTTTTACAAATCTGTATAAAATGCATCAACATCATGAATAAATTGTGGATATAAATTAATGCTTTATTGTTTTGCATTAACTTCTATTTAAAATGTGGTCAATAAAGTACTGTATTAGAAATGTGTAATAATTGAGAAAAAATAGTGAAGATGCTGAAAGAATTTTAAAAGGAAAAAAAACAACAACTGCAACTAAAAACATGCCTTTAGTTTGTCAAAATGATTAAATGAATTATTAAAAAGCTGGCACGTGCACATGAGCAATGAAAGAAAGCAGGGGTGGATTAAGATTGTACGGCGCCCCTAGCTGCAATTCCACCTGGGGCCCGGTCCAGCCACTTTATAACAATGTATACAATATCAAAAGTTTGGGAGCCCTTAGTTTAATCATTTGGGGCCCCTGGCTTTAGCCCAATCAGCCCCCCCCCCTTAATCCACCACTGAAACAAAGGTGTCATAAATTTACAATATGTATACTTTTTGGTAATACAGCATGATTAAAAATGAATAAACAAACTGATAATGTTAAAATCATCTTAAAATGCACTTAAGATACAGTAGTTTTCAAACTTGTGACAATGTTTTCATAACAGAATAATTTAATTTGTGGCAATCCAATCAATCCAACTGAAATTTTAGTAAAATATTGATTTGGATAATTCAAGAAACATGCTTTTATGGAGAATTTAGTCTTTATTGATATATTTTACAAACGTTTAACAAGAATTTAAGAATAATCCTTGATCTCCTCTAATAACTTAACAATTTTTAACAGAGCGATGTCCCAAATTTTTATATTATTGTTGATAATGTTAAATAGTAAAAGGTAACTTTGATAAGCACTTTTAAATTATGTTGTTATTCTCTTAAAAATTAATCCTTCTTTACATCAAAAAAACATGGCCTTAATTTCTAATTTGAAAAAAAGCAACAAAAAAAAACTCAAAACAATTGTCTAATGCATTCATAGCTGCCCATGATCATTCATGATGATATATTATGTAATGTTCCAATGAGGTGCATACACAAAACATGAAAGCAATGAAAGAGCAAAACTTTTGAGCAAAATTTGTTTAAGTTCTACTTTATATGCTTTCAAATACATGTAATATTTTTTTAAAAAGTAAAAATTGAGCTTCTTGCCTGAATCTCAAAATTCTTTAACTGTCCTCGATTAATATGGCTTCATTGATCGGACACAGTTGATTGTTATAACTAGTCATTCCTGAGAGGCTGGATATAAACAAAGAAAAAAAATAATTTCGTCAATACTGAAAATGAACTTGACAATAATAAATCTAAAAGATTATAATACTGTCGAAGCTTTCTTACTTTCAAAAGTGAGTTCAACAAAATTTATCTTCTGAATACATCTAAAAGGAAATCTCTCAACGGCCATCTACACTACATGTACATCATCAAGTTATTTGATCACATCTTAAAAAAGTAGCACATGAGGTCCATAACAAATCAAGACAATATTCAAGAAAGAATAATTAAGTATTATGTAGTAGGAAAAAAATAATTTCACAAATAATAGTATCGAAATTCTTTTGCCATTTTGGAATATCAGTCAATATAATTATTGTAAAATGTACCTCAGACTTTACATATGTATTTGATTGCTCATTGAGTAGCTTTAAGTTTAAATATAAGGCTAAAAATGACTGCACATTTTTAAATGAATATCTTTTTACTAAAATGCTCTGCTGCAGCTGCCATAACTGAAGTGTTATAAAAATACTTTTAAAAGAATTTTTTGAAAATGTCAAAAATTACAATAGGACTAAGCAGGTCCTGTTTGAAATTATTTCAATATAGCATATTTTAAAAAATAAAATAAACTTAGATTTCAGTTGTAAATAGTTTGGTATGTAATGTTTTTACGATTAGGTTAGTGTAAACTACAACCTTTGTGTTTAATTCATTTTGCTAAACTGGGGTTATTAAGCATTTTAAATAAGCATGAATAACTCATTAATTTTATCTAATTATTTATTATATTACAAAAACAGCAGCTGCATTCTCAGGTTAATTAAGGCCATCTTGTGCTATACAGTCTGTTTTAACAACAAAGAAAACAAAACCAAGCACACAAAAAAAAACTTAACAACACATGTTCTTTAAAAAAAATGAAAGCCCAAGAAAGAAATTTGCCATTTATGAACAAAATAAATCCACCATGTAATTTGGTTTTTTAGGCCAAGACTTAAAGGTAATCAAATGTATCAGTGATCAAGATAATACAGTTTATGAGAATGCCATTAAAATGTGTGGGCTGAAATAGAGATTGTACTCAAAATCTTCTTGAACAATCTCCAACCACAATATTTATAAGCAAGAGATTTTCTTTTAACAGAAAAAGCCTTATTGAAGTAAGGATAAATCTGAATGTTATATGACTTGTAGTTCAAATGTAAGATTTGTAAATCCTTGCCTGACAAAAGTTCACGATTCTTGGCTGTTTTTAAAATTATATTTCATGAGCCTAGGCAGTACCAGGCGGTCGAACGCCCGTTTTTAGTTTTAAATGAATTAACTCATGAAAGATCTTTAAGAGATCTCCACATCCACAACTATGCGCTCTTTACTTTTATGAACCAGCGGAGTCTGAGATGTTGCAGAACTGGATGAAGATGTGGAAGCAGTCCGCTCAGACTCTCGCAGTTCACAGTCCTGTTGTTCTGTAATAGTCGAGACTGTCTCGGTGTTGCAGACATGCAATTTGTCCCCAATAGGCACTATGTTGTATGTTTTGCTGCAGTAAGTGCAGTTAATGATCTCATCAAATGTTTCACTGAGGTCAGAAGCCAGTTTGGAGTACAGAACTGGTCGAAATGCTTTATCTGCCATTATAAGACACATTAAGTAGTTCTTAATTGTGTACAATTTGAGCATTTCATCCACATCTTCATCTATGCTGTCCTCTAAATAAATTTCATAAATTGAGAGAATACGGTATGGCAGCTGGCACAATGTGAAAACTATAACAATGGATGTCACCAGTCGAGACTTTTCCTTTTCTCTTCGGGAGTAACTGTCTGAAAAATACCTCTTGCCCATCAGATAAGTCATTATGTAGACAAAGGTGACAAGTACTATGGGAATGAATGCTGCAAATGAGTTGACAAGCCAAGCGTCAACGAGGATGTCTCTAGTTGACACAAACTGACAAAAGCCATCATGAAAAGTGTACATCTGGATTATGGGGATGGAAGCAATAAGGGCAAGGGCATACGTAATGAGAGTGACCACGAGAAGATGAATAGAGCGAGGCTGACTTGTGGTGTTCCTGTTGGTCAGTATGATGCTCCGCAGGATTGCAAGCACCACAAGAAGATAGGCAGCGATGAAACTGCAAGCATTGGTAACGTAGACACTTCCCTTGCACCAAACCAACGAGTTGACTTCTTCAGCCTCCAACATGTCAATAATGTGGGCAGGCACACTGATGACAAGAAACAGAGAGTCTGCTATACTGAGGCCACCAAACACAATGTAGAACTCTGTCCTCAGTTTACGGTACCTGATCAAGGCTCTCAGCATCAGACAGTTCCCTATCAGTCCCACCAGGGCTATCAGCCCCATGAGAATAGAAGTAACCAGAGTGTCTTGTGTTAAAACGCCCATGACGCCTGACATCATTTTGCAAAAGGCTTCACATCCACAGGCCTTGCTTGAAAGGTAAGCCGATTGATCAAACAATGAGTGATTTTTGGGACTGCGGCATCACGCGACCATTGCATCCATAGACTGTGATGGAGATGTTATTCCTTCATTAGGCCTATAAGTCCATTTCGATCACAAAAATCTTACAGGATCTTGCCTAGAGATTAAATAAAAAGAACTGTTATGACACAAAAAATTGTAATTTATTTACATTATTCATAATTTTCATGAATGAATGATTCATTTACAATAAACAATATCCCCACCGAGATATTGCGATGATTTTCATTAAGTTTGGAAGAAAGTTAGCATAAAACTAAAATGAATTTGGTTAATCTGGGGAATCATTGAGGTAACAAGTTACAAAGCATTGGAATCCAGTAAAAGCTAGGTGAGTAAAATAAAATAAAAAGTGCGTCGAGAGGCATAACGAAAGAAGAAGCAAAAATTCGAGTGCAGAACTGTTGTGTAAGTCTAGTGATCTATCTTATGACTCTTACACGTTGCTAATCTAAGTCTAAATTGAAACAGCAAGCTGTGCAATCACGTGTGCTGCATTTTCCCTTGCCTGCAATCACATCTATTAAAGCATTTATTTATACGCAAATTATATATTACTACGGTATACAGCAGCTTATCCAACTAGCCCTTGTTTAGTTTAGTGGGCCACATCAAGCCGGCTGAGTTAATTCCAAGCCATTGAATCTAGTCCAGCTGGCGTCACAGTTATCACAGTCGCCCTCCGCTGCTCAACCTTAGCGGACTAACCCAGAATGCTTGGTTCTGCCAGCTTAACCAGCAGTGCCACACAAACTTCATGGGCTTCCTCGCCTCTCCTTTCCCGGACTTTCGGCTATGACGTCACACCCCCCCCCAGTGGCGGATTTAGCTATAGGGCAGGGGGGGCGGCTTGCCCCCCCACGCCCCTGTTGGGTCTAAAATGGCGCCCCCTAAAGACGCCCTCGATGAACACTAAAAACGTGTCCCAAGAGCAGAAAAAAAGATTGCTAAACACGAAACTTCTAATCAACACCAAACTGCTTTCTAAATATCGTATTTCCAATGACGAAACTGTACTATCTGGTTTAAATTAATCACTCGCATCTGAATTATCGGCGACAATTGTAAATGAAGTTAAGTCTACAAAATTCTTTTCTTTAATTATTGATTCAACCATTGATATATCTAGAATTGATCAGATGTCAGTTTCTTTACGTTAATTTTTCAAAAAATCAGGACATGTTGTGGAAAGATGTATAGGCTTTTATACTTTGGTAAACAGTGGCTGGATAGCGAATAGTGCGCTCGCCTCACAAGCTGAGGGGCGTGGGATCTAGCCCACGCTAAAACAACAATAAAAATGGGGAATGACGTATGCTAAGAAAGTCCTCCGCTGACCTGGGAGATGGGGCGCCCATCAAGGTCTACCAAGCATCGCCCATAGTAGGTTCTAACGTAAACATTAGGACCCCCTACGACCACCGTTTATGGGACTTTAAAAATTAAATAAAAAAATTAATAAAAAATAAAAAATGCTGCTGCATTTGCTGAGAAGATTTTAAAGCAGTGTTTCTCAAATAGTGGGGCGCGCCCCCCAGGGGGGTCGAGGCTCCCTAATAGGGGGCGCGAAATGGTGTACTTATAACAATTTTATAGACAAATGATACTATTTACTGTCGCGCGGGGGGGCGCGAAATGTTTTCTTCTTCCTAGGAGGGGGCAGTGCCGTCTTAACGCAAAGGCCCCACGAGCATAGGGGCCCCATGTTAATATGTTTATTTATATATATTATGTATATTTATTTTTTATTCCTGCGGGGGGGGGCCTCACTCTTTCTTTGCCCAGGGGCCCAACACTATTTCTTTGACCGGGGGCCCAAAATGGTGTAAAGACGGCTCTGGGAGGGGGGCGCGACAGAAAATAATTAAGCAACACTGTTTTAAAGGAACTAAAAAAGCGAAACATTGCTTTCACACTCTGTCAAGGACAGGCATACTCTGGAATTAAGAGTAGCCTTCAAACTCCGATAAAGAAACTTTCACCCAATTGTTGTGCCCATGTTTTGAACTTGGTTACTATCGAAGCAATGTCTATAAACAGTGATGTACAGTTATTTTTTGGCACAGATTTAAGGTTGTATGCATTCCTTACGTCTAGTTTACCACGTCTACAAACTCTTAAAGAACACAAGAAATCTCAATATGAATCAACAGTAGATACTCTGAAACGACTTTCTGATACAAGATGTTCAAGAAGTAAGCATGCAGTTGTTGGATCATTCTCTGCTATTCTAGCCACAGTTGATTCAGGGGAATCAACAGAATATAAAGGAAGTGTCAGAGCAGAAACTATTGGACTATCTGTTTTAATAACAAAATATTCTTTTGTTTTTCTGATGCTATTTGTACAAAAGTTATCTTCGTGTCAACAAACTACTTGCAACGCCTTTGCAATTGATGGATGTTGGAAGAAATAAGTTTATTGAAATGAGAAACGATGAAGCTCTTGAAAGTCTGAATGTAGATGTCAAATAATTTGTAAACGAAAATGGTTCCAAACTAGATGTTAAAACATAATTTAAAGAAAAGTGAATTGCAAAAAAGAAAAGCATGGCAGGCGAACTTAGCAGAGATAAAATGGCTGATGATCCAACAACACGCTTTAAATCTGAAACGTACTTCACTATCTTGGATACACTTGTAACACAAATAGATGATCGATTTAATGACTTTTGGGGCACAGTTACTTATTTCTATTGTTTTGATCCATCACAAATGTCCAAAGGAAATAAAGATTATTTTCAAAGTTTATGCAAAATTTACAAACACGAAATTAACCTTGAAGAAGCAATCGTAGAATATGATACATTTAAAGATTTGTATGCATTAATATATGAATCATTAGTTAGTGAACTACAACTTTAAAAGGTTCAACCGTCCTTGACTGAAAAACAAATGGCATCAGGTATCCCTAATTTGTCAATACTCTATAAAATTTACTTGATTCTTCCTGTTAGTAGTGTTACTGTTGAAAGAAGTTTCAGTAGATTTAAACTCATCAAAATTTATTTGCGCTTAACAATGACAAATAAACGTCTGTCTGGTTCGGCATTCATTTCAATTGAACGTGATCTAGCTGAGAACGTTGACTTTGAATCAACGATAAATCGTTTTGCTTCAATGAAATCACGTAGAAAGCAATTTATATAGGGCTAAGGGCTCTTTCTTATCTTATCTGTTACAGACGCTCCTTCTATACAGAAGAATATTGCGTCCTATGCTTATCCATGGTTTGTGTTTAGTCCTGCATTGTTATTAGAGTTTTAAATGTTTATTTAAGGAACTTACAATCATTGTTTGTGTAAAGTTCATTGATTTTCCCAAAGTTTGATGCTCAAACTTCCAGTGATAAATTATTTTGAAAAAATTGTGATGTAAATTGTTTAGTTCATTTATAAGTATAATATTATTGGCACTCTTTGTGTGTGTGTTACTAATCCTGACCAATCCGCTCCACCAAAGTCTCTGTGTTTTTCATTATTGGTAGCATCAGATTACCTGGTCTTAAACTGAAATATTTTGCCAGCTAAAATTCTCATTTCATTCTTTCAGATAGAAAACTATTACAAGAACTAAAAACAGTAGCTCTTAAAATTTTAGTAAAAAATAAGTTGTTCTCTTTGAAACTAAGTTCATAATTTACCGTCATCTTATTATCCTACATATGATATATGCATATAATATGTATATGATAAATGATTTCTTTAATTACTTAGGCCTTTCATTAATTATTAACATTTTTAAATTACATTTTATTTTGTTTGCATTTGTGACCTATTACTATCCTGAATATAAATCAATTGTTTGTATATTAAAGAGATTCATTGCAAGGGTTTGATGTAAACAAAAATAATATTAAATAGTGTACTTTGAATGATCAACGCAGCATTTATTAATTAACACTTAGTTACTTGTTTGAGCTACTGTCACTGCTATTTATGGCAAGCTGAACAAACTGATGAGTCATCTTGCAGATAGTACAACAAACTATTGGAGGTCTATAAAAAAATTAATCAAATTCTACCTCATTATCAAAATATTTTAGATGTTTTATTTAGCCCAAAGACTATAAACTTATTTTGCTGAGTTTTCTATGTTTAAGTCTGCTAGGATATTCAGCAATTGAAAGTGAACACAAAGGATTATGAGAAATCTAGATTTTGTCACAAATAACAGCTCCCAAATTAAACACCATTTTCATAAATTCAATTGATTAACCGTATCTACTTAAGAATAGATGTTTATTTTTGTTTAGCCTTTTTATTTGAGACTAAGACAGTCTCTTAAAAAGAAAACTTATTAAAGTATATCTCACATTTAAAGTGAGCAGAAATGTTTTTTTCAACATAAAATATAGCAATAAGTCAATAAGAGTGAATCTCATATCAAATTTCTAATCTTCATTGCAGAACCAGCAATTAAGACAAATGAATTTTATTTCAGCCCCTAGAAATATTTGCACTAAGTGAATGAATTTTTAAAAAAATTTCGGCGCCCCCTGAAATTCTCCTGGCCCCCCCACGCAGACAAACCTAAATCCGCCACTGCCCCCCCCCACTCGTGTAAATATATATATTGTAATAATTATGACGGTATTTTACATGGCTTCTCTGAAAATATTAAAAAACTTTTTATTGGTTGTTACATAAATGGGATGCATTGAAGTGACTAGTTTATTGTCAGTATTTAAAAAATGATGAGGTCAAAGTAACGGATCACTTAAGGGTTTCTACATTTCGGGGCCTTACATATATATATATATACACACACACACACATATATATAATATATATATATATATTATATTATATATATATATATATATATATATATATACACACACACAAATTACATGATAATGTGGGGCTGACAGTGCATTCTCAAACATGAGGTTGACAGTTGATGCACAAAAATGAAGTTGACTGAAAAAGCACACATATATTGCGGTTGCGTAGTTTTGCTCGCAATAATAAGAAATAATTTTCTTCAGAATGCCTGGGTGAAAGAAGGTTGGAAGGTACGCAACACCAGGTCACCAGTTATTTACTAAATATTGTGGAGGTTGGAAGGTACGCAACACCAGGTCAACAGTTATTTACTAAATATTGTGGAGGTTGGAAGGTACACAACACCAAGTCACCAGTTATTTACTAAATATTGTGCCAACTCCAAGATTCCAATCTGATACAGAAAATAGAGCGGGGCTAGGCTCGTGTGTCTGGCACTGTGTGTACCTGCAGGCAGGTTGCTAGATTCTGTAGTTGGCACTTAATGTATCTGCGGACAGGTTGCTAGCTTCGTGTGGTTGGCACTATATGTACCTTCAGACAGGTTGCTAGATTCGTGAGTCTTACAATGTATATAAGCGTGTCGAATTTAGGAACTAAGTTGATTGTCTCATTTTAAAAAAAATGTTCATTGGATAAGGTTACCTTGCTGGTTTAAAAACAACGTGCCAAAAGTTGTATAACCCCAGGGTCAACTATCATGTTGCATTTCTATCATGGTTTTAAAAAAAAAGTAATGAAACATTTTTCCGCACAGTATATATTTCCCTTAATCATAATGTTTTCACCAGTAGGCATTTGTAGCTAACATGTCAACCTCATTTCATCCGAACGTTTAAACTAACTGGTAAAACTCGCGTTTCTTATGCTAAAACAGGTAATTACTTGTATCGTAGATCTTTGTTGCTATAGGACAGGTCATGGGTGTCCAAAATTTTTGCATAGAGGCCCATATTCCATGAAGTTAAAATATCTTACGGCCAGATTAAGATAATACGAAAATGGCAGACTTTTAGACTGACTTACATGCTTTTCAATTATATATTAATATAGGCTACACTTTTTAAGGTAATTTGTTATTTTCGAGACTTAATAAATATCTTATTCCATCATTATACATTAATAATTTTCTACGTACATGTACTTTACAATAAATAAAACGTGTTTAAAGATAACTAGAGTTGAAAATGTTGTCTTAAACTTAAAATTTGTGATGTAAAAGCGGCCTTAAAAATTTAAGCATACCGATGCCAAATTCATTTTCTGTTCGAGTTGGCAGAAATTATTTTTTTTTAACGATTAATCGAGAAATTAATCGTTAATTTCCGCAGGCCTAATATATATATATAAACGTTACAAATGTAACACGGGACTATGGCCACCCCTTCTACGTTTAGTTGCGCTACTTCATGTAATATTATTAGTGAATAAACAGTTTTTAACTAATAATTCTTTCTCTCAAATTTAAAACGTTTGACAATCATTTTCAATAAGGAGAGAGCGCACTCACGAACGCACGCACACACAAACAAACAATAATCCGATCATCAAGTTGTTAAAATTAAATTTAAAAATTAGTTTATAATTTTGAAAACACAATGTAACAAGTTCACTCAAACTGTAAACGTGACTTTTTTTTTACATAGAGGACATTGAACTGAAATTTATTGGATACTCCAATGGTTACGTGCACTCTATTTACCGTGAATATTATTATTACTAGTTTGTGCTGCGGCGCCCCCCTTTTTTAAGGGCGCCTACGGCGCCCACCTTTTTCAAAAGCCCCCTAACTTGTCCTTGTATGATAAATACGTAATATTAAAATTTCTTAAATGTACACAAAGTATTTTATAAATAAAATAATTTTTAATTAATTATTATTTTTTTTATGTCAAAAGCCCAGGCCCAAGTATCCTTGTATGATAAATACGAAATATTCCTGAAATATACAAAAAGTATGTATATAATAATATAGGTTGTGCTGCGGCGCCCACTTTTATTTAGGGCGCCTACGGCGCTCACTTTTTTTAAAAGCCCAACAAAATTGTCCTTGTATGATAGATACGTAATATTAAACTACCTTAAATGTACACAAAGTAATTTAAAATAGAGGTATTTTTTACAGTGCTAATCACCATACGATTTTTAAACTAATTTTAGAAAGCAGCGCACCAAATTACTGCACCAAAAAATAACTATTTGAGTCAATCAGCACTGCTTACGTACAGCACACAATTTTTAAAAAGCAGAGTGATGTCCCTTAGCGTTAGGCATCAGTGATAATTGAGCGTAAATATATAAGTGGCGCCTGCGGCGCCCACCTCACCTTTTTCAAAAGCCCAAGTAACTTATCTTTGTATGATAAATACGAAATATTCCTGAAATGTAAACAAAGTATTTTATAATAGGGGCTGTAGGGTGCCTACGGCGCCCACTTTTTTTTGGTCAAAAGCCCAAGTAACTTATCTTTGTTTGATAAATAATAAATACGAAATATTAAACTTCCTGAAATGTACACAACGTATTTTATTATTAACAATCCTCAAATCCTCTTTTTACATCGTTCCATTTTCCAAAATTAAAATATGAGCTCAAATAATGACGTTATATATATATTTTAAGGCGAGAAATTTTAGAAAGCAGCGCACCAAATTACTGCACCAAAAAATAACTATCTGAGTCAATCAGCACTGCTTACAACGCAAAATTAAAAAAAAAGCAGAGTGATGACCCTCAGCGTTAGGTATCAGCGATAATTGAGCGTAAATATATAATACTAGGTTGTGCTGCGGCGCCGTGGCGCCTGCGGCGCCCACTTTTTTCAAATGCCCAACTAACTTATCTTTGTTTGATAAATACTTAATATTGAACATACTGAAATGTACAAAAAGTATTTTATAATAGGGATTGTAGGGCGCCTACGGCGCTCACTGCAGCTGTGGGGCGCCTACGGCGCCTACCCTTTTTTGTCAAAAGCCCAAGTAACTTATCATTGTTTGATAAATACGAAATATTAAACTTGCTGAAATGTACACAAAGTATTTTATAATTATAAATCATCAAATTATAATTTTACATCGTTCCCTTTTCAAAAATTAAAATATAAGCTAAAACAATGATGTCATATAATATATATATTTATTATTTACAGCGCGTCTTTAATTTATAATTATTTTGCACACCTTTTTGCGCGCCTTTCGATGCACGCCTTGTATTAAAATATAAGCTCAAAAAATTACGTCATAGCGTTCCACATCCTTCCAGCCAGCCAGCCAGTGACTTGGACTATTATATTGTATATATTATAACAACGACCTGCCTTTTATTTAGTATATGCCCTATGTTTACCACATTTATATTTCTTCCTTTCTACTTCACACAAATTTCTTAACTGTCAGGGTATCATTGAAATAACTCTGATCCATAAAATTACAAGCCTTCTCTATAGTATTTTAAAACAAGTTGGGTTGGGTCCTTACAGATCCGGGTTTTGGGATCACTAATATTTTGATGTTTCAAATCTGGCCTTGGGCAGAGTATTCAGTCTTGCTAGCAAACCCAAGGTGAAAAACCTATTATAATTATATTTTTTAAAAGAGTTTTTTGTTGTTGTTGTGTTTAATGACACACACACAATCGGGGTAAATATGCCACCATGAAGTCGATTATTTATGTACCAAAGTCAAAACATTGGATACATACCAGAGACAAAACATTGGATACAATGAACTTAAGCTTTACCTTTGGCCCATGAGCAAGACAACAATACAATTTCCAAAGACGCAGATACAAATGTTGCATGTCATGGAGATATGCCTGTTGTAGTCGCGTTAAATTGATGCGTCTCTCAAATTAATGTACACTACCGTGATAAACAGCTACATTGAATGATTTTTCTAATTTGTATATATTATTACTGGTAACATTTTTGGAGCCCTGTAGGTCGAAAAAGGAGGGAAGGGGGAGATAGCTTTAAGACCGTTCGGTTAATTTAAATAATTCATATAGAATGGGACTGCAATAAAGCTTTTAAATAAAATACAAAATACACAAACAAATTGTGCAATGAAAACAATAAATTTGAGCTTTATTTTTAGACTGATACGACAGTAAACGTTTCGGCTAATGCCTTCATCAGTACAACATAAAATACATTCTTACAATACTTACATAAGTAATAATAATATTCTTAAAACATATTGTATTTTAAAATATTTATGTTAAATAAAAAGAAAGGAAAAACAAAAACAAACATGGACACAGGATATAGCAAAAAGGGGGAAGTTTCCAAAGTTACAGTAAAAACAAAAAACGGGAACAAGATTATGCAGTTAAGTAAAATTATGAATTTGGTTAATTCCATATGGAGCCAACGTACCAAATCTTTTTATGAGTCTATTTTCCATGTGGACTCTATCATGGGTATTGCTTGCATATAAAATACCAGTTACTGCAATATCTGATATGCCGTTATGGTCAACACTGTTAAAATGTTTAGAAACAGGACATTGAGCCTGTTTATTTATATTATACAGGTGTTCTCTAAACCGATCTCCAAGACGACGACCAGTCTCACCCACGTAAATTTTATTACACCTCTTGCAAAGAATTGCATAAATCACGTTGCGACTTGTGCAAGTGAATCCATCTTTTATTAAGAATTTTTCAAGAGGGAAAGAAATGTTGTTAATTTCCATCACATATGGACAAGTATTGCAACGGTTACGGTTGCAACCTTTTGTTCCAATATGTGCTTTCATTGTGGGAAGGTAACTTCTTACAAGAATATCTCTGAGGCTTCTATCTCTCCGGAAAGCAAAAAGAGGAGGTTTTAAGAATATTAATATTACTTATGTAAGTATTGTAAGAATGTATTTTATGTTTTACTGATGAAGGCATTAGCCGAAACGTTTACTGTCGTATCAGTCTAAAAATAAAGCTCAAATTTATTGTTTTCATTGCACAATTTGTTTGTGTATTTTGTATTTAATTTAAATAAACACACGTATTTTAAAACGCCCTATCGACTCTTAAAAGAGCCGACCATAGTCAGCCCCGAGATGTCACTCATAGAACCAGTTTTCTGGGGAGTTCAATTGTTATTCATGCACAAATGATTTTAGAGAATAAAGCCGCTGAGAAGCGAACTGTTTAGTTTAATTATCATGTTTAAAGCGTAACATTTTGTAATGGCTTGAACAATGCTTTCTTCACAATGTCAAAATTGTTCATTTAAAATAGGGGTGGCCAAAAAAAACAACCATCTGGATAGCAGTAAACATTTCGCAGGTAAATATACAGTTTATATCAATAAATATTATCGAACTCTCTCTTTGACTTTGCTATTAACAATTGTTTATTCAATCTCAATAAAAATAATGTGATACTAATGTATATAAGTATATATATGTTTTATGCATATATGAAAAGAATAATGACCAGCTAAATTGATTTTCTGTCACGTCGCTTCCATATATTCTTTTAAATTGAAGAACTGAAACATTTATTTGTGAAAACTCACGCATGCCGAAATAATAAACGTTCTGGTGGCGGTCGGCATGCGGCCCGCAGATTGAATACTTCTCATTTAACACCGCATTATACATCAGAAGTTCTCAAACTTTATCTTTAATTTTTAAACCAAATATAGAGACAATTTTAAGGGTCACTGAACAGTAAATATGTTCTTTGAAATTTTCATTTATTACCGACAAAAATGTGGCTTTTGATTCTTAGCCTAAGCACAGAGAAACGAATTCCGCATTTAAAATCATTTAAACGTTAAATAAAATTATAACTTATTTAGAATGGAATTGTGTTAGGTTTAAATACCACGATGACATTAAAAATATTTCTTTAAAAAATAATCATAAAACTTGCATGAGCTACTAGAGGTAGACGGTGAACTATTCGTTAACCCAATCGTCTTATCTTATCTGTTGCAGACGCTCATTCTAAGCAGAAGATTATTGCGTCATACGCTTATCCATGGTTTGTCTAGTCTTGCATTTTTATTTGAGTCTTATCGTCAATCGGTATCAAACTTTAAAGTTACAACATGTTCTCTCAATAATGTATGTCTAATAATATATACATGTTTGTGTGTGTGTGTCTGTGTGTTTTCTCTCTTTATATAAAAAACGGGGAAGGGGGGGGGGTAAATTTATTTTAGTCATTGTGTTGTTAGAGATTGTGACCTACCAGGTAATAGTTGGAATCTAAAACCGCATACATATTTATTTTCTTTGTTTTGGTTAATGCTTATTATTGTACAGGAGCAACACAATATATCATAGATTGTTTGCTTATTGACATTCTGCACCTACTCTTCCTAGTGGTGCAAGTATACATAACCATGTTTAGGGCTTACTAATACTATACTTGAGTGCTTTACTTTTGTACTGCTTTGCTAAGCAAAATAAGGTAACTGCTGTTAGTGCCCTTTTTTAGAATTTTGTGTTTGAAACATCAAAAGTTTTTCATTGGGCGTCAGAAAGGAAAGATAAGATAAAACGTTTATCCACGACACAGTATATTATATATTACTTTATGATCAACTCTAATGGGTATTCTGTTATTAGATTTACCATAAGAAAAAGTGGTGCTGTATGACCATGATCAATGAAATGTACTTTAAATAAGTTGTAGTAATAACAAGTTTGATTTTTAAACCCATCCAGAGTTTGAGAAGTTAATTCAGCAGTTAGCTTTGTGTTTTTCAACCTATATTCTACAAAAGTATCCAGTATCTCCCCTGAAAAATTGTTTCTGCCAAACAGAGGTTCCCAAACTGCGCGGAGGAGCAGAATACACAACACACATGAACACCGCAAAATGAAATATATATATATATATTTACTGTGCACATGATAGAATTGAGACATAGTGAGCCTCGAGAACGTTTTCTTTAAATTATTTTATTTATAATATTAGCAAGGATTGCATGACTTAACGCTTGGGAGCTAATACTATGTCCAAATACCGACTCATATGCCTGTCTGCTATAACAATAACACACTTTTACATTTACTTTAATCAATAGCAATGGGCCTAAATATTGAGATAGCATTTTAAAGAATAATTAAAACTAAAAACAAAGTTTTCAACACGATCTGCTTTGGCTTCTGGTAATTTCGAATACGCTTATCTAAGACTCGGAGCATTTTTTATCCTATTATGTTGTGTCGTTGTACTTAAAATTACTACGCATTTAAAGATAAGTAAACATAAATGGGCATTTCATTAAACTATTAGCTAGTCATTTTCGCTGTCGCTCTGATCCGCGGTCATGCTGAAAAACCATTGTAAGCTAAACTAAAAGTAAGAGTATTTGACATTCCAAAAGTAGCCAAGCTCTAGGTACTCTGGCTAGCGTAAGTACGCAGCTTAGTAAGAGTTAATTGTAATATTGTTACACTTAGATTTAGATAAATGTGTTCACATACCTTTATTATAAGAATGTATGTATTTAATGTATACATATTATCCCAACATTCTCTTAAAGACAGGCGACTATTCACAATTGTTTCAAACTAAAGTGATAATATTATATAATTTAGTCCATGAATCAAAGCAATCCGTGGCGACAGCAGGTCATAACGAGTTCAAAAATTACGTTGTTGGTTAGTTCCATTCCATCGACCAGAAAACTACATTACCAATAGAAACATAAATCCGTAACTATTACTGAAAACACAAAAAAAATTATTGTACAGCCTGGTGATGAGGAAATGTCTAGCAGTAAATGAGATACCATCGTGAGCCTACTCCTAGCCGCCCGGTGAAATCTACCCTTGAACCTTTCCACAGCTGTTCGCGAACTAAGATAGCTGTACCACTGTATGATATCTAGTTAGACTGTGCTTTGTCGGCAGCCCCGATAGTCGACCTTGGGATGTTTATGTGGTTGCCTTCAGTCCCACAATGTGGGTTATCTTACTTTACTTTAACCTGGTGGTTAGGGCATGTACACAGCGCTCTGCCATGTTGTATACAAGTTGGCTGAATATGAGGAGACGAGGGTCAATTTTATACAGCACGGACCATTAAAAAATATAATTGAGGGCCAGTTTAATTTAGTAGAGACAATGGTCAATGGCCTCTTTTTATCCCCCCCCCCTTTTTTTTATATTGTTTTTTTATGCCAACTGCATTTAAAGATAGGAGAGATAAATTTAGGTCTCCGATGAGTTACGCTACTGTGTAAATAGTCAGTCTATAATACTATTTAATTTAGGGTAATCATTATATACTAAATATACTCATATACTGTATAAGTATAATGGATGTGGAGTTTTTCCCCCAATTGTTTTGGAGTTGTTTCCCTTTCCATCTAATCTGGAAATCAACCGACGGTTTAGTCAGACTCAGACCATTGACCTAAACTGATAAAGTTGAATTGGTAATTTATCGTCTGGTTTAACTTGCGGTAGCAGGAGGAGTACAATTCTATAGAAACTATTTTCAACTTAAAATATAACAAAGTACTCAATAACCATTAAGGAGGTAACAATTTTTTTTCTAATTTAAGCATACCTTTTTTTTTAATTACCATGCAGTTTTCAACCAGAGGCGTAGTTAGAATATTTTGCTCCCGGGACAAACTATAAGATTTACCCATGCTCACTTTTGTGCCTTGGCGCCCTGGGACATTTGTATCTTCGGAACCCCTGCAATACGTCACTATTTTTTAACTAAACTAATTCAATGAAATAGACTATATCAAGAAATATTTTTAGCTTATCGAAATGAATCTACTAAACTATTAATTGGCGAGAAAGATTAAGAAGCAATTACCAGTTCTTATTTAGAAACAAAAAAATGTGTCTGTCTTCGCGTTTTTTTCAGTGCCACCAACCATTTTACATCTTTAACTCCACCAATTTTAAATTAATTTCAAAACTATAATTAGTGTTAACATATTTCATTCATTTAATTTACCATCATCGCCCACTAGCCAACCCCCCTTTTATAACAGGCTCATTATTACACATAAAATATTTTAATATAGTTAAACATAAGACAAGAAGTGGCAGGTCAAGCAAATAGGTAATGTTTCTGGGTGTTTACCCGTCGGACCAATCTAAGGTTATAATGTTTGCTTGGCCTGTCAGGTCAGTCGACGTGTTCTTAAGTTGCGTCTCTCCCAATGTAAAGCTCCATATATTGGCCACCCTCATGTTCCTCTCGAAAACACCCTTAATGAAATCGGAGCCGTCCAAAAAGGTCTTGGACCTAATGTGGCCGTACAATACGTCTTGGACCACATGCCAACTCCCCAAAGCATATACTTTGGAACACGACAATACTTATTCTTATTGCATTCAAAGACGCATCATGCTAAGAGCAGAGAGCATGCTTTTTGTCACTTTCTTGAACATCGTTATTAGGCATTTTGTCCTGCAATCGAATTCGCAAAATACCACAGCTTTGATCGTAGAGTTTCTGGTCATCGTCCACACTGCTATTGCGTATATGAACACACTTGCCCGACAGACAAACAGTTTTGAGCGGTTGGTGAGATGGGTACTCTACACAACAAAAGAGTGCAGATAAAGATTGGAGGCGATTGTTCTAATATATGCTAATGTTTCAAGATGGACTACCAACGAGGTATAGCGCTCTTATGTTTGCGCCCATTTGTCGTCCCTCTTTCACCGTGAGCTCTTTAATGGGATGTGACAACAATTTTAAAAAAATGAATATGTTCCCAACATATTTCAGACAAGCCTTGAGTTTAAAACAAATTAATAGAATGTCATTTTTTAAAGTTTAAATCTTTTCTTGTCTGTCATACTTTAAGAACATTTATTAATTTAAAAAAAAATTCGTCTAACTTTTGAAAGTGTCCCAAAGTCAAGTGTAATTTGGATTACTTTTGTAACTTTCAAAATTAAAGTCAATCATTATTAAAGTATTATTTAAGCGGAAAAGGTATAACGTGGCACTTTGACTCAAAATTAATTCGAGTAAATTCTCACTATCTTTCTCCCTTTTAGCAAAATTAAATAAAGGATTCACTTGCTTACATTTACTGCTGCAAGAATGTGGAATTATGAATTGTAGACAAAATAATTCAATATAAAAGATTATTTCTTCAATAATATGCTATATACTGGTCAGACCAGACGTTTTTGAACGTTAAAAATTCGTCGCTGCAGTTGCGCAGGTGCGGTTCTGATCGGAGTAGTTCAAAATCAACTTTTAATTTTGGCTGCCGATCGTACGCATGAAGTGATCTATTAGTGAATATCGTTTCATACGAAATCGACAAGAATGAAATGTTTCCTTGTGAAAATAATTTCGTGTTAAAGGATATTACAAAAAAGGAAAAAAGGTACCTATACTCAAGAAAATTAAGTTTCTTAGAGTACATTATATTAACAAAGATATGCATGTATGATGCACGCTTTTAATAAATATAAATAAAACAAAAATTGTAACTCAAAGACATCAACATACATAATTTGCAATGTATGTCACGTCTGTATGTCCGTGACGCTACTAATTTTAGAAAGCAGCGCACCAAATTACTGCACCAAAAATAACTCTTTTCGAACGTTCCACACAAAATTTTGCAATATGAAAATAAATGAATAAAATAAAAATAAATAGAATTAGAATAAATTAAAGTTCTCTAATATATTACTTTTTATTCTGATGTGTATTTTTTTCCAAATAAATAGATTTCAGCTGAAATTTATTTATTTTGAAAACTTCCGTCATTTTTGACGGGTAATAAAAAAAAATACACTACTTTATTACATAATTTTCATCTTAAAAAAGCAACAAAGAAGAAAACTCATCTTTTGATTTTTGTTGGGGGGACGCGGTGGTCGAGTGGCAGCGCACTGGACTGTCGTACCGATGGTCACGGGTTCGAATCCGTGTGAAGGCAAGGGTTTGTTCCCGGCGCCTAGGGCGTCCCTGAGTCACCCCGCTCCGAATGGGTACCTAACACTACACGTAGTTAGGCGGCTGGGTAATGCGTGGAACCCACAAAGCCGTGGCCTGTGAATGCTGCATCACTTGGCAACAGATCATCTGTCATGGTCTGTGGACGCAACTATCTTCTGCATAGATAGGATAGGATAGGGGGGAGAAAAATCGTATTACCCCTCCCCCCACAGTGGTGGAGGGAGTAGTGAGGTGGGGTTCGTCCATGGTGTCGGTATGTCAAAGCCCAGTTGGCTTTATATCATTTAAAACAAAAGGCATCACCTATTTTATGTTCAGCCTTTTAAATTATATCTCTGGTGCGGCTGCTTCTTTCCTTTTTTTTCCTAATGTGTTTTATTGTATTTTGTTAGGACTGTTTTCTTATTGCATGTTAACGGATATTTTTTTTTATTAATAAGTTTTCGCGTTAACATATTTCATTGTATTTCGTAATTTTTTTTCTAGGTGAAAAAATGTGTCTTCTCTTTTTTGACATAAAATCGTACAAAGTAAAATTTCAGATTATGGTGTCACCCTCCCCTGATGATGTCATCCGGGGCTGCCCGCCCCCACTGCACCCCCCCGGTGACGCCACTGACTCTACACACACACACACTTATTCATATTCAATTTAACTACAGTTGCTGCTACTTTAGTCTACATAGAATATAGATGTTCCCCTCCTTGCAATTGGAAAGTGATTTACAGATATTGGACCACAGGTTATGAAGCTATCATCGTTTCACAGTTATTGCAATAATAGTTAAGATTACAAATGATGTGTTTTTTAAACCAGAGGCCTACTTTTAGCCTAACAGCTTGGGTAACGACGCTACCCCATTGAGCTTGTAAAAGACGGTCTATTCCACCTCCCACCTCTTGACACACTACTCCCCGTGTATGACAATTACTTATAAACATGTTTCACTATGCTAAAAATAAAATTATCATATTTTATTTTCCAAATTCATAAAACTTTTTAGAATGACAGTCAGAGTATTTTTCAAATATTTTATTAAATAACTGAGGAGTTAAATTTTAAAAATATCCTCATTTTTGTAGTTAATAACTAAATAACAAGGCAGGTTAGTACTAGGTGCCAATGTTAATTGACACCTAGAATTAGCATATATATTACTAGGGGCAAGTACCCGGCTCCCGCCCGGGTTTAACAACAACAGCAACAAAACAAAAACAACAACAAAAACAAAACAACAACAAAAACAACAAAAACAAAACAACAACAAAAACAACAACAAAACAACAAAAACAAAACAAAAACAACAACAAAACAAAACAAAACAACAACAAAACAACAACTACAACAACAACAACAACAAAACGACAACTACAACAACAACAGCAACAACAACAAAGCAACAACAACAAAACAACAAATACAACAGCAACAACAACAAAGCAACAACAACATGAAGGACATTGTCGTCGCAGGGCAAGGGATGTGGACAACAACAACAACAGCAAAAACAACACAAAAGCAACAACAGCAACAACAACAGCAACAACAACAAAAACAACAACAGCAACAACAACAAAAACAAAACAACAACAAAAACATCAACAACAAAACAACAACTACAACAACAACAACAGCAACAACAACAAAGCAACAACAACAAAACAACAACTACAACAACAAAAGCAACAACAACAAAGCAACAACAACAAAAAAATTATTTTATGGCGATAATCGCCTTCTTGTTAATCTCGACACCAAAATGTTTATTAATTTTGCGTCATTATTTTACGTCTTAATTTTCAATAATTTTTATTTTATATAGCTCATATAGGGAAAAAACTACATTTTGGGCCCCCGGGCCCCCAGTATCTTATATATATGGAACGAAACCTGTTTAATAACCTTTCCGGTATAATTTTGTGTACGTGTACCAAATTTCACGTTATTTGGTTGTCTGGATCTTGAGTTATTAGGGAACAGACAGACGACGGACAGACAACAAATGCGTCTTATATATATAGAGATATATCTATATCGTTTCACTTAACAAATCTTTATTATAAAATTTATATTGAGCAAATTAGACTAAACATTGTAACTTTTGACACCCTAAGAATTCTAAGTGCTACTGGAGTGCCACTGAGAATAAACATAATAATAATATCTGTAGCACACATTATTTCTAACAACATGTAATGAGCGTCATATTATGATGAAATTAAATAAGTAAATAAAAATTAAAGGTTTAGTTATTAGTATAGAATATTTGAACAAAAAAATAATAAATTACAAATTATTTTGAAAACAAATAATTACTTATATTCTTTTCTTATATGCTTCACATATTCATTTCCTGATGCCATAAGTCACAAGTCATAATCATAACATAAATGTTTCGGGAGGATGCAGGGCAGCGTGAGTGCAGGCCAGGCATGTGGACCGGCCCTGACCCCAGCCTACATGACTACATGAATCATGAATAGGTCAAGTATTAATATATATAAACTTATAAACTTAAGTTTAAGACAAGTCTGTATTCTATACTATCATTATTGACATTATATAATCTTCCTCTTGGATTTAGTGACTTCACTCACTTTCACACTGATTATGGTTATAATGATTTAATGTCAATATTAACCTTTAACTTAAAAAAAATAATTTAGCAAGCAAGAAAGTGATAAATTTAATGTAAGAATATAAGTTAAATAACAATTGAATTGTTTCAATAATAGTATAGTCAATAATTGAATTACAATGGAATGGTATGGCCAGTATGGCCCATCAGTCCATACTTTAGAACATAATAAAAACAGAGATAAAGATGTTGTTCTCTATGAATGGGTCCCAAGAAGACAACTATCTATTATTTTTAAATAAATCAAAATGAACTTCATGAAATTCTTTACTTTGTGGACATACCGTCTCAAAGCTATTTATAAACGTAATAAATGCGTCAGCTGATTTCATTTTGGAATTAGGTCACAGATTATGCAGCTACAAAGTTAGCTCCCAGTCATAAAAATGTTTGAGTAAAAAAAACTTTTTAATAAGGTTTTTTAAAAGAATATCCCATATTGATAGAAATCATTGATAAAATGTGTAAATGATTAATAAGCCTCATGCGTCTAAATAATGACCGATTTCCCCCCTCTTTATACCTATGGTAAAAAAAAAGAAGGTATGCACAAGACTACATTGCCACAAAGTCTTTAAAAAAAGCACTTACCACACAACTGAACGGCTGTTTCCAACATTATGAAATAACATGCAAAAGCATTCAGAATTTTAAAAAGCACATAATTTTAACTCATCTTATTATAATAATAAATATGCACATGTGTGATCTTCTTAATTTCAGATTTTTATGATCTAATTGTTAACATATCAATATAAAAATATAAACCTTTTGAGAGCAACACAAGTCAAACGGTGTTACAAGCAGAAGTGACCCGAATCCCTCAAGGTCGACCGACATGCGCACTTGCTAGCAATTCTGTCGTCCCTTCCCTTCCCTCTTCAGTGCCTAACTAGGTTAAAGCTTGATCATATGGCAGGAACTTCGTCTTTTAAGTGGGGCTAATACAACTGGGGGAGGGGATATGAAGCAATCACGTGACATTTGGGGGGGGGGCGCCATTATCACTTACACTTACAGTATTTTACCCCTGCATTCAAAGACAAATATTTGATAATTTAATTTTGCTTCGACACCACATCTTTGGTCATCTGTGATCCACACCTCTTCAGTTGCAGGAGACGCATGAGTTGTTGACCCCACTCCATGATTTCAGTTTAATAGATTTTAGAAGTCTATTTTTAATGTATATGCATCATTGCTTTTAACTTTTATTTTAGAGTCAAATTATACTTAAAGTATATTGATAAGATTGTGCATTCAAGTTGTTTCCTCTATGGTGTGTTTTAAACGATTAAGGGGCCGTCCATAAATGACGTCACGCGATTTTTAAATCCCTTATATTAACTTCACCGGCGTCTCTCTCTCTCTCTCTGTCTTGGGCGGGCGGAAAAACAGAAGTCAAAAATGACCCACTTCCCATGATCCGATCGAACTGAAATTTGGCACACGGACCCGTCTAACCTAACAATGCATCGTATCAAAATTTCAGATTGATCGAACGTACCGTAATTAAATTAATGCATTTTTAGTTTATCCTTATATGAGGTATGTAATTTAAATTCACGGTTTGTTATTGTTTTTTTCCCAAGTGAAATTTTGAGCTGACGCATTGAGGCGACCCAACGAAGCGACGGGGCGCTTTTGTTTACATTTTACGTGTCACTCTGAGCTCGGTCAAGCGAATCGGTGACCAGACTTTGCCCCTCTCCCCCCCCACCCACCCCTCCCCCCCACTAGGGTTATGATGCAAAGTTGAGTTAAGACAGATTCAGTCTGTAAATGTTTGAAAATAATCAATACTGTTAGTTTTGTCTCATATATAAGGGATTTATAGTCAAAAACTTTGTTTTTACGGGTTTGTTTTATTAAATCCCTTATATTAACTTCGCGGCCGTCTCATCATCTCATGGGCGGGCGGAAAAACAAAAGTCGAAAATGACCCACTTCCCGTGATTCGATCGAGCTGAAATTTGGCACACTGACCCGTCTGACCTAACAATGCATCGTATCAAAATTTCAGATCGATCGAACGTACCGTAATTAAATTAATGCATTTTTAGTTTATCCTTATATGAGGTATGTAATTCAAATTCACGGTTTGTTATTGTTTTTTTCACACGTGAAATTTGAGTTGACGCATTGAGGCGACCCATCGAAGCGACGGGGTGCTTTTGTTTACATTTTACGTGTCACGCTGAGCTCGGTCAAGCGAATCGGTGACCAGACTTTTCACCCCCCCCCTCGTCACGCGTCGTCACAAAAACTTAGACCCTCCCACCTCTAAAAATACGTCACAAATCTTTGACCCCCCCCCCAAAAAAAAACCACACTTTATTTTCTATTTGAAAATAAGTATGTTCCAAATCACTTTTATTGTCATTTAAGTATTTATCATTTATTTAGTGAAGATCTACATTGTAATATCGTAACCCGCGTGAAGCATTTTTTAAAAACGTTAAACCGGCCTTCAGAAAACGAACTGTGTTAACATCCTTAGATTATATTTTATTTTAATGCATACAAATTAAACATTGACTATTAATCATCACGGTTAACGTCTTTGTTTAGAAAAATAAATATTTAAAAATAACATTTTAAAATCTTATTTTTAAAAAAATCCCTCAATTGACTGACGGGCATCCTGTAAGAAAGAGGTCGGCGAACAGAGGTAAATAACCTCATCTGGGGTCAAAAAGGGAATTCATTGGGGTAATGCAGACTCATTTGGGACATATAACATCCACTACAATCCACTAGATATTTTAAAATACGTCATGTGTACGTGTACGCTTGGAACATATGCCCATTATTGAACCAGTTCCTTCAAGAAAATGCATTTTTTAAAAATTTGACAACTATGTAGATTTCTTACCTACGTACTATACGAAGACACCTAAATCTACCCTACTTTCATTTATATTGACACGAGTGGCAATAATCTTAATCCACATGACTTGTCTGTGTCACGCATCCTTTCTGTGATATTTTAAATTAATGCCTTAAAAACTGAGCTAAGAAGAAAAGTTGTTTTGTGCTCCTCTCGAATTGCGATGTCAAGAATTTTATGCATTCAATAAAGTTCATGAATACTTGACTAATTTTAAATGGGCTCATTTACCATTATATCTAGAATCTAGAAGACTAGAATGGCCAGGGGCGTTTGACCAAAAAACAATCGAACAATTATATCAAACTTAAATCGTTTTTAATTATATCAAATAGATTCCCTCCCCCTCCCCTTTTAAAGAAAAAGGATAATCCGTGTCGTTTTGACTTAAAATATCTACACATAATCCTATTCAGATCATTTTTAAATCCCTTATATTAACTTCACCGCCGTCTCATTCGTCCGTCCTTCGTTCTTTGTTCGTCCCTCGGAAAAACAAAAGTCGAAAATGACCCACTTCTAGTGAAGTCATCGAGCTGAAATTTGGCACACGGACCCGTGTCACCTAGTAATGCATCGTATCGAAATTTCAGATCGATCGAACGTACCGTAATTAAATTAATGCATTTTTAGTTTATCTATATAAACTATATGTAGTGGTTTTAAAGCCAGGGCATATAATTTCGGTTTCAGTCTGTAAATGTTTGTCACTGGAAAGTGACCCACTTCCAGTGAAGCCATCGAGCTGAAATTTGGCACACGGACCCGTGTCACCTAACAATGCATCGTATCAAAATTTCAGATCGATCGAACGTACCGTAATTAAATTAATGCATTTTTAGTTTATCTATATAAATCACTATTTAGAACGTTTAGTCGCGTCTGCTAGAGTTTTGACCTAGTTTTAAAGCCAAGGGAGATGATACAAAATTAAATATCGGTGACAAGACCTTTCCCCTCTCCCACCCCCCCCCCTTTAGTTTTGATTTAATTAGAACGTGTTTAGACGTTTATATACTTTTGTCGCGTTGAAACATAATCAATACTTTTAGTTATATCTCATATATAAGGGATTTATAGTCAAAAACTTTGTTTTTACGGGGTTGCTTATTAAATCCCTTATATTAACTTCACCGCCGTCTCATTCGTCGTTCGTCCCTCGACCGTCGTCCCGCGGAAAAACAAAAGTCGAAAATGACCCACTTCCAGTGAAGCCATCGAGCTGACATTTGGCACACGGACCCGTCTCACCTAACAATGCATCCTATCAAAATTTCAGATCGATCGAACGTACCGTAATTAAATTAATGCATTTTTAGTTTTATTATCTATATAAATCACTATTTAGAATGTTTAGTCGTCGTCGTCTGCCTCAGTTTTGACCTAGTTTTAAAGCCAAGGGAGATAATTTGGTTTCAGTCTGTCAATGTTTGTCACTTTGTAACATAATCAATACTTTTAGTTATTTCTCATATATAAGGGATTTATAGTCAAAAACTTTGTTTTTACGGGGTTGTTTTATTACCACGTTTTTAACCACGTTTTATTAACCACGTTTTATTAACTCGCTTTCGTTCCTGTTTGTTTGTCCAAGATTTTTTCAAATCTGCCAACGTAAAATTGAACCCCTTCTGATGGTCCTAGAGATCTTAAAATTTTACCACAGATAGATCTTGGATGACAATGCATTGTATCAAAATTTCACATCGATCGAATAATTAAATTATTGAACTTTTTAGCTTATCTATAGTCTATATATAAGCATCTGTACCTTCTGCTTTTGTTGACACCCGTGAGTTCACCCCGTGACCACATCACAATGTTTTTAAAACGTTGGGCGGGCGCTTGTGAGGTGTTTGGTAAAATAAATAAATGTAAAAAAAGATTTTTAAAAACCAGGTTGTTATAAGTGGACTAAAAAGAATAAAATAAATAGAAGTAAAAAAAAGATTTTTAAAAACCACGTGTCAGATTTTGAACCTTCTGAAGATGGACCTACGAAGGGGGATAATTTAGAATGTGATTTAGGTGTGTGGCTCCATAATGAAATTTACCATCTCCAAAGTGTACACTTGCTTCACACAAGTCACAACAAAGGCGCCATGTTTAGTTTGCTTGGCTACATCTCAAAAACTTTTAGTCTCTACAGCGAATATAAAGTTTAACAAACTGATGCCAATTTGTGACCTTTCAAACCTATTTATTTACTAGCATCAGAAGGATCGGCTCTACAACAATGCTTCTCAAACTCTATACTATGGCGGACCGGTAGGAATTGTTTCCATTGCACCAGGGACCGGTGCACTATTTTACCTGCACTGACAATTTTTTTCAATCCATTTTTGATAACTTCTGCGGACCGGCGGCGGATGGCCCACGGACCGGTATCGGTCCGCGAACCACCACTTTGAGAAGCACTGCTCTACAAGATTCGGAAACCTCTGCTACCCTTCCAGTGTAAGTTACATAGCCTCACGTCGTTAGAACCAGTAGAGTCTGGTTCACACGCTGACTAGTTTTATAGTGCAAGTAGCCAAATGGTGTCTTTGATTGATTTGATGATGGCAACCAATTTAACATTCATAGAGAGAAGATTTCGGGAAATCCAGATCTTGACGACTAAAACCTGTATTGCGTGTGTTCCGCGAGTGTGTTACTCGAAAAAAAATAGAAGCTTTTAAAGAAGGACAATTTATTATATCTTTCCAAACGAACATCAGAACATAGTATGATAGTATACATAGGCGGGTGCTACAACCAGAGACTCAACATCCTTTAGTCGCATGTATGCCAACATGATATAGGCCAGCGCGACAGTAATGGAAAATAGTGATGCCACTCAAGATACCCTTTTGTCCCTTGAAAGTCCTATCTCCTGGAAACCCAATAAAATTCATTATCGCTAGGAGTCCAAAATCGAATAAACTCAAAATCCTGGAACAAAACTTCATATTTATGTGAGACAAAATGTCGTTCGTCGTTATTACTCGAGCTAAACCTTTTTATATTTATATTTATTTTATGGTATCTGTAAACTGTAAAGTAACAAACGAAGTCGTGAAGCCACGTCACGCGCCTGGGAAAGGGGGGGGGGTCACGCATGTGTGACGAGTGACGATTAGGAGGGGTTGTTAAAGAAATGTGACGTCACAACAAAACGCGCTACTTTAAATAAAAGTTCCCCTTAAATATTTGATTGTTTTCAATTTATTTAATGACGTCTTCAACGGCTTCACACGTGTTACGATATTTGAGTGCATACTTACACTAACTACATATTTAAAGGAAAATAAAAGTAATTTGCAACACGCCAATTTTCAATTAGAAAATACGGCTTTTAGTATGTGTGTTCAAAGCTTTGTGATGTCATATTGGAGGAGGGGTCTAAGTTTTTGTGACGACGCGTGACGAGGGGAGAGGGGGGGTTAAAATCGGCCAAAATCGCGTGACGTCATTTATGGACGGCCCCTTAGTTAAATTTAACAAACAAACAAAATTACGTTTTTTATTTTAAAAAAATACATGTATATATTAAACAATCAACGTTATCTTGAGGTGTATACTTACAAGCACAGTAATATTTAGGGAGATTTAAAAAAAATAATTCCAGACAATATATAAAGTCATTGTAATTATCAAGAAATTCCCAGAACATAATTAAGTTTAGCGTTCAGACAAAAAGCTGAAATAGCGAATCTCTACTTTAGCCTGTTTAAATGTTTGGGACATCAAGAGAAACGCACATTTCAGCACCATGCTAGCGCTGTGGGGAGGTTGCAGGCAAGGGAGACAACCGGCTGTGCGTGGTTTGCTCCAAGTTTTAACGATATTAAGTTGTGGCACTTTGTCACGTACACAGCTAAGCCTAACAAATCAGATTAATGTTTGTCGTTGAATCAGTCCATTAATGACAAATAAATAAAATTTAAAATTTAGAAAGAAATAGATTTCAACATGTTCAATCTCTCTGACCTGTAGATAGCTCATGAAAAGTTTGTTCGTAATCCACTAATCCCAATAAAATATTTTTAATAATAACAATGGTGTAAATTTTTAAAAAAAACAATAAAAAAAAAGTAAATACATAAATAACACAAACAAACAAACAAGCCGTTGATATTTTTGCTTATTGAACGCCTTTGAGGGACGTTAAAGTTAATTTATTTTTTCCACGTTTTTATTTAACTTGCACCGCCCCGCCGTCGGTCTAATTTCTGTAATCAATATTTCACCAACTTCCCGCAAAACTGTGCATACATAGCGATTTCTGATGACAATACATGAATCAATTAATTGGTTTAATTTGTTAATTTTAAACTGACATTGTATTTTTAAGGCTATTTTATGGGGCTGCGGAAATTAATGATTAATTTCTCGATGTTAACGATTAATCGACCCACCACTTATAAATGTACTGGAAGTCAAAAACTAAAATATTTTGGCCGATAAATATAAACTAATTTCCGGACGAGGAAACGAACATTTTGGTTTTAAACTATTGACTGACGTGACTGTTCAAATGTTGATTAAGGTTATGTGTCCATTGAGAGAAATCGTTTGCCTACCATGTGCAAAGTTGCACAACGTCCATTTTTTGTGCAATATTTTACAAAATTTGCTGCGCGGTGATTCTAAACTTCTGCATGGCGTCTGTCAAATATTTACGAAGCCGTGCTGCTCAAAGGGAACATTGCTACCATGGTTCTAAAACTTCGCTTACATATCACCTGAAAACCAAACATCCACTACAGTATCAGAAATTTCAGCTGAGACAATCTGAAGCTATGTGAACGATCGTTTAGCTCGGCGGGTTATATTATCAATAAGGCCCGCTCATCACTTGAACCAAATAATGTCAATACACTTTTCTGTTTGCGTTGTTAGTTAAAAGATGCCATATAAAGAAGACATTCCAGTGTTATTTCAATTATCGACAAGTACTTTTAATAAATGTTACTTATGACACCATCAATTTCAATTTTTGGCTTTAATCGAAATTAACGATTAATTAATCGTTAATTTTTCAAAAGTTATCAATTAAATTTAAATTAATCGTTAACAGCCCTACTATTTTACCATTCACTCATCTAGAGCGCGCTGGCAAAATGTATCTTTAAATTTTTTAAAGAATACATTTTATTGTGCATAAATTTTTATGTAGTAGTTCAGACAGCGGTGTCAACCTGCAACCAAAATGTAGAGTTTCATTCAGTTGGGTCAATACATGCACTTGTGTCTCTGTGGTCATATTTATTATGGAATACTGACACACACACACACACACACACACACACACACACACACACACACACACACACACACACACACACACACACACACACACACACACAAACACACACAAATATAGATATTAACCTATATAATTTGCAATTGTCACGCAAGTAGTGTCTGTCAGTTCTGACGCTATGCAAGGTAACTCTCTATTAAAAAAAAATGTTGCTTTCAAGATTATAACAAACTGTGTTGCTCACCATAAAATATTGTGACGTGACGTCATTATTTGAGCTTTTATTAATGTGTGAAGGGAACGAAGCAATATTTTATTTGATGTGATTAATATTATTATTAATTTTTTTTTGGTATTAAATGTCCGTTTTTGTGTATGTGTCCATGTCAATATTACGAACGTAATTATAAATTTAATTTTCTATATTAATATATAACATTCGTTTTTCGGTTTATGAAATTTACAATTGGTTGTCGTTCGGTTGTCAAGTTTCGATGAGTTTTGAACTACAAAGCCATTATTTATTACTGCAAATGAAATTTGTCAACGTATGCTTCAGTTTAGCGTTTGTTTTTCTTTTATACACTTTGAGATTGCATATTTGTATGTTTAAAAAAATAACATATTTAAAAATCGGACTCCTCCCCACAATAGTTTTTTTTTAATTGTTATTTACATGTAATATTTTAATGCGTCTTAGACTAATTTTGAATAAAAAATCTTTGCTTTTAATATAGAACTGGAAGGGGTGATGACTTGACAATAATGAAAACGTTTATTAGAATTCCTAAAACGTGTATATTAAAGTTGATACGTTAGTATTTTCTTTTATCCAGTGCTTAACTTTACTTCAAAGGTTTCATGTAAAATAATTAGTTCGTTGTTATTCATATTTGTAAATAGCTACAATTTTTTATTTACATGTTTTTGATAATGTAAAGGTAATAATGTATGGACCAATGGGCGCATAAACTGACAAGTCATAATAGATCTTGAAAAGGTGCTGACTTGACAACAATAAAAACGTTTATGTGAATTACTAACACGTGTATATTAAATTGTAAATATGATTAACAGTTGATAAGTTAATATTTTCTGTTATCCTGTGACAAACTTTGCTTACTACGTTTCATGCAAAATAAGTAGTTATTAACATTTGTAAAATTACAGTTTATTTTTTACATGTTTTGATAATGTTGTGGTAATAATGTATGGACAAATGGGCGAATAAACTGACAAGTCATAGTCATCGATGAAGCTTAAACGGCTTCAAATCACAGATATGCGTGATGTGGATCACATTACAGTCACATAATTTATTTTTAACGCACTGTGCTGTATTATTGGTGCACTCATAATTGGTGCGCACTATTCAATGCCGCAAGTTAACGTCCGGCTGACTCCTCAGCAATATTTGTTAATACGTCGAACTTCAAACTTCTCTGCCGCAGTATCACTTTATGCTGTGTGTAATTCACTATGCATTTACTATTATCATGATTATATCATTATTATTCATGAAAACTTATATAACGCGAAGCCTAAGCTTGGAAGTTTCCTCATAACACATATATTCTTATATATAATCAAAATATATACTCTGCTATGTCCGTTCGTAACGCAAGATTTTAGAAAGCCCACCGCTAAAAAAATAACCTTGAAAAATATATCGGAAAAAAAAACACCCAAAATAAACCCCACTTTTTTCAAACGTCCGCATAAAATTGTTTTCAATATGGAAAAGAGATTTAGTTTTTCTCTCTTGGTCTCTACATTTTCTGCTTATTTACTATGCGGCTTTCAGGCAAAAGGGACAATTACAAAAACTGAAATATATCCATTTTGAAAACTTCCGTCATTTTTCTTATCTTATCTGTTTACAGACGCTCCTTCTATACAGAAGATTATTGCGTCCTACGCTTATCTATGGTTTGTGTTTAGTCCTGCATTTTTATTAGAGATTTAAATGTTGATAAAGTGTTGGTTTTCCTGGATTCTTCAGGCAACCCATTCCACGCCCGAATTCCGGATGGGAAGAAGGAAAACTTGTATGTGTTTGTTCTTGCATACGGAATAAGAAAGGTGTTTTTATCCTTATGTCTATCTGAGGGTTGTATTAAGTTATCTTTGTGTTGTATTTCTAAATTAGAATTAATTGCTTTATGTATGATTACTACTTTGCTCTTGGTTCTTCTATCCTCTAGTGTTTCAAGGTTTAATGATTTAACTAATGGTGTTATTCTTGTCAGTTTCGAATATTCTCCAGTAATGAATCTGGCAGCTCGTTTTTGAATTTGTTCTAGTTTATCAATGTTTTCTTTGGTGGATGGGTCCCATACAGAAGATGCATATTCTAGTACAGGTCTCACCAAAGTGAGGTAGCATTTTAGTTTTATATCTCTATTACATTTGTTAAAGTTCCTTTTTATAAAGCCTAAGGTTTTGTTTGATTTTTTAATAACTTCATTGACATGGGGATTCCATGATAGTTTCTCATTTATTAAGACTCCTAAGTATTTTGCATCTTTAGTTTGGGTCAGTTCTTTTCCATGAATGTAATATTTTGAATTTATTTGTTTCTTTTTCTTTGTTACTCTTAACAGTTGACACTTTTCTGGGTGGAAAGACATACTCCGGTTAGTTTCCCATTTTATCAATTCATCTAAGTCTTTTTGTAAAATTTTGCTATCTTGTTCTGATTTAATTGTTCTATAGATTATACAATCATCAGCAAATAACCTAACTTTTGTACCTGTTGAGATGTTGTTGGGTAAATCATTTATATAAATTAAAAAGAGTAAGGGACCTAGCACAGTTCCTTGTGGAACTCCTGAGTTAACCTTTATTGGTGCAGATTTAGATCCATTAATTATTACAGTTTGCTCCCTGCCCAAAAGGAAGTCTTGGATCCAGTGATGTCAGGAACCTGAGATTCCAAAGTAGTTAAGTTTTTTTAAGTAAACTAAGGTGGTGAACTTTGTCAAATGCTTTTGAGAAGTCTAGTAATATTGTATCTATTTGATCATTTTTGTCCAAGCCTTTTGATAGTTCATCTATTAAACCTATTAATTGTGTTTCACATGATCTGTTTTTTCTAAAGCCGTGTTGATGTGGGCATAGGGCATTATATTTGTCAAGGTGGTTAACTATTCTACTATATATTATGTGTTCTAGTAATTTACAGGTGATACTAGTAAGTGATACAGGCCTGTAATTACCAGGGTCTGATTTATCCCCTTTCTTAAAGAGTGAAGTTACGTTAGCTAATTTCCAATCCTGGGGCACTTTACCCTGGTTTAGAGAGGCTTGAAAGAGAACTACAAGGATTGGGGACAGTTCATTGCTTAGTTCTTTTAATAATCTTGCAGGCAAATCATCTGGGCCAGTAGCTTTGTTTATTTTTAAGTTTTTTAGGAGTGAATGTATACCTATCTCATCTACAGTTATGGTACCTATTTCCTCCATTTTATTTAAATTTATTAAAACTTCCTTGTCGCCTGAGGCAGAAAAAGATGATGCAAAATATGTGTTAAGGATATTAGCTTTAGTTTCTTATCATTATAGGTTTTATTATTTGAGCCTTTTAGTGTGGCTATTCCTGAAGGTTCCATTTTTTTAGATTTGATAAAGGACCATAAGTTTTTATTGTTATCTTTGGTAATTACATTGTTTATATATTCATTTTGGAGGTTTCGACTAAGTTTTTGTGTCAAGTGTTTAATCTTTAAGTATTTTTTGTGTATCCTATATGAATAGGTAGCTTTATATTTCTTAAATAAGTTCTCTTTTAGTTTGCATAGCTTTTTCAATCTAGAATTGAACCAGCATTTGTTAATTTTATTTGATGTTAGTTTTGTTGGAACATTCTCATCCATTATAGTTTTTAGATTTGTTTTTATATCTTTCCAAATTTCTTCTACTGGGCTATTTGTGTTAAATTTACTTAGGAAAGTTTGTTGGAAGTTAGCCGCTGATTGGTGTAGTTTTATTGAATTACATTTATTCCAAAGATAGATTATTCTTCTAGGTATCTTATTAATTTTAGTTTTTATTGTATTGGTGACCCTAACAATATCATGGTCGGACAGTCCTGGAGTTATTTTATAGTCTAACACTAGTCCTGGTCTATTTGTTAGGAATAAATCTAGTATTTTATTTTTCCTTGTTGCTGTTTTTACTATCTGTTCTAGGTTTATGTTGTTTATAGTGTCTAAAAAGTGTTCATTAATTTCTTTGTTAGTTTGATGGTTATCAATTGTATAATTTTTCCAATTTATATCTGGAAGATTAAAGTCCCCCATAATCCATAGAACTGCATTTTTATTATTCTCTTTTATGAAAGTTAATTGACTACAAAGATTGTTCATGTATTCTAGGTTTGTATTCGGAGGTCTATATATACTGCCTACAATAAGTGGGGATGAGTTTGGTGTAATTATTTTACAATAAATAGACTCTATATTAAAATGTGGCTGTGTAGTAATTTCTTCAGCTATGATATTTGATTTAATTGCAAGTAGCACTCCTCCATAATTGTCTGGTCTGTCTTTCCTAAAAATATTATAATTGGTGTTTAAAATCTCAGAGTTATATATGTTGGGGTTCAACCAAGTTTCAGAACCAGCAATTATGTCTGGTTCTTCTGTTTTTATAAGTAGTTCTAAATCTGGAATTTTATTTTTTAAGCTTTGGAAATTAACTATTAGTGTTTTGAGAATGTTTTGATTATTATTATTATTAGATTTTTTATGGGTAATTTTATGGGTTTGTGTGGTAGGTTTCATTTTATCTAGTGGTTTATTTATAAAAGGATTAGCCAAAACACTGTAAGAGTTTGTGGTGATAAGGTCCTTATATTTTTGACGGGTAATATACTAGTATCTAATAAATAGCTAGGCAATGGACATTAAACCTGACACTAAATCCTTATTTTAAAGACGTTACTGTAACCGTATGTTCACTTTTAGAACACAATAATCTTCTTTATAGAAGGAGCGTCTGTAATAGATAAGATAGAAGATCAAAGTGGATAATCCTTAATTAAGCATAATGACAATAATGTCAAAATGAACTATGACCTTTTACTATTCGGCAAGATGAAGTGTAGATAATTCGCCGTGATTATATATAGCTATTTTCAACCAAGCATGACCAAAAATTGAAATATTTCTTTAACTTTTAAATTTATTTTTTTATATAAGGGTCGGAAAATTTTGGGCAGCCCCAGGTGCGCCAAATCTGTAGTTTCGCCATGTTTAGTATGGAGTCAAAGAACAAACTCTAATGATATCATTCCCAGCTTTTATTTCTAACAAAGAATTAAAATGAAAAACAGCCATAAGCACCGGATGATATTTGTATTTGTCTTAACCATAACTATCGTCCTTTAAATGTTTCCGGAGACAAGAGGCCGGTAATACAACCGCCACTTATAGAGTCAACGGTAATTTCATTAACGGTAACTCCATCGGGGTTAGGCTTTTTATGTCACACGCTCGCGGTCACCGACGTCTCAAAGTGCGGCCATGTACGGATTTAAAACATTGACCCTAAACCCGTTTCTAGAGCATTCTCCGAAAAAATAACAGAAAATAGGGAAAGTAAGAAATAGCGCTCTGGTCACGTGCTCGCTGAATGGGTTTGCAGAGTGATTTAGACAGAATTAGGCCTGGATCTAGTGGCTACATTTTCTCAGACGTTGTTATCTCTTTGATGCCGAAAGGTCCTAAATCCTTAGCATTTAAGTCCCCGTATCAATTCATGTCGAAAATTCTTCGTAATTAGAAAAAAAAATACAACTTCTGGCAAGCATTAAATAATTTAAACAAATTTCAAATGATTTTGGCTCTTATCAATTGGATTTGACTTAGAAACTGATGTTCCGCTTTGAGCAATGAGACTATGGTCCAAGGCGCAATGCTTGGTGTAAATATAGAGAAAAGGGGCCGTCCATAAATTACGTCACGCTCCAAGGGAGGGGGAGGGGGTGTAAGAAAGTGTGACAGTTTGTGACAGGGGGAGGGGGGGGGTCCGGCCATGTGTGATGTCATCCATTTTTTTTTCTAATTTATTTATGTAATTTCTTTTAGTAGAATTTAAATAGCTTTAAAAATAATTTTCAAAAATTTTGTGAAACATGTGAATTAGTTTTATGTCAAAACAGCATGAAATGCGTATCTCATGAATGTGTTGATCATAAATCTGAATTGGATGCAGCAGGACTGACATCGAAGGATCAGGAATGGTTTGACAATCATGTTCGCACCAGCCAATATTTCACTCCAATTGTGAAATATCAGGACATAAAATGTTGCGACAAAGTACGAAGCTCATATTTCAACGATTTACCTTCGAGATTATTTCCTCCTCCAATCCCAATCAACCAAACAACTGATGGACTTAGAGCTTCAGAAAGAGCAGATGCAGATTCTCATAAGCTTCCTTCCTTGTTTGTGGCACAAACTCTCAAATTTGATGAAATTATGCCGAGATCAACAGGAGTTTTCAAGGTACAACCATATGATCTTTATTGTCCATCTTTGCAGACCAGCTTACTTGATCGATTTTCAAAGTATGTCATTTATATTTTGGCTCACAAACAATGTTGAAGAAACATGTAGGACAGCACAGAGCTCGGGCTCAGGAGAATGTGCCCACCCAAACTGTTCAAGAATCAACTCAGATAAAACGCATCCGTCCTTTGAGAATCGCTTCTAGAAGGCAAACAGAACCCATGGCCAGAACAAAAAATGCACATTCAGAGGCTGTATAGATGCTAGATGAGGACGAGTTGATCTGTCTGCAATTATCCTACCAGGAAACGACGATGATGAAAGATTGATGTCAGTGGTAACTATAGATGAACACTTCACTTCACCATGGTAAGATGATGTCCAGTGAATGTTTTTGAATTAAACATAATTCGCAAGACCATAATAAACAGATTCAATATAGAACAAGAGTTGGTCACATATTTGTCAATCTAGTCTTTTTTTTAGTCAAACTGCTTTGTTTCCTTTTTATTATTAATCACTGGGTGAGGTCAAGTTTCGCTAATCTAATTCTTATCCTGTGTCAATAGATTGCTTAATCGGAAGATTATCTAAAACTTGACCTCAACAATTGTAAATGAAAAGGTATCAGATAAATTATGTGTATTATAAAATTGTCAAGTCTAATTTTTGCAATTTTTGTTTTCAAATTCGATCTAGATTGAGTTACTGTTTCATTGAATAACTGTGACAACTGTTGAACGTTAACTACTCTTAGGGGGGGGGGCGTCCATAAATGACGTCACGCTACTGGGGGGGGAGGGGGTCACACTTTTGTGACGATGCGTGAAGAGGGGGAGGGAGGGGGGTTGAAGAAATGTGACGTCACATCAAAAGGGTAACTTTAAATAAAACTTCCACTGTAATATTTGGTGGCTTACAATTTATTTAACGACTTTATTTTTTTTTAAATCAGTGCTTCTCAATGTGCCGGTCGGTAGGCCATCAGACACTGGTTGGCGTAAGCTATCAAGAGACGAAAATTAAATCTAATTATAATCCTTAAGTTTGAGAACTCACAAGATAACATATGAAATTGTTACACTGTGTCGTTTGATGTAGACATCAAAACATTTGTGATGTAACCGCAGTTCAGTTGGCGAACTTTTTTGCCCGTTGCCCCAAAATATACAAGTTTATGTGTGCGTTACCCCCCCCCCAACGCCCAGACTCTAGGTACTGCTCACATGACTCGGGGATTTGGGGGATTGTTGTTAGCCCCCCCCCCAAATGCTAATGGTGAGTTTTACAAGCATGACAAATGTCTAAAAATGATCTGAATAGGATTATGTGTATATATTTTAAGTCAAAACGACATGGAATATCCTTTTTCTTTAAAAAAAAAGGGGTGGTGGTGTGGAATCTATTTGATAGAATTATAAACGTGTTAAGTTTGATATAATTGTTAGGTTGGTTTTTTGTCAAACGCCCCTGGCCATTCTAGATATAATGATAAATGAGCCCATTTAAAAGTTGTCTAGTATTCATGAACTTTATTTAATGCATCAAATTCTTGACCTCGCAATTCGAGAGGAGCACAAAACAACTTTTCTTCTTAGCTCAGTTTTTAAGGAATTAATTTAAATATCACAGAAAGGATACTTGATACAGTCAAGTCATGTGGATTAAGATTATTGTCACTCGTGTCAATATAAATGAAAGTATGGTGGATTTAGATGTCTTCGTATAGTACGTAGGTAAGAAATCTACATAGTTGTCAAATTTAAAAAAAAACATTTTCTGGAAGGAACCGGTTCAATAATGGGCATATGTTCCAAGCGTTCACGTACACATGACGTATTTTAATATATCTGTTAGAATGCCTGATGGTTTCAGGCAAAGTATGAAAGATTGCTATTTCATACCTGTCCTAGGCATTCTATAGAATGCCGAGTTGTCGTCCGGCAAAGTATGCAATTGGCCTACCCCCGCCATTTTTCCAGCCACTAATGTTGGCAGTGGCGCTTTGGTCGTTGTTTGATGATTGCGATCGAATCCTGTGAGTGTTGAAAGTTATTGTAAGACATATTTTAGCCGGTACGAGGTTCCACTACCAAATCAAAGGCAATATTGCCAAAATTCTTCTCACGACGGCAGTTTATCATCCGGCTGAGATTCCACAGACGTTCTCCCATAACGTTTCCCCTTGGATTGCTGGGTGACCATGTCGGAAGAGAATGTAGTGCTAGGACAGAAATCACGCAAATGTTGACATTAAAGATCACCATACGAAGCTCTCTTTGGCTACAGAGCCAAAGTAGGCCCCACTACGTCGTCCTTACCTGACGATGTTTTACAAGATGTGTAAACAGAGGAAGACCTCGAAAAAATAATACAGAGCCTACATCGTGTGTTTCATTTTGTATTACTTCCACTTTAAATTACGTAATTATCAATAAAGTATTTTGTTGTGCTCTCTTTACACTTTGCCTAAACGAAATCCGGCATTCTATACAATGCCTAGGCAAAGTATACAAAAGTTTTATAAATTTCATACTTTGAGAGAAACCATCAGGCATTCTATAGAATGCCTGATTTCACACATTGCCTGTAACATATCTAGTGGATTGTAGTGGATGGTATATGTCCCAAAATGAGTCTGCATTACCATTTTGAATTCCCTTTTGACCCCAGATGAGGTTATTTACCCATGTTCATCGGCCTCTTTCTTACGGGATGCCCGTCAGTCAATTGAGGGATTTTAAAAAAATACATTTAAAAAATATTTTTTAAAATATTTTTTTTCTAAACCAAGACGTTAAACGTGATGATTAATAGTCAATGTTTAATTTATATTCATTAAAATGAAATATAATCTAAGGATGTTAACACAGTTCATTTTTTTGAAGGCCGGTTAAACGTTTTGAAAAAAATGCTTTACGCGGGTTACGATATTACAATGTAGACCTTCACTAAATAAATAATAAATACTTAAATGACAATAAAAGTGATTTGAAACATACTAATTTTCAAATAGAAAATAAGATTTATTAAGTTTTTTTTGGAGGGGGGGGGTGTCAAAGCTTTGTGACGTATTTTTAGAGGGGGGGGGGTCTAACTTTTTGTGACGACGCGTGACGAGGGGGGAGGGGGTAAAAAATCGGCCAAAATCGCGTGACGTCATTTATGGACGGCCCCTACTATTAAAAACATTTTAATAATCTGATAGTTCTTTTAAGTAGGGGTGTACCGGATTTCGGCTCCAGCTCCGGCAAATCCAAAATCCGGCTATTTTTACAAATCCGGCTCCACTTTCGGCTCCGGCAGGATTTCACTTCATAAATCCGGCAAAATCCGACTTCAGTCGGATTTCAAAATTTTGAATCTGGTACATCCCTACTTTTAAGTGGAATTTTTTTTATTTTAATACAGTTTAATAGTGAAGTGTATTTTAAGTATTAAATCAAATATTTTAATTAGGTCAGTGTTAATTTTAAAAAAATTCGAAAGTGTGACGTACTTAAGGGGGGTGGGGGTTCCCCGAGATTTGTGACAGTTTGTGACAGGTGGGGGGGGGTGTCAAAAATAGCGTGACGTACTTCATGGACGGCCCCAAAGAACAACCACATATTTAAACATGTTTCAGTGTTATAAAAGGTTTTTGTAGCGTAAATTATTCAAACAAACTACAAAGTGGTTTTAAAAATAAACAGAACGATTTTGTTAATAAATTACTGTTAAAACGGTTATTTATAAATGAACTTTATTAGGGAAGGAGAAGTAGAATTAAGTTGTCAATGCCGAGATGTGTGGTATCCTAACCAGAGGCGTCACTAGGGTTGGTGTCACCCAGTGCGGTAGCTCATCGTGTCGAACCCTCACGAATTAACCCCATAGACCTCCTTCGAGTCTGCTAATGCCAAATACATGTAATAGGAACATACATAATTTTACATTTTGGTGTCACACGGTGCGGTCCGCACCACCCGCACCCCCCCTAGTGACGCCTCTGATGCTTACATATTTTTAGATACAGGAGAAATACGTCTGTTCTAGTTCCCATGTTTTATGGTGCCCCTTCTCCGTGATCCAAATTCCTTGTTATCTTTTCCTCTAACTTCATTTGAATCATTCACAAATTGTATACGATTGTGTAGAAGCGTTGGGCAATGGGGGAAATATATATATAGTGCGTGTGTGTTTTAAAGGGTTTATTAACATCTCATAATATCTATAAAATAAAATAAAATTTGTTTTTGTAACAAATCTTTGATAAACCTATGTATTTAACTAGTCCTTGAACTTGGAAATACAATCTCTGAGTTGTCAGCCATGGGACAGAAATATTCTGTCAAATTAATGCCACGATCTTTATTTGTCTGACGGTCGTGTCAGAAAACGGAGGATTTCCTAGGAAACGGAAGCAATGAAGATGTCCGGACTAATCAGAGTTGGATCGATGGGGCCACCGCTGCCCCCCCCCCAACGCTATCAGTTGCCGTGACGTTATCGTGAGTTAGTGCACTTGATGCGTTCAGTATCTTCGACTAAAATCAAATATTTAGACGGCAATAAAGAATACATGACGCACGGGTAGGTGGGAGCGTGTGTGTGTGTGTGAAATCAGGTGTGGATCCAGGAACATTAAGATAAGTTAATCCATCTACATGAAATTTTTGTTATCCTGAGCAGAGGCGTCACTAGGGTTGGTGTAACCCAGTGCGGTAGCTCACGGTGTCATCCCTCACGACTTACCCCATAGAACTTAGAACTCCTCTGAGTCTGCCAGTTCCAAATAACGGGAACATACAGAATTGTACGTCTTGGTGTCACCCCTTGTGATGGTGTGACTCGGTGCGGTCCGCACCACCCGCACCTCCCCAGTGACGCCTCTGATCCCGAGTGGTAAAACTGTAAATCTATTTTAAAAAAAAATTATTTAAAAATCTATAACAAGCACATTATTATCATTAAAAAGGTATATATTATTTGCCCTGGGGAGGGGCTTTGGAAAGATCGGATTCTGATATTGAGGGGCCAACTGAAAAGATGACGGTGAGCGATGGATGATGGAGGGTATATGAATTTAAAGATTATAACTTAAAAATAATATAATTAAAAAATTAGAAATTTTTTTTTAGAAAATACTTTAGAATTACACTAGAAATTAGAAAATAATTTAATACTAATTTTTATAGCCTATATTTAAAACACACAAAAAAGCTAAAATTGTAAAGACTCGTTATTTTCCGTTTTCAGCTATAGAAGAATGGATACATATTTTAAAAATGCCAACCACATACTGACCGCTTTCTTAACTTCAAAAACCTTTTAAAGATACCGCTTTTTTTCTTATAAAGCACTACATGATTGATTATGTCGCATGCCATTTGAAACCAACAAAGTTTCAGTGGCAAGCCTTGGCAGCTTGGGTTTGGGATCAATGTTTAAAAAAAATAAAATAACCGTGCTGACATTTCTCAATGGTTGCGTGTTATCTGATGTAATATCAGTAACAGCAAATGTGATTAGAAAACATGACAATCAAACATAGTGTCTTTGTTATAACTCTTTGGATCTTTTGTCTTAACTTTTAAAAGCTCTCTATGGCAGCGTGATGCCAGCTCATGGAATGGTCTAGAAAACAGACGATACAATTTTTTGGCTCACCATTAACTACATGCAGCTGAAACGCTGCATTTACCTATTTAAAAGCCTGATTGCAGTCTCACCCACATTACTTTAGCTGAAACGCGGTAGCTATAATAGTCTCGGGCGTGAATGCAAGACCAACCACCGCGTGTTGTTTTCTCCTCATTTATTACCATTCAACAGTGTTGTTAAATTTCTCAGGTGGCTGTCTTGGCTCAGTGTATTCAAATTCAACAGTTTTGTAAGGTTTCTCAGATGGCTGGCTTATCTCTGTATTCTCTACAGTTTTGTACAGTTTCTCAGCCGCCTGGCTTAGCTCCGTAGACTGAACAGTTTTGTAAGGTTTCTCGGGTGGTTGGTTTAGCTCAGTAGTTGTGCAACGTTTCCTTACGGAGGGATGCTTCGAAATATTTATTTGTGTTCTTTTTTCTCCAACTCTCCGTTTGCTAGCATGTTTTGGCACGTCCCCGGCATTTAATACTCATAACTCATGGTATGTTCTGGGCATTTCATTTAATACTCGTGGTATTTTCCAGACATTTAGATATCCTCATATTTTATAAAGTACTTAGGATTTATCATTGATTTTCATATGCAAATCCTATGTAAAGTCATTAGGCTGCACTACAAACTAATCACACATAATGGGTAATTACTTTAGGAAACGCTTCTACTTGCATGTTCTTAATCTAATAATTACTTCTTTGTAATGTGATGACTCTTAATTATCCCATCCTAGTTTCATTCAAATTTCTGTCCTATATATTTTCACTTTGCTGAAACTTTTTAACAACCAAATGATATGTTGTTTTTTGTTTGTTTGTGAAAATAAAGACGAAAAAAGACCAATTACTTTTTTCAAAATTATGAAGAGCATGAAAAGGAAGAGGGAGCAAATATAGAGACCATTAGGCATATTTTAAGACTCAAATAATGAAATAGAACAGACAAAACTGGATTTTAATTAGGTATACTATGATAATAATAGTCTCCCACCCAAAGCTGGAATTAAAACAGAAACTAAGCCAAGTAATATCAAATGTATGTTATATTCTTTTATAGTTTTATTACGTTTTTATTAACTTGCTTTCGTTCCAGTCCACAATTTTTCAAATTTGCCAACCTAAATTAAACCACTTCTGATGGTCCAAGAGATCTCACAATTTTACCATAGATAGATCTTGGATGACAATGCAGTGATTTAAGGTTGGGCCAGACTATCAAATGCTCGCTGATCAAACGCACTATTTTATTGGCGAATGCAGATGTAATAGAAGTAAACATTAATCACGTGACTTGACTTTACAGCTGATCTTAATTTTAATGGCTGCCACTTTCTTCGATTCTAGTCTAATTATTATATATCAGCTCTTCTAAATGGTAATGAAAACAAGGATAATACGCTAATATTCACAATGAAAACAAATCCTCAGCATACCAAATGGTCTTTAAAATCTAATAATATCTACGCGACGTCTTCACTTTAAAGGACAAAATTTGAATCGAACAAATACTCTGATCATACTTTGTGACATAATAATAATAGTAATAATGCTACTAGTACTTCTACCTTACTACTACTACTACTACTACTACTAGAAATAGTCTGCTGTTACTGATCACTGATAAGTTATCAAGTTCAAGAAACTTCAAAATCATAATGGTAAGTTCAGTTATTATTATTTTTTTTATATTATAGCTTAGTTTTTATGGAAAGCACATAAATATTATATTATTAATTTAAAAAATATTAATATATTAATATCTAAATTTAATATTATCAATATGGACCATAGACCTGGAATGTATGAATCACTTTTAATTAATTAATAATAACTTAATAACAAAACATAATTGTCATATTATTAATATTATTATCGAATGAATTTGCTTATTTATATTATAATACAAATAAATTTTATTAAAATATTAGCCTAATATTAAAAATAGGGCTGCGGAAAATAACAATAAATTAATCGATTAATCATTAAAAATAAAATTTAATTAAAATTTAAGAAAATATTTTGAATATTTTTTTTTCCAATTTATTATTAATTTATATTTTTTGTAACTAGCATACTTTTCCCTTGTATTATTTTTTATTTATTTAGACGCGCATACGTAAACTAAAAGGTTTTTCTACATTATTTCTTGCATAGCAATGAAAGAGTAAAACATAATTAAATTACCAAAACAATGTGTAAATTTCCAAATTTTAGCAACATGTCCTTTTTTAAATATATTGAGTTTTAAATATTTTTTTTAAAGATAGTTAAAAATATGCAAATTTGTTTTTCAGAAAGAAAAGACTACATCCAATAGCACTGACTTTCATTAGATGATGACAGCATGTTTGAATCCTATTCAATACCAAGTCACTCTACTAAGTTATTGGAGCAAGAGATATAAAAAAATTAATTTAATTATGAAGAATGAAACAAATTCCTCATTACTATTCTTACTACTTACATAAATGTATTTAAATTCATTTTTATCCTCTTTCTGTTATTACAAGGCTAAGAGACGTTAATATGTTTTAGATTCAATACTACCACAAGACTTGTAAAATAAGCAAATTATTTTGAAAATCATGAAATATCACCAGATCATTTCAGTAGTTATCATGATTAGAAACTAGTTACCAACCATCTGAAATTTATATCAATAAATGTTTAATAGTATTGTAAATATTTTTTTTTAAAACAACCAAAATTAGGTTACTGTTTTAATTGTAGTTGTATCAAATTACTCTATGTTGAGGCAATTTTGTTCCTTGCCTAAACACAAAAATTTAAAAGCCATCACTGCTAGAATGATATTGAGAAGTTGAAAGATTAGGATTGAAAGGCGTAAGTACTAAAATAGATTTGGGCTCTATTTAACATTTTTTTCTCCAATTTGTAGAGAATTGATTAGAGTAATAGTAATAAGACCAAAGAAAAGATGAATATCTAATAAATAAGAATTTTAATGAATCTAAACAATTTGAAAGGAAAACAAGTAATCAATAATCAAAAGTAATGCATTTAAATTAAACTAAAATAAATGTTTGTTTAAATAGGAGTTATTATTAAATAATCTGTTGTGAATGTTTTTTGAAAAATTAATAAGTTTCTAAATCTATGTTTGATTTATACAAGTTATAACTAATAATTAAATCTAAACATTACTTGTTCCTTTCAATGCTACATACATTTTTAATATATTGTATATATATAAATATAAATATAATGTATATAAAATAATATATATATACACAATGATAATTACATGATTTGAGCACCTATACACAAATGCAGTTTCAAAATGTATTCAAAAATAAAGTTATGGTTTTTAATGTGTCTTTCATTCAAATTTTGACAATAAATTATAGTGAATAATCTTGTTTCTACATAAATATTAAAGAGTAAAAGTGTTTGGGACTTGAAAAAAAATTTAAGAAAGTGAAAGCTAATGAGTGCAATATTTCATAACAGTATATATATGTTTTCATTTTCAGATTTGGCTTTTTAGCAATAAATTTTAACAATCTTCCATTTTCTAAAGTTTAAAAAGAAAAATATTATTAACTTAATATCCTGCATTTTTTTCAAGTAAAAATAATATGGTTTTTATTTATAAATAACCTGAATACACCTTCTGATTACATCTTAGTGTCTGCTATGTTTTTATTACATATAATTTATTTATAAATAAATAAAATAGTTTAGGCCATGTTGCATTAAACTGTAATAAATTGCTACTTTTTATTTAATTATACATTTTTTATTTTATGTTTGATGAAATTTTTGTATTCAGTCCTGTTTATAATACACATCACTCACCTCAAATAAAATTGTAAGTGCATATGGATAATATTGGTCAGAGAATTTTGCAATATATGTGTATAGTGCAATAACAATTGAATTGAAGTTTTATGGAATAAGTAAGTTATAGGACAGTTACATTTTCTTAGTTATATTTGAAGAGAATATGATTAAATTGTTTGTATAATATTTCAAATGATAGTGATAAGTCTAATACTAATAGTAATAGTAGGTTAGCTTTTAATTTTTTTTAGTTGTATTAATTTTTTTAAAACTTATTAAATATGGGTCTTTAAAAAAGATGATTCAAAGTAGCTATAGGTTTTGTATTTTATTTGGATTGTTGTTTTTCTTGTACATGCACCAATTAAAAATATATTCAACAAAGTTGAAAGTATTGGCCAGCCAGACATAATGTAACCAGAGGTAAAATTAAATAGGGGGGAGGTGTGGACCGCACCGGGTGACAGTGGCATAGCCAGGGTCATCTGCGCCCGGGGACATTACACAAATTCTGCGCCCCTTCTCGGACTGACAGATTTTTCCTTAAAACAAATTGTTTGCAATCGCATAGAGAATTATTAGTCCGTATTGTAATTCATTAAAATACCAGATACTTTGAAAATGAACCATATAAATCGTAAAATTTCAAAAAATTTCTGGGGGGCTCATTGAGCCCCCAGAATTTGTCGGTCCGGGAAGGGGCGCAAACTTTGCGTCATGTCCCCGGGCGCAGATGACCCTAGCTACGCCACTGGTCATTGCATCAGCATTGTTATGTTATTGTGACCGACAGTCGGCTAGAGGTATGTTAACATATTCCAGTTTCTCTACGATAACCCTTTCAAGGCTTGCTGCGTCTTTGGAATGTATATGAACAAAACCTAAAATGATTCTTTAATGGTTACTTTTTTAGTTTGAAAATCCACATGGCGCCCCTTAATGCTCAATGGGGGTGCCAAAATCATGCTTGCCAACTGGTTTGTAAAGAAGATATTTGTGGAGCTCCAAAACCTAACGTGGCGCCCGGGGACATATGTCCCCCTGCACCTCCTAGCTACGCCACTGCTGGGTGACACCATCACAAGGGTGATACCAAACTGTAAAATTCCGTATGTTCTGTTGTTTGGCGGAGGAGTTGTTTTGGTTTTTTTTGTTGTTGTTTTTTTTTGTTTCCGCACGGCAAAGCTCTGTGACGTCATCTTGGAGGGGTGTCTAAGTTTTTTGTGGCGGGGTAATAAAATAGGAAAAAATTGCCAATAAGTAATTATGTATAAAATAAATTAACGTAAATATATATAGGCATAGGCCCAATTAACTAATTAAAATAAGGGGCCGTCCATAAAGTATGCCACGCTATTTTAACTCCCCCCTCCACCCTGTCACAAATCTCGGAACCCCCCCCCCACCTAAAGTACGTCACTCTTTCGAACAAAACTAATTTTTTATTAACACAAACTGTCACACAAGTTTTTCCCCTGTCACACTTTCTTACACCCCCTCCCCCCTCTGGGCGTGACTTACTTTATGGACGGCCCCTAAGCTTAGGCGTAGGCCTTAGCCTTAGGCTGAACAAAATTTGATTAACAAAGTATTGAAATATAATTTAGAGTTATAGTTATAGATCTAGACTCTTGGCAAGCTTTTTATTTTTTCTTGTGTTTATGATCAAGGAGGGGCAAAATAATTTTTTAAACATACCTTCATCTATCTTATAACATCATTATTAATTATTAGTTCTATTTCATAGATTCGAAATAACGAATTTTTTTTGCGTAATTTAAATTTCTACGAACGATGGCAGACTCCTTAGCCACAGTAGTAATGAATATTTAAACATATTAACTCATTTTTAAACATGAGCCATAGTTATACTCATTCTACACATTCATTTGAATATTTTGAATTTAAAGTTGAAGTCTTTAAAATATTATTTTTTTAAAATTTATTTTCATTCTTTTAATTTTAAAAAATCTCTGTTTTTAAAAGCCTAATTTAAATAAAATGCATATCTACTTCGTAATAAATCGTATATTGTTGTTGTTTTGACATTTTTTAAATAATAATGATTTGATAAAAATTTGTTTGATCACGAGCAATTTTATTAAATTAATAGCACATCGTAGTCAACTTAAGCAACTCTCCGATGATGAACTTTGAACTTCAATTTGTAATAATTTACCATGTGATATGGAGGTTGCGTAATAATACAAAAATATTTATAGTGCGTGTGTTTGATCAAATGCTTGATCAAATGCTCGATGGCATTTGATAGTGTGGCCCAACCTTTAATATGACTAAAAACTTTGGGCGGGTGTTTGGTATAAAAATTAAAGATTTAAAATTGAGAAGGCAAAAGAGATATCTTTAAGTGAGACAATGAGTGAACTGCATATGTAAAACCTCATAAGCGCCCACTCACATTTTCAGTCATATTAAATGAAAGTACTTGAACTTAAAACTTTTAAATTATTTTCTTCTTTTTAGTCTACTTATAAAAACGTTTTTAAAAATCTTTTTTTACCTCTGTTTATAAATATATATATATAACATTCCCATTCCAATAACTTAAAATTTTCATGGTTATGTTATCATTACAACAGAGAAATAGTTACTTTCACTTTTGCAAACCCATGGACTTTTATGATAGTGAAAGAAACTGCACATAATAAAAATAGTACAAAATGAAATTTAAAATGTGACATGGTTTAATTCATTTTAACTTCAAGGCAATAAAATATTTTTTTAAAAAAATATTTGCCATGACATAGGTGAACTGGTCAAATTAAAAAAATCAATTAAGGTTACATTTATAGCTACAACAAAATCCAATAATTCCATCTTTTCAACTTCAAGCAATCTTATTTTTTTTTCCACATAAAAATTAACAACAAAATGACCAAGGAATTAAATTAAATATATATTTTAAAAACTTAATATATATTAGATATGCCCTTGGGTGGGTCTTTGATTTAGGAGCTTTGGGAAGGTGTGTGGGGGGAAAAGATACTGAAGTTGCAAATGGATGAACATTTTTTTAATTTTGTCAAATATGTTTTTAAAACTGAAATCCATGAATTGAAATCTCAAGTTAAGAGTGTGACATGATTTGAAAGGAAACTTGTGCTACAATTTTACTAAAAATGAACATAAATACTTAGGAAAATGTGTAATTTCAATACATATTCATCCAATCATAAATGCACAGAGACCTTAATTTTATGTTAAAAGTGGTGAAATTAAGTATTAGCATTTCTTTATATTTCATTCGGGAATTCTTTCTCACACATTTAAAAAAAACATTCTAAACTTTATCAATTTATCTGGACCATCACTCTAAAGTTTGAATTAAATCTTGAAGCTTCTGTCTTGCTAACTGCACTCGTTGCTCTTGTCTGTGAATATCATCAGATGAGACAAGAATCTAGAGATAAAAGAAGTCAATAAAATAGTTTATAACAGATGGTTGTGGATTTTGGTATATTCCTTGAACAATTCAGCAGCAAAATTTTCTCATCTTACTTCTCATTGTATTCACAATAGATTTAACTAAATGAGGTCTCCTTGTTCCTTTATATGGAGGTCGATATGGCAAAACTTGCAATTTTTTAAATCACTTATATTAACTTCGCGGCCGTCTCTGTCGTCATCTCATCATCTCATGGGCGGGCGGGCGGAAAAACAAAAGTCGAAAATGACCCACTTCCCGTGATCCGATCGAGCTGAAATTTGGCACACGGACCCGTCTGACCTAACAATGCATCGTATCAAAATTTCAGATCGATCGAACGTACCGTAATTAAATTAATGCATTTTTAGTTTATCCTTATATGAGGTATGTAATTCAAATTCACGGTTTGTTATTGTTTTTTTCCCACGTGAAAGTTTGAGTTGACGCGTTGAGGCGACCCGTCGAAGCGCCGGGGCACTTTTGTTTACATTTTACGTGTCTCGCTGAGCTCGCTGAATTGGTGACCAGACTTTTCCCCTCTCACCCCAGGGTTATGAAGCAAACTTCAGTTAAGACAGATTCAGTCTGTAAATGTTTGAAAATAATCAATACTGTTAGTTATGTCTCATATATAAGGGATTTATAGTCAAAAACTTTGTTTTTACGGGTTTGTTTTATTTCATAGATGCTCAGTACATTATCTATTGAAAGGTACTTACATTCCTTTTGCTGTGCACTTTAATATTTTTTTTGTTTAATTTGTGTATTTATTATACTTTTGTTTTCTCCCCTATTGTTGAAATATTCATTGCTTTGTTGTATTTAGCCCATAACAGTAACTTGTTTCACTTATTTCTTTCCACCTTACCTGATTGAAGTCTATCATCCCTTTATTATCATGTATTAATTGGTTTAGAACCAATAATGCATATCTTGTTTTAATATTATAAAATAAACAAATTATAACACACATAAATTTGGTCTCCCATAGGTCAGTGGTTCCTAAAGTGTGCAGCGATTGTTAATAAGAAGTTTTCAAACAAGATAATTTTTAATTTACTACTATTTTGATATATTTTTTATAGAAATTCCAGATAGATTATAAATTTATTTTAAGATAACAAGGTTGTTAACATAGTAAAATTAACTCAGCTAAATATTTCCTTAGAACTTCTAAAAAAAGTGTTAGAACTCATAAAAACTCAAAGTGAAGTTGCTCCATGATGCTTTTCAAACATTAAATGGTACTCTGGTTCCCTCTAAGATTCGTTGGTCTGTGTGCAAAGTAAAAAAAATGGTGTGAAAAGTAGGCCTGTCAACGGGTACCCGAGCAATTACCCGGGTAGTAAAATTGCGCCCGGATACTCGTGAAAATGTTACTGCAATGTCTATACCAAAGGTGGTCGAACTGCGGCTCTTCTGTGTTAACATTTCGGCTTGCGAATAATTAATCAAATTTAAACTTTTCATTTGAAATATAAACTATGAAATACATTTAACAAGAAAGCGCTTAAAAAGAAATAACTGCCAAACGGAAATAAAACACGGTCCCGACAAACTACAATGTATTTTGGTACATTTTTTCCCCCTTGAAACATGAAACAAAAATCCTTAAAAACAAAAAGGTTTTGGATCTTTGAATTGTTCATGTAAGGAAAATAGAACATAACGCCTGATAACTAGGAAGGGCAGGAAATGACAAGAATGACCTTGGCTTTGACATACGCCGCACATCTTTGTTACCGATTGAGACGAGTCAGTGTTGTTTATCTAATCCCCCCCCCACACACACTCACTCCTTTCTCCACTCCTATTCCCACCATACTTAAAAAAAGAAATACCGGCTATATTCTTGGGTTTTTGAAAAAATAATATTTTAATTGTTGAATGAACTAATTCACTTCGGCACCCCTCTGCTCATTGTTTTTACAACAATGTACTATAGTAGTATTTCAATGTCATCATTTTTACATTGCTGATTCATTACACCTAAATTTGCATTTCCAAAATAAACAAAGAAGTATATGGCTAATAGCGGACATGACGAACATTTTGAGATATTTCAAACAGGTAACCCGGGTACCCGTTCAAATTTTGGACGGGTACCCGGGCAGCTTTTTTCAACAATATTGACAGCCCTAGTGAAAATTTGCACAGCATCCATTTTTGTGCAATATTTTATTAAATTTGCTGCGAGGTAATTCTAAACTGATGCGCAGCGTTGGTCAGACATCTGCGCAGCCCCGCAGCTTAAAGGGATTATTGTCTGCAATATAATTTAGTAAAGTCATAGACTCCATAACAATCCTGTCAAAAGCATTTGAAAAAATAAAATTTAAAATTCAACATATCCCTTGCTTCTAAAACTGCGGCTAAATAATTTTTCTATAATTTTTTAAAAAGCTACATCAGCATACTATTAAATTAAACTAAATACAGTAGAGCCACGTTTTAACGCTAACCTGAGGTTGCGAAAAAGCGGTGAGAGAAGATAAAAGAAAATCAATATAGCGGCAATATATTAACATGTGCTTGAAATTTATTTATGTACATGGTGTGCACTCATAGATGAATGTACATGAGTATGCTTTTGGAATTTGTTTTTTTAATATTAATTTATTTATTTTTCACTCTACCATCTTTTAGAAATGAAAATCAAACTTTAGTAGTAGTGGAGTCATAATGAGGTTGAATGAATGCTTGCCAATCACAACTACTCTTCACAAGTAAATTGTGTTATTTTATAACATGGTTAGCGGTTAACAGTTCCTAAGATCAGGACTGGTCCTGTTTAATCTGGGTTGACTGCCCAGAGTTCATTTTATGGTGTGTTCAAGTTAAGTCAATCAAATCTTTAAAAAAACAATAAGTTTTAATAACAATATAATTCCGGTGAGTTGAGGATTGTAAAATAATCTTTTGAACTTTAAAAAACAAATCCCTTATGATCACAGTTTACTCCTTAGCTTGGCTCACGATGTTTTATTATTATAATATTTGTTGTGTGAATTACCAGATGACGGGCATCGCGCAAGAGGTAAACAGGATGTCATGCACTGCTTTCATGTGATAGCTCCAGCAAGGTAACCGATGTTAAGTGGAAATTTTTGCCCTCTTTTGTGCTTGAGATATAAGGGTTCAGCAACATGAAAGAATTGACATAACCAATAAGAAATTGCTAAAAGAAAGAGAGAATTAGGTAAAGCCACTAAATAAACATTGTCTTAATAGGGTCAAAATAACTGAGTTCCACAGTAATGCATTATTATTTTATTAAAAACTAGCTGGGGTACCCGGCGTTGCACGATTTAAAAAATAGTAAACAGATTTGAAAAAAGAATAGAATTCCACACCGTTGGACCTAGGGTGCTGAAATTTTGCATGGGACCCTCATTTGACCCGGGACAGGTCATAGGCTATGTTTCAACCCTAGGTGACCACCCCTAGATTAACCCAACCCTAATCAGGGTCACCTTGATTTACTATTCTGTTTATTGATGCTAAGAAGTGTGAATTAAATAAAACTAATTATTGTTGTTAAGAAGAATAAATGAAATTAATCTCGTTATTTCTCAAGATCTTATAAAATTGAATGTGGGATAAAATCTTAAACATTACCCGAAAAAAGAGATTTGGTGCCCCCGGCCCGGAAGAAATGGACATTATGAGTTCAGTGCACTGAACTATTTTAATAAAGGCTCTCACGTACTTATATACCAAGTTTGGTCAAGAATCATTGATTTACACAGTAGCTAACGCTCAAACTAATCTTTATAAAGCTCATATAAGCAAAAAAGCAACATAATGGGCTCCCTTACCCTAGGGGTGGTCACCTGGGGTTGAAACATAGCCTATGTATGGGTGAAATGAGGGTCCCATGCAAAATTTCAGCACCCTAGGTCCAACGGTGTGGAATTCTATGGGTAACAAACTAACAAACAAAATTTCATCTTTATATATTAGATTATAATTGTTTCATTTATTCAAAATACTTAGGATTAATAATAAATGAGAAACTATCATGGAATCCCTATGTCAATTAAGTTTTTAAAAAATCAAACAAAACCTTAGGCTTTATAAAAAGAAACTTCAACAAATGTAATAAAAAACTTTTATGATATAAAACTAAAATGCTACCCCACTTTGGTGAGACCTGTACTAGAATACGCATCTTCTGTATGGGACCCATCCACCAAAGAAAACATTGATAAACTAGAAAAAATTCAAAAAAGAGCTGTCCAGTTTCATTACTGGAGAATATTCAAAACTTACAAGAATAACACCATTAGTTAAATCATTAAACCTTGAAACACTAGAGGACAGAAGAACCAAGAGTCAAGTATTAATAATACATAAAGCAATTAATTCTAATTTAGAAATACAACACAAAGATAACTTAATACAACCCACAGATAGACATAAGGATAAAAACTCCTTCCTTATTCTGTATGCAAGAACAAACACATACAAATTCTAGTTTTTTCCGCCCGGGATTCGGGCGTGGAATGGGTTTCCTGAAAAAACCAGGAAAACCAACACTTATACAACATTTAAAAACTCTAATAAGAATGCAGGACTAAACACAAACCATAGATAACCCTAGGATGCAATAATCTTCTGTATAGAAGGAGTGTCTATAACAGATAAGATTCATAGATTCTAGTACAAAAAAAGTTTAAATATATAGGATGAAATTAGTGAACCGAAATGTTTTAGAAACACTGCTATAGAATGGCCAAAAAAATATACAGGCTAATAAATGTATAAGCTTAACCAAGGATAATATAATAATTTTAAAAAATTGATATCCTCACAAACCTGTTGAATGTGTGGTTGTTGAGTGTCCATATTAATACTAGGATTCTTCAAAATGACTTGTTTGCTTGCTCCTTGTCCCACCACAGGTCCTGTATTTATGTGTAATGCTGCCGATATGCTCTGTAACACATTCTCTGTAGTCAGCTCTGGACCAATACCTTAAAAAAATATTGGGAAGAAAAAAAGCTTAATAAAGTCAATCTCAGGTAAGGCAAATTACATTCATGATCTAAGTGCTGGTATCGGTATCACAAAACAGTAAAAAGATTGCAACCTTAGTTTTCCACTGGTCAAACGTAATTCTTAAATAGAAATTGCCACAGAAGTTTAAAAAATTGTTTTTACTGTTTTTTTGTGGTCTGGTTTAACACTTCATAGCATATTTAGCATAAACTCACTTTGAACTTGTTTTGGTAACTCCATAGAAGGAATAACTTCCTCATTACTGTCACAAGCTCGTAAACCTTGGAGACGTTTTTCCCAGAATATCTGTAAATTCATATATTTTTCAAAACATGTTTGTTCCAATATAAAGAAAAAAACAAATCATGACTCAATATTATCGGTTGCCAGGGTATTAGAAATATGCAGAAACTGCAACTTACTACACACTATATTTCATAATATATCCTCACCCCCCCACCACACCATATAGTTGGTAGAGCAGTAATATCTCAAGTTTTAAAGAAAATTCTATCCATTATTGTTCTAACTTCATTTAAGTTTTGCATTTAGGGTATATGCCCACAATGAGTCAATGTGTTTTAAATTGATATAGTAACATTAAAAATTTACTTTTATAATATCATCCACATACATATTTGCACATCTTCTTTCCTCCATTTAAGTGTGATTAATTAAGTTAAAAAGTTGCATGATTAATTTCAATCATTTTAAAGTTAACTTTACAAAAATATCTAGTTCATAACATTTGGACAGAGATATTGCTATACTCAAAAATAAAATATGTCCACTTTTCATGAGGCTTACTCTGTGCTGTCTAGGGAAAAAAATAGAAAACTCCCTGCCTACGCCATCCCCCTACACACATACATTATTTCAATGATTAATACAAATTAGTACAAGGCATACCTCTTGTACCTAAATACATGAACAGTTTTACGCCTTGCCCCTTTTATCGAAGAATGTACAAAATTTTTCTTGAAAAATAAATTTGATGGGGTATATTTTAAGTCTGCAAATTAATTGCGTTCTGCAATAATAAATGCAACAGCATTTGTTAAAATATATACTTAAAAACTTCAATTATAAATCAGTAAACATGGATGGTGGTGCAAAAACTCAATCTCTTTCTGTAACTATAATTAGATTCATAAAATTTAAATTGATTATTTTCTTTCAAAATAAACAAAATTAACTACCGGAGTTTTCAAAATTATTTTATTAAAAAAGAAATTGGGAAAATAATCTTACAAACCCACTGAACACAAATTTTACCCTGTTTGGTTCATTTCAGGGGAACATAACTTCATGCTTTTTTTCTAAATCGTGCATATGAAAATAACAATGACTTATTCTCAAATATATACATGTGTAAATGGACTTTTTCAAAACTTGGAGGTTCTTTTTATAACCTTCAAAAACTTTAAAACACAAGGAAAAAAATAAGAAAAGAAAGAAAGAATTCAGTTATTATGGATGTTGAATAGCAAATGAGTCCCCATAAAAATTTGAGTACTAGACTATGGCCATAAGCAAACTGAATACCACAGAATTCTTTTTCTACAGAAATGATAAGATCAATAACAAAGAAACCTGTTTTGGTTGGTCTTGGATCCCATGTTTAAGTTCAGCTTTTGATTTGCTTTCATTTCTGTTTTTGATTACTGTTACAGGCTGCTTAAATATAGATGCAGTTTGCCTGATTGGTAGCACTAGGCTTGCATCATGCCTGACACCTGATTTTAAAATAAATATGTTTAATAAGTTTTGAGGGTTGGTTATCGATGTATCAAAATAATGAAAGCACTTATAAATATATTTTTAATTTACCAACTTTATAATACAAATTTTTTTAAATGTGCACACACAAATTCAAATTAGCCCTTGTTGCAAGGAAATGGGGTTTTCCACAGAATCTCTTTTCCCAATTTCATTTTTAAAATGAAAGATATTGATTATGAGTTCCTGAAAAAAAAATATTCTTAGTCAAAGATGCCTTGGTATTCCAAAGTACTGGTTGATACAAAATAGAACTATTAAAATGATTTAAAATTTAGGCCAAGATATCTTCCAGAAAAGATAGGCCAGAAAAGTAACTGAATTATAAGTTATGTGTCAGAAGGACAGATTTGTTAATTAATTGACACCCTTCCTGGAAAACTAATAACCTGTATCTTCCCGTGACAACTTTCATTTCCTATAAAAAAAATATTTAAAAAATAAAACAAACAAAAAAACAATGTATTAGTCTCCCTAGCCTTACCCAAGTGTCCAATAAATGCAGTAATTTATAACAATTTACAACATACCTCTTGCAAAGTCATAAGATGAACCTTTTTGTCTTTTGCTTTTTCTACATGCACTGTAAACAGTTCTTCCTGTGCGGAAATCAAATGCACTTAAATCAAATGCTTCACCAAGAATGCGAGCAAGCTGGGGTTTGCTTCGAATTTTTTTACCATCAGGTCTGAAAAGAAATGATGGACATATTACAACTAATTACTACTGTTAATGAATGTTATCTGATTCAACGAAGCCCAAGACAGTCACTTTAACTTCAATTTTAAGTCTGTCACTATGTGAACTGTGTGACTTGTTGAATAATGAATCAGACTATTAATATAATAACTCGTAATAGACTTGTCATATTATGCATTTAGTAAAGGTCAATATTTATAAAAATAGAATGTAGTCAATAATAATAGTAGTATTTATAGTTATAACCACAGCTTGTAGTTAGTGCTAGTACAGTGGCACAGAGGTTTCTGTTTCCAGGGGCAAATGCAAATATGACACTACATAACGTTACTTTCACATCGATATGTTAGAAATACAAAGTTGTCTGCTTTTCCTTATGGCAAAATCTTTAATAGCACTGTCAACGTTCACTTTATCAGTCAAAAGCCAAAATAGCCAGATTTTCCATTTTTTAACAAAATTATTTTACAGACGCTCCTTCTGTGCAAAAGATTCTTGCATCTTACGTTTTTATAAGAACGCACAGACCATACTGGTCTGTTGGCAAGTGATGTAGTCTAACTTCAAGCATAAAAAACTTTAATAAATTAAGTAGGCTTGAATTCATTCATTCACTTTTATTGCCGTGAGATTTTCAAAAGTCACTGTTAATCCATGTCATGCAAGATAAGAACTCTAGTTTGAAGAAATGGTCATCAACATCGAAAAGATAAGCTGGTGTAAAAGAATCATACATGTTTTTCAAATTTTATATCTGCTGAAACCTCTCATGAATTTTAACAGTAACCTTATCTAATGAAGAATAAAATTTTCTTCTCATCTCATTTTCATTCAGGGGATGAATCTTTTCTTCCACAGCAAAAATGTGCTCTATCGTTCTTCATCTGGGAGCTTCCATTAATATAAAGTTTTCACATACTATTTCAGCATAGTTAATTCCAGATTCCTTTAATTTTTCTGTGAGTAGCACCTGCAAATCAAGACCTTCTGTTGATAAATAATATCCATTGCAACTAGCAAAGTTCCCATGCCTGTTTTTGTTTTTGGATACCTTTGTCATTTTTTCTGTTATTGTCTAAATTACATAAAAATGGCTCCATGGTATCATCTCTCGCACACAATCTTTTTTCCTTAAGTCTGTTTAATACCTTGTCAGAACTTCCTTGCGGTGTGTTGATATGGAAAAGAATGTATAACAATGTAAAAAAAATTACAGAACTTGTTTTAGTTAAAGCAACATGTAAAAAAAACAGGTTTAATGAAATGTTTGCCAAATGTCTAATTTACGTTTTTGAGTCTTTGTTGAACTGCTGAATGCTTTCCAGCCATGACATCAGCTTTATCATACGTTTGGCCTCTGCAGCCGATTATATTATTACCATCAGCTATAAGATTACTTGAAATCATTTCAGAAATGTAAATAGTTTCATTTTCATTTTTTCTTTAAAAGATTCTACAACTGCTTTCTGATTTTAATTCTTTGCTTAACATTTTGCACAACTTGACTTGTTTGTTCCTTATATAAAATATCTGAAGAAATTTTGAATATAATGAAATAATATTTGGTCTTTTGCTTTTGTACCTGAGAGATGTTGTGACTTACTTTATCCCATATACTACTTCAGCCATTTGTTTTTTCAGTTCAGGAGCATAAGTTTCCGAAGAATTTACATCCAATATGGAGTTTAAGGTTTTGACAGTAAAAGTTTTCACTTAGTTTAGAATAGCTCCTTCATTTCTTTAATTGAATTGATTTCTGCCTTGGATTTTCTTTTATTAAGTTAAAAAGCTACACTTTCTTTTAACCTTCTCATAGCTGATAAACTACAAAGAATTTTCCACTATCAAAGTGCCAGCCGGGGCATTTATCACCCAACACCATCCCCTTGCTATGCCACTGTGCTAGTAGTTACTAGTAGTAGTAAAGCAGTAAGTATTCTGTCGTACTTAGTAACTTAGTTTGCCCCATTTAGTCAAAATTACTCATCTTATCTATACAGACGCTCCTTCTATACAGAAGATAATTGCGTCCACAGACCATGACGGATGATATGTTGGCAAGTGATGCAGCGTTCACAGGCCACGGCCATGAGGGTTCCATGCATTACCCAGCTGCCTTTATTTCCCTAACTAGTGTTAGGAACCCATTTGAAGCTGGGTGGACTCAGGGATGTCCTAGGCCCCAGGAACAAATCCGTTCCTTCACATGGATTCGAACCCGTGACCATTGGTACACCAGCTGAGCGCACATGCCACTCACCACCGTGCCCCTTTACACAGGTCCCTAAGTTTATAGTCTATGGGACATGTAATAAGCAGTCTAACAGCCTTTTTATTTTGTGCTATATTTTAAACCTGTCTTTTTTATTTCATATACAGTGGGGCCCACTTAACTCGAGCCCTGGTTAACTCGCAAGCTCTATTAAGTCGAGGTTTTTTTTTGGAACCGCCAAATTCTCTCTTTGTCTTTGCATTTTTTCAGCGGTTAATTCGATTTTTTTAAAGTCGCTGAACCCTAATATTTCGAGCACAAAAGTGGGCCAAATTTGCCACTTAGCGTGGTTATCTCGATCCCCATGACCAATCGCCAGCTTTTGAACATGTTAGATGTGATTTTGTATAACAAAGGGAAGGCATCGAATTTCGCTAGGTCTGCTGGTGACGTCACAGCCCGCTTGCGCTCATCTCTCAGCGCTGTGTTGCTTCTGGTACTACACATGTATACCAATCGCCAGCTTTTGAAAATGTTAGTTATCGATTTTTTATAACCAACATCAAATTTCCGGCCTACGCGAGGTCTGCTGGTGATGTCACAGCCCCCTTGCGTTCAACTCTCAGCGCTGTGTTAGTTATAACTTACTTCTGGTACTATACCCATCGCCAGCTTTTGAAAATGTTAGTTATCGTTGCCACTGACCATCTCGCTACCATATTTTCGCGCGTGTCTTATAAAAAGTTTTACTATTGGTTACGTTTATCAGAGCTAACCAATAAAATTGATCCTTCAATAACAGTTGACGCACTCTTGTTGATCTTGTCTTTTCAGAGCTGTGTCAAATATAATAAAAGTTTGTATCGATAATCGACGTTGGTTTTTATTTTATATTTGTAAATTTCTGCTGTTAGTTGGTGCACATATACCTTTTGTTGTTAGCAAACATGTATGTACATTTTTATAGCATGCCTATCGCTTCATCAAACAAATAACGGCAAAAAAACAGACAGTTTACCCACCCCCACTCTAAGTCCATTGTAAGCTGAGGGGATCGTATGGAATAACAAAATGTACCGTATGCAGACTTGTTGTGCTTGGCAACCATTCATCCTTCAACCTCATTTTGACTCAAATACTAATGCTTTATTCTCATTGTTTCATTCATAAGAAGTGGCCGTGTGCAAAAGCCATTTAACTATTGGTTAGAATTAATTAAAATGTGTCAAAGTTGAAGGTTCAAAAGGAGTTCCTAACTTATTTGTGTACGTTTTTATAGAGAAGAGTTCGCTTTTTCATGAGTCATATATAGGTCATGATAGACAAATAACAGCAATGATGTTGTGTAAAAAAAACCTCCAAAAACACGTGGATGTACATTCTCATTTATTAACGCTAGTGATGAGACGATACCAAAATCATAGGGCGCTTACTGTAAACAAGGCTCCCCAGATTTTAAAATATATAACAGACTACAGACAGTTTACCCACCCCCACTCTCAATCTCCCACACCATTGTTGTTGGTTAGTCCGATTAGCACTCAAGTTACCGAAGGAATTCTGAGTCCATTGTAAGCTGAGGGGACGGGGTGGGCTATGTATTTGTGTAGCGTGTAAGGAAAGTCACCAGTCACCAGTGGACCCTGCGCACACGAGGTGTGTCGGGCAGGACTAGATGAATTCCTTATACATGTAGTTATGTACTAGGGGAAAAAAACTGCGCTAACGCAATAAAGGGTTATATTTAAACATGAACGGTTATTAAAAACAACGGTCTTAACAACCTTAGGAAAGATTGAAGAAATAGGGTCCCGATATTCCGATTAATCGTCCCATCACTAATTAACGCACATCATGTATATAATTATAAAGAAATTTCAAGCGCATGTTAATATTTTGCCGCCATATTGGTTTTCGTTTAACTCGGTGATCGGTTATCTCGGCGCCATTTTTCATACCCCGAGGCCCTCGACTTAAGCAGGCCCCACTGTAGTTATTTACTATTATTAATATCAATAAGTCCAATACTTTATTGTAATGTACCCTAGGTAGGTCATTGATGATCCCCCGCATAGCGGCGGTCCTAACCATTGAGACTTGTATGCTTTGCCGGGGTGGCGCCAGAGTGGTAGCGGGTCATAGTAAGGAAATTCCACCCCTCCTTGTGAGGTCAAACTTAGTGGGAGGCATCTTCGACTCTTTGTCCTGGATGCCCAGGTGGCCGCTTCAGAAGCGACCGCTCTGGGGGGTTTTCCCAGCTGTTACGTCCCTTTCTGGGGGAGAGGGCCAGATAGCTGGGAGGGTCTTCCAGGAAGACCCATGAAGAGCACTAGGCTCGGGGCTTCTGATTTTCTTTCACATGTAGGATCATTGTAATGTAATACTTAAACTATAACTTATAACTATAATACGTTCATTGTTTGGTATTGTTTAGTCTTGTCATAATTCAGAGGAAGTGTCTATTGGTACTTGACTAGAGTTTAAAAAGTATTGTTTTTATCAAGCATTTCTGGTCGTATGGTATTGTGTAGGATTGTTGTGCTGTAGTTGCAGGGTTCAAGTTTCAGATGGGGATTTTTTTTCTTTGCATTTGTCTTTTCAAACTCAATTTCTATTAGGATACTGGTTTCAATGCCCTATAATTCAATTATGAGGTTATGGTTAGGACACTTAAATTAGGTAATCATGGAGTATAGTGTTCATATTTATCCGACAGTTATTTAAATTGAGGGTCTCAAATTATCTAAATATATACTTAGAGACAATAAAATCTATACTATTCTAATAAAAGGCAAAGCCCTCACTCACTAATTCTCCAACTTCCCGTGTTGGTAGAAATCTGATATTTTGGGAATTAGGATACTGGCAAACAGTTGTTTCTTTGTATTAGATATTTCATGAATGATCTTTTTAGCCGGGGAAGCCACAAGGCCGATCCCGTAGTACAGATAAAGCATGAGCAAGGAACCAATCATCCGATTGACTAATTAGTTTATTTTGAACCTTTAAACCTATTAAATATTTTATACCTTAGTTACATGTTTAAAGATATGCTTTACAAATATGAAAATGAGCGCAAAATAGTAGAGTACCAATAGCCGCAGCCTAATGCTATTAGTACTGATAGCAATACAATAATACTAGGGGTCTACCAATATACATTTTTGCTGATATTACCAATATTTTTTTGCACATATGAGATTTTTATTTTTAGATAAAATAAATTAATACTGTAATAATTGAAATAAAATAACACATCAAAACATTTTTTATTAATAATAACAAAAACAATATTAAATATAGATTTAGATTAATTTATAATTTTTACAAACTACTTTAACTCAAACAATAGTCATTGCAAATGGCACGCTGTATCGGGGCGGTACATATTAATACTAGGACTCTTTTAGTTCTTTCAATACCGGTATCAGGATTGATATATTAATTTGTTGAGATATTTATAAATCTTAATGAAATTTTTTTTTCTCTTTCTGAATCTTTTTTGTCAAAATGTCACTTATTATGAAATATTGGTGACGTCAATACCGGGACCTATACATGCTACCGGTACCAATATAGCCGATATCCTGATATCAATTATCAGTACCGATATATTGGTAGACCCCTAAATAATACTAACTAGACTAGATACGACCAGCGGGGTAGCATACGCCCCAGACTTGCTCAAAGATAGTGCAAAGCCTGAAAAAGGGGGGGGGGAACGGACACAAACTGTTGTTGTTCGTCCGTCGATTCGACGAAGACCACTCTAATCATATGAGGGTTGCTGGGACTGGCTTTGTTTGTGCGTGCGCAGATGGCCGATGAGGCCGATCCTTGCACGAAAGGTTCGGGAACAGAAGGGACAAGGGACGAGTGGGACATCTCCAGGAGGGTTGACAGCACGGGCCTTTCGGGCTTGCCTCTTCTTTTCTGCGGAGGTGATCCGGTTTGCCTCGCATGACTTGGCACCTTCGTGAATGGAAGAACGAGAGAGTGAGATCGACGAACTGCGCAACTCTTTCTCACTTAAATCCAAGTCATTGCGCAAGTCACTTTTGTCATCCATCCCATCCCATCAGTCACCGACAAGTCCTAAGGTGACAGGCAAGCGACGAAGCGGCAGGTGTGGGTACACTGGGAGCCATAGCCGTAACCCTGCACACAGGCGGCCCAGGGCATGGGTCGTTCTTCGCTGACACGGAGCAGCGGTGGAGTCAGGCAGCCCCCTTGGCGACTGAGCAGCCCTCTTCAGGAATGCACTGCTCACCTCCATGGCACGATGAAGGGGCTAGAAAAGGTGCCCTAAACATTGCCTGCTCCAGCCTACCCTAGCCAGCACACCGCGGCTGGTGGGGACCCTATACCAGCGGTCGAAACCAAAAGAAGCAAATGAGGAAACAGACTACAGCACAAAGAAATCTGAACAACGCGAGTGAACATCAGGCTGGGGGGCCGTCAAAGCATTGTTTGTCTCAAGACATGCGCACTATGAATAGCTACCTGGATAATCCTGCACATTTTACACCTATTCCTATGCTATATTAGTATATATAAAAGTATATTATTATATTATTCCATTTATAATTTAATTTTCTAGTGAGAACTTACGTTTTTAATTTATTAAATGCATTATTATATGTTGTATTTCAGCTATTACAGTGCTAATTTGTGAGTCTTTTCAATTTCTAAGGCATTTTTTCGGCTCTCAACAGTAAATAGTCTGATCGTGATGCAACTATTTTGTTTATTTATAAATTATAAATTAAATAGATTCAAATCCTAGCCTAAAAACTTAATAAGCCTAAGACTAATACTAATAATTAATAAAATATTTAAAAAATCTTTTTTTAAAAGGACACGCTTTTATTTACATATAGAAAGTGCACTAAAAAGAAGAAAATAAAAATTTTCAATCCGTGAACCTATCGACTGCACATAAAAGCGTGGGGCGCCCATCACAACTCATTTCTTATTGCAACTACTCTTTTGCATATAGATAAATTTTTCTAATTAATATGATAGTAGCATGTATATGATCAAAGTTGTGAAACTTTAAATGTTTATTAATATTCATATAAATTTGTATTTATGTTTCGCAGCTTTGTACATGATTGCGAGTTGTGATGAGGGCCCCACGCTTTTATGTGCAGTCGATAGGTTCACGGATTGAAAATTTTTATTTTCTTCTTTTTAGTGCACTTTCTATATGTAAATAAAAGCGTGTCCTTTTAAAAAAAGATTTTTTAAATATTTTATTTTCTACTTTTTAGTAACACAATTTTTTAATCAATTTTTTGACATAATCAACTCAATTTAATTAGTCAAACTTCGTTGTCTATAACTTAAATGTGATAGTGGTAAAAAGATAGATTATTAATTACAAATTTATGTATTTAAAAAATAACAGTTTCCCCAACTGAAAATTGAACCCAGTACCTCCAGGTCGAAAATCCATTAAGCTAACAATTGGGCCAACTAGGCTACACAAATACCAGTTGTTCCTCTTGTATTATCATGTCAATTTAGATTTAGTTTCGAATTACTGAGCTGTTTAACACCTGGAATGTCGTCATCCATGGCTGGTTGTGAACTCCGGTGACATTCACGTGAAAGTCAAGAATAGCACGGATACAGATATTATATATAAAGATAAACGTAAAAATGCATTTATTTAATTACGGTACATTCGATCGATCTGAAATTTTGATACAATGTATTGTCATCCAAGATCTATCTGTGGTAAAATTTTGAGATCTCTAGGACCATCAGAAGTGGTTTAATTTTACGTTACAAGATTTGACGGATACAACATACAAACAGTGTGAGTGTGAGTTAAATAAAAGCTTGTAATAATATTATATATTATTATATCTAAAATTTATTTCGACTGCTAAATACTTACGTAAAATAATAAACGTCCGTCTTCCCGGCAGACAGTCCTGACTGTCTAACAACTTCCTCACGTTTCCAGCCTGGTGGAAGGGACATTTCTTAAACAATTAAATAAATATTGAAAATTAAGTCTATCACTATCAACAATGACAATAGCCTTGGGTCTTAGTCCTATTTACCACTCTTCTTGTTTGAGGTTACTAAGAGATTAAACTCGAACGCTAAGAGCATTTGGTTTGTTTGTAACCAAAGTTACGATTCTATTTCAAGTATTAATTTCATCTACGCAACTTTTATATCAGAAAATTACTTAAGTACAAAATAAAAGATATTCATATAAGATATATAATGAGATGCGATTTTGAAAATCACTTCTACAACTTTACTAATTTTATTAAATTTGAAAATGTTCATAGATTCGAAATATAAAAAAGCCAAATAATCGATTTTACAAATAATTTTGAAACCGGATCTTGCTACATTGCGATTTCTGTTATAAATGATAATACTTTTTCTTTTTTTTTAAATGTAGAGTACTTAACTTTGAAATTAAAATGTTACTATACTATTAAATAAAAACGTACTTTATTCCCCGATAAGAGCTGTTAGTGCCTGTTAGTGTGTATTTTACTGACCTAAATGACAATAGGAAAGAGAAAGTACCAATTTACTACCAAAGTTCATAACTGGAGAATATTCAAAACTGACTAGAATAACATCATTAGTCATTAGTTAAATCATTAAACCTTGAAACACTAGAGGATAGAAGAACCAAGAGTAAAGTAGTAATCATACATAAAGCAATTAACTCTAATTTAGAAATACAACACAAAGATAACTTAATACAACCCTCAGATAGACATAAGGATAAAAGCACCTTTCTTATTCCGTATGCAAGAACAAACTCATACAAATTTTCGTTCTTCCCGTCCGGAATTCGGGCGTGGAATGGGTTGCCTGAAGAAACCAGGAAAGCCAACACTTTATCAACATTTAAAACTCTAATAAGAATGCAGGACTAAACACAAACCATAGATAATTGTAGGACGCAATAATCTTCTGTATAGAAGGAGCGTCTGAAACAGATAAGATAAGAAAGTTGTGCAAATAATTATATATAATATTTGTGTTATATTGTATATAATATATATTTGTTTTAAAATATATTATTTTTCAAATTTTTTTTGCTGATAGAAACTGGATCATAAGCCAATGATAAAGCAAAACTTATATTTATACATAATAAAATGCATTTTTTATTTGCGTGTACAAATATTTTTTTCCAATGACAATTTCAAATTTGTTGTTCTCAATATATCACTCAAAATGTCAGCTCATTTAGATCACGGAGAGTGACAGAGAGTTACTAAAGAAAAGAGGAACAAAGTGGGACGCGGTGGTCGAGTGGGTTCGAATCCATGTGAAGGCAAGGATTTGTTTCCGGGGCCTAGGGCGTCACTGAGTCACCCAGCTCCAAATGGGTACATTACACTAGTTAGGCGGCTGGGTAATGCGTGGAGCCCTCATAGCCGTGGCCTGTGAACGCTGCTTCACTTGCCAACAGATCATCCGTCATGGTCTGTGGACGCAATTATCTTCTGCATAGAAGGAGCGTCTGTATAGATAAGATAAGATAAAATCACACCGGTCAACCGACAAAAAGGCCCCGACAACTGGGCTCCGACATAACGGCCTCGGTCAAAACGGCCCTGGACTAATAGTAAAAAAAATACAATCAAATATTATAATAGTATTTTTACTCACCGATTCAGTGTCAGGTTTAGTTCACAAGAAACAATAATAATGACATCACAAGAAAGAATTTAATAGCCTTTACAATGTACACTAGATGATACAAGTCACGGTTGTTTGTTGAGAAGAAATAATATAATAACATCACAAGAAATAATTTTATACTTTGACCACTTTTTTAAGGATGAAAATTTTTTTTTAATTTAAAAAAGGTAAATTTTGTTTAAAAATTTAAACAATCAGTCTGGGACCATTTTAACCGGGGCCGTCATATCCGGGGCCGTTTTGACGGGTCACAAATAACACCATATGTGACATCGGTCGATTCGATTTTTAAAAAAATAAATAAATAAACTAACGTAAACTATCGTTAAAATTGACATTTTTAAATAATTAAATAAATCATATATAGTTTGTAATACAGTCGGATCTCTCGTCAAAAGTCCTTAAGTCGAAAACCTCCCTAAAATTTAATCGAATTAATTGTTAGGTCCCGGCCTAATTCTGCGCCTTTTACGCAATTTTCCCTAACTCGAAAACCCCAGATTCATTACTGGAGAATATTCAAAACTGACAAGAATAACACCATTAGTTAAATCATTAAACCTTGAAACACTAGAGGATAGAAGAACCAAGAGCAAAGTAGTAATCATACATAAAGCAATTAATTCTAATTTAGAAATACAACACAAAGATAACTTAATACAACCCTCAGATAGACATAAGGATAAAAACACCTTTCTTATTCGGTATGCAAGAACAAACACATACCCGCATACGCATTCCCGTCCGGAATTCGGGCGTGGAATGGGTTGCCTGAAGAATCCAGGAAAACCAACACTTTATCAACATTTAAATCTCTAATAAAAATGCAGGACTAAACACAAACCATAGATAAGCGTAGGACGCAATAATCTTCTGTATAGAAGGAGCGTCTGTAAACAGATAAGATAAGATAACCCCGTAAGTCGAATTTTTTAACGGCCCCTTTGAGTTCGACTTTAAGAGGTCCGACTGCATTAAACAGTTGTTTCCATCATATAAAAACACAGAAATTTTAAAAACAAACCTATCTTTAAAGAAATAATGTTTATTATTGTAATGATAATGTTTTAGTTGCCCGTGAAGTCCATAAGTATAAGGCTAAGGATTGCGACCGATGTGACAAAGACAAAAAGTGGAAGCGGTTTAAATAATAGACTGAAGTGACTTAAAATTAAAGCCTATTATTTTAGGTTAGTATAACCAGTTTCGGGTAGCATGTATTGAGACTATAAATTATAAACAATTTTGATTTTGAATAAAAGTTCAAAATAAAAAATCACTATTGATTAAATTAAATAAAAGCGGGGACGGGAGAAAAGAGGCTATTTTTAAATATCTTTTCGCCAGATTGAGACATCTAAAAATAAACATATTTTCATTGGTTTATATTATTAGACCAACGTATGGTTTTTAGATAAAACGCTGTACGGGTAAGTGTATTTAATTTCATGAATTAAACGCGGTATATCAGATTAATTTCTGTTTTGCGTAGCCGTACATTGTCTCAGAGGTAGGTAAAAATATTTGTAATAGCCACTGTATTTTTTTAATAAGTGAAATTTGCATTTGGAATTTCAAACAAACTCTTAGTAACATTGAATACATTTTATTAAAACTTGTAATGGTCTATACTCTGTACTATAAACTATAAATAAAACGATGTTAAAACTTAAATTTAAAAATCTTTACACATTGTCCATAGATGTTTCAAAATTAGACTTCACAGAATTTTAACATTAAAATTAGTTAATAAAAACACTTTGAAAAAAAACAAACATGTATTGCAAGACGAGTTTGAACATAAAATAAAACGCATTAATGCAAAAAAGGTATTTGCTTAGACAATGTCAACATCAGTGACATCAGAGAATAGAATATATAGGTAACTTACCTGGTAGTTTTTAGAAAATATTAGTTTAGTTTACACAGAATGCTTTTGACAATTTATAAGAACTAGCATGGGCTTTTAAAGCACAAGACAAATGTAGATTTTTTTTTAAATTATACTTTTTTTTGGGTGGTATTTCACATTTATGATGATACAAACAGTGTTAAAGACAACAAACTAGCACATTTTCAAAAGGTTAGTAACTTAGAAAAGCATGGTGATGTGAGTGACCGTGGAGTAAACTATGAGTATGAAAATGAAAGGGACGATAAGTGACATGGTGTGAAACAACGTGTGAAAAAAAACATGGGTGATGGCTGTTCCTCCAGTAGACTTCTCCGTGCTTGCTTCCTTTGATTCTGCAGTTTCCTCTGCAGAGGAAAGAGCGAATTTCTTGGCATAGACACTGTCCGGAGTTGTTTATGCCTTAACATTTTATGGATATATAAAATATATTTACAAGTATTTACAGCGGCTGTTTGAACTTTCAGCCAATTTATTATATTGTTATTGAAATTAGTTTATATTTATTTTTATATTTGATCAATTAGATTTAGATTTTTCGCTCTAAATAGTATATTAAATTTTCTGTATACATAATAAATGTGTTTGTTAAATATTATATTTCTCCTGCACTGCCAAATGTGCTGTCCATATTCTGCCATCAGTCGTAAGCTGATGACATGTTGGGTTGTGTTATGGGATCTAGGGATTGTGTTTAAGGCAATCGCTTTATCTATGTTTACAAGGTAAATCGCTCACGCTTTTAATAGTAGCGTTAGTGTATTTTAAGTTTGTTGCATTGATTTGCATTCCATAAACAGGTGTCTATATTATTGAATATTTACAGAGATGGCATCTTGGTCTCTGGAGTGTCTGTTGTTCGAGTCTTTCTAAAGTTGGCGTCATATTATAAATTAGGCGGAAAGTTATTTCTCTAGCCCTCGGTTCTATTTCTTAAATATGTAAGTTTTTGAAGGTGTACTTTATTTCGGTTGTATTGAATTGTCGCATCCACTTGATTCGATCAAGGTGAGTCTGGTGCAGAGGCGTCACTAGGGTTGGTGTCACCCGGGGCGGTAGCTCATAGTGTCACGCCTTCATGACTGAAGGGACCGTCAATAAATGACGTCACGCGAGGTTGCCGATTTTACCCCACCCTCCCCCAGCGTCATACTTTGTCACAAAAACTTAGACGATATGACGTCACAAAGCTTTGGATCCCCCCCCCCAAGCCGTATTTTCTCAATAAAAACTAGCATGTTGCAAATTATTTTTAAATCCTTTATATTAACTCGTGGTGTCTGCTTGCGTGCTTGCACCCTTGCTTGTCGTCAAAACTTTGGATCAATTTTTAACCCATTTCTTCGTAAGCTAGCGAGCTGAAATTTTGCAGGCAGTTTCGTACCGATGATAAAAACAATGTATCAAAATTTCAGATCGATCACATGTACCGTAATTAAATTATTGATTTTTTAGATTATTTTATTTATTCCTATGTATCATGTTAATTTTTTAGATAGAGTGTAAGGGTGCGCATTATATTGAACAACCTTTCTGTCGCGCAATAGGTGCGTATTTTATTGACAACACTTTTTATAAACATATTATTAATCGGTGCGCATTATATTAAACATGTTTTACGACACAACTGCAATTTTGTATTTTTGGATGGTCTTGCGCTGCGTATTATAATGAACATTCTTTTAGTTAAGTCGCGTACATAAAGGATTTATAGTCAAAAACTTGGTTTTTTACGTTTTTTAAATTATTTTTCATTTAAATATGTATTTAGGGTCAGTCTTCACTCTAATATCGTAACACGCGTGAAGTCATTGAAAACGTAATTAAATAAATGGTGTAAACAATCAAATATTTAAGTGGAACTTTTATTTAAAGCTGCGCGTTTTTGATGTGACGTCACATTTCTCAAACACCCCCTCCTCGTACCACATCGTCACAGATGCGTGACACTCCCCCTATGGCGGATTAAAAGGGGGGGGGGTGCTGAACGGGCTAAAGCCCCCAATAATTTAAGGACCCCAAACTATTATGAATTATAGTGTATAATAAAGATGCAGGCTATTATGTTTGTACGAATCCCTGAAAATGCCTTGGACAGTCATACGGCAATGTAAAAAATTAGTAGGAAGTATAACGGAAAACAGGCTATTCTTCGTGAGAAATTCATTGTAGCTCATTATATGCCGTGCACAGCTCATTCCTTTAATTTTGTTGGGAAAAGAGCAGCATGTTGTCCTGCTGCGGTCAGATTTTTTTGTCTTCTGCAAAATCTTTATACCCGGCTTGTTGCATCTACTCATCGTTGACAGGTACTTCAAAAACATGAAATTGATACATGCTAACAAAGCCTTGTCTGACACAAGATGGCCAGCCTGACAAGATGCTGTAAGGACTATTAATAACTCATACCATGAGAATATCGCAGCACTGTAAGAATTAGCAACAAATGAAAATCAGCCACGTGACTTTCGACTTGAAGAAGAAGGATTTCTAAAGGAAATTGAACAACTGGAAGTCGCTATTTTTTTTTAAATTTGGGAAACAATTTTAGAAAGGAAGTATCTCATTAAGTTTGTTAAAAGATAAAATTCTTAATTTGATTCCTATGAAGACAAAGGAAAGGAAAAAGGAAAGTCCGTGGTAAAAACAGTGTAAACAATCTTCAATACTATCAAACAAAAAAGAAAGCGTCAGTTTGATAAAGGGACATCAACAAAACAGTACTCTCCTCGAGACAAAAATTCAAGATTGAGGTATTTCTGGTCATCATTGACAAACTTTCTTAAGCCCTACAACATCGGTTAAGCGCATATAAAGACATCCATGATAAATTTGGCTTTCTTACAGACTTAACTGAGCTCAGCAATTTCGCCACCCGATGGGGAGCAGCCAAGTTAATGGAAGAACATTCAAGTGATATCGAAGACTGCTTACCTTCAGAATTAGTCCAATTTTCAGAACTCTTAAAAAAGTTATTGTCCAGTCCCAGGCTCAGGGTAAGGAAAAGGAAGTAGCACAAAGCGAAACTCAAAAAACGTGCACAGAGCTAACAATTTTGCTGATTTTGAATGAGCTATATTTCACACAGTCCTTTACAAATGTACACATCGCACTTCACCTCTATCTTTCAATGATGACATCAAACTGCAGCTGAGAGCGATCCTTTTCAAAGTTGAAAAGAATATATAATGAGTTTGAATTTGCATGGGGAAAAAAGACTGAATATGCTCTCTCTTCTCTAATGAGCATTGAAAAGAAACTTGTAAGCTTACTCAGCTTTATTGACTTGATTGAAAACTTCGCCATTTGAAAATTTCGCAAACGAAAGATGTAGGTTGAAATAATAATCATACACATTTTTCAATAATTTTTGTTATTTCAATTAGAGAAAACAATTCGTTACCTCATGAAAAAAAATATTTTAAAAATATTTTAAAATACGGAATAACGCGTAATATTATTCTTTATGGGGGCGCGTTCGTAACCACGAAACAGCGTAAGTCGGAATGGGACCGTCGTAACCGGAAGACTACCTGTACATAAACATGCATATCTATGCTTTCACGCCTTTAATAAATATATATATAACAAAATATTAACTCAAAGACATTGAAATCATAATTTTCCTCAAGAAAAAGATCAACAAAGAAAACCCATCTTTTGGTGTTTTGGTTGGGGGGGGGGATAAAAATCGTATCCCCCACCCCACTGTGGTGGAGGGAGTTGTGAGGTGGGATTTGTCCATGCTGTCGGTGTGTCCAAGCCCAAATGGCTTTATATCTTTTAAAACATAACATACTGCCACTTTCATTCCAGCAGTTTTTTTAAAGATCTCTCTGCTGCGAATGTTTCTTTTCTTTTTTCCTAATTTGTTTTAATGTTGTTTGTGCGTTGGGACTGTTTTATTATTGCAAGTTAACTGATATTTTGTTTAAATAAGAGTTTTCGCGTTTAACGTATTTCATTGTATTTCTTAATTTATTTCTAGATTTAAAAAAATTGTCATCTTTTTTTTCTGACATAAAATCGTACACAGTAAAATTTTAGGCTCGGGTGTCACCCCTTGATGGGTGTCATCCGGGGCGGCCCGCCCCCCTAGTGACGCCACTGGTCTGGTGAGGGGTTTTCTTTGGTTCTCTCAAGAACAAACACATACAAACACAGTGTGTTAGGGAGTATTCATTGTGATCTTTAATGGTCTGTCCTAAAAATTTAGTCCTAATAGCTTCTATTTTTGTAACTATATCTTGTAGATTTATTCCTCCTTCTAATTTAGTCTAACATTAAAGTTGATTTCTTTATGTTCAACTTTGTGTTCTTAAAAATAAATCTCCTAATCATTTGGTTAATTGTGTTTAGAGTATGTGGAGAGGAATGTTAAAAATGTTTCCTACGTAAATTAGTTTTGGTATTATTAAGGTATTTTATTAGTGTACTTCGCCCGAATACTGTTTTGGTTGGGTATTTGTATCGTGTGATGATTTTGTTAATGAATTTCACTAGTGAATCCCATGTTCCTTTGCGTGTTTCCCATGGGATATTTGTAAAAGTATATTAGTAGAGTTCCTTCTTTTCTTCCAAGTAAAAGGGATAGTCGTCCTTATTCGTGAGTTTTCCTATGCCCATAATTTACATCTTGATGTTTATTGTTGACAAATATAGAGTACGCTTTTGCATTTAGATGTAACTCTAACCCCCCCCCCTTTTTTTTGAAATTGAGAGATGCGGCAGGGGTGCCTAATTTATTGATTCTGTTGAGCATAAACTGGTATATTCTCTGCAGGATTAAAGAAATGGCAACAAATGCTTGTGAGATTTTCGTTAAACTTCCATCAGGAAGAAATGCACGTTATGAAATGTTACAAAATCAAAAGCTCCAAGAATTGTGTAACACAATTGCTGCAGAAGAAAAGGTCCAAAACAGCCAGGTGACTTTAAAATTTCAGGGGAAATTACTCGACAACAACAAAACAGTGGAAGAGTATGGAATAAGAGTGGAAACCATACTTAAGGCGGAGGTAAACTTTAATTAAGTGTTGTCTTTAGGTATACTAAGAAAAAAATATAATTGTAACAGGGTGTGGTATATTCACAGTTAAAATTTAAAAATACGTTTAAAAATTAATTTTAAAAAATACACACATTCTCTCTTTCTCTCTCTCTCTCTCTCTCTCTCACTCACACGCACACATGGACGCGCACACACACTGGTCACACAACACACATGCACACACGCATTCACGCACACAAGTAAACTTTTAGTTAATCTTGAAACTGCGTCTTTAAAAAAATGTCAATCGTTATAGATTTTTTTTTATAGTTTCGACAATTTATTAAAACATTCTACATAAGATCTGTAAATTAAAATTTTCATGACATTCATTCTCATTCAAATATACTAATTTAAAATATGAAATTTATTTAAGTAACAGAGTACCAAACTGAAAACATGGTAGGCGAATAATCTAATATTTATTTTCACAAAATCAATTTATAATTTCCTCACCAAACATCAAACTTTTATGGTATCTCTTTATTTTCTAAAAATGTATTTTATTTCTTTAAAAAAAATTGTTTGCATAGAATAGATCAAGGGTGAGGGTGAACCTTTATTAGTTTGTGTGCCAAAAATTATATTTCATATATATAATTTTAATCAATTCCAACACCAGAAAAATACCAAGACAAGTTTAATATTGGTGTAGGAAATGTTTTAAAATATGGATAATGTCACAGCAAGTAAGAAAAAGTATTAGCGAAATTCAGTTAAAAACATATAGCTATAGACCAATGGTGGCCAAACCACGGCTCGCGAGCCGCATGCGGCTCTTCTGTGTCCAGATTGCGGCTCTTCTGTGTCCAGATTGCGGCTCTTCTGTGTCCAGATTGCGGCTCTTCTGTGTCCAGATTGCGGCTCTTCTGTGTCCAGATTGCGGCTCTTCTGTGTCCAGATTGCGGCTCTTCTGTGTCCAGATTGCGGCTCGCATACAATTTCATGAAAGATATGTTACAACGATTACTGGAAGATTTCCAAGCCACGTTTAGTGACCCATAATTATTCAATGAGGCTCTCAATAGTTTTTCTATATTTTTAAATGGCTCTCAGTGACTCTCAGTTACTACCGGTCTGGCCACCCCTGCTATAGACAGTGCTTTTTTTCGGGCGGAACGCACCGCAATGGCGTTCCGGCACCTTTTTTCTACTAACATTTTTTTATTACTGAATTTACTCCATGGAATGTTTGGTCTTACTGCTTTTTTTTCATGCGTTTCGGTGACTTATTTTTTTTAGAGATAAAAAAAAATACTGGCTATAGACAATCAAGTATAAAATATGGTTCAATTTTACCTCTTAAAAAAACAAAAAGTAAAGCAAAATATTAAGTAAAGCATGCTTTATATTTATTGCCACTATGTTGGCCAGTAGCGTATAACTTACCTACAAATTTACATTTCTTTTTTACAGATTTTATTCCCCGAAATCTTGGACATGGTTGTGAACTTGCCAGGTGGAAGAACGGATGAAATTGTTATTTCTAATTTAGATCCTGTATCCTCACTTTATCAGATTGTGGCTGACAAAATCCCAATTACTTGGACAAAAATCAAACTTAAAGTAAGCTTGTTTTCAACGATCAATTAAAAGAAAAGTGGCGATAAATTTTAAGTATTTTGTAAATAATAATAATAATACATGTAAACTTAGCACATTAAATAAAATTATTCACCTTCTATTAGATTAGAGTGATTTGGTTGATTATGTTTGTAGTGGAATCTTGCATCCCATTTGTTAACCACTTCCTAGAGTCCAACTTAGGTGAAACTTAAACGTTAACATACCCCCAAGAGCAATAAAATCTTACATGATCAATGGTTCCCTCTCAGGTTGGTTGGTCTGTGTGCAAAACAATAAACTCGTGCACAAAGTTTTACAGAAAGCAGGAAAGCTGCTGAGGAACATTGGTCACCGGTGATGTTGCAACTCTGAATTCTGAGTCCCAATCGAGCTGAAACTTTGTACGCTTCCCGACTCCCGCTAGGACTTGAAAAAAAAATACTTCAAATCTTTTATTTTCATGATATTCGAGAAAACCATGCGGATATATATTTACGAGGAACGATAAGTGATTTATTTTTCCCCTCTAAAGTTCGTTTGCCCGTGTGCAAAATAAAAAAAAATTAGTGTGCAAAGTTGCATAGCATCTATTTTTGTCCAATATTTTATAAATTTGCTGCGCGGTATTTCTAAACTGCTGGCGGCGTCGCGCAGCTTAAAAGAAACATTGCAGCGGGGCTCTATTTTATTTAGTCTTATGTTTTAACCCACTGACTAATTTCATATTACATCTTATAACACTAAAAATTGGGGCTGCGGAAATTAACGATTAATTTCTAGATTAATCGTTAAAAATGTTTAACGATTAATTTTTTTAAACAATTAATCGACCCGCCACTTATAAATGTACTGGTATTCAAAAAGTAGCCTAAGATATTTCGGCAGATAAATATAAACTAATTTCCGGACGATTCCACGAAAATTTTGGTTTTAAACTATTGACTTACGTGAATGTTCAAAATGTTGATAAAGGTTATTGTGTCCATTGAGAGAAATAGTTTGCCTACCATACAATGTTCCCTCCAAGTCTAAGCTTTGTTGGTCCGTGGACAAAGTTTAAAAAAACTCGTTTGCAAAGGTGCACAACGACCATTTTTTGTGCAATATTTTACATAATCCTTTTCTTCTTCTTCGTCGTTCTCAATTTGAGTTTTGCGTGCCGACGATTTTTGCGCCAATTGGCCCGTGGTCTCCGACTTCAGCGTGCTGTTTTATCTGGATGTGCTTCTATAGCCTTTGGTCAGCTAAGACCATCTGCAAGGCAGCAGTTGATTTCGGCAAGTGATGCAGCGTTCACAGGCCACGGCTATAAGGGTTCCACGCATTACCCAGCCGCCTTTTATTTCCCTAACTAGTGTTAGGTACCCACTCAAAGCTGGGTGGACTCGGGGACGCCCTAGGCCCTGGGATTTTAATTTAATTTTAAGTATTACAAGTAAAAAAAAAGGCTTTTTCTTACCGCCGAGACACTTTACAATGAAAATATTACAAAATTACAAATTATCTGACATGTGGCATCATGTATATAGAATTATTAGTCAACCACAAAATCTTATATTAATATCAACACAGACACCCTTTTAGTTTTAGAGCGTAGGCTACAATTGTTGTCAACTTTACAATTTGCTCTATAGGTTGAAGGGATACAGATTGCGTTTTCATCAACACCACTTTACAAAGCAGGCTTGACTCGAGGCATAACTCTATTTGCAGAAATTACAGGTAAGCCCAACATATATGAGCCGTATTATGTTTCATGTTTATATTACTATGCCAAGGGCAAATCCGTCATTATCAAACGGATATAAAACATTTTACAGTAATGGCAATGGTGACTATTATTTGAGGAAAATGGAAAAAAAAATTGTTTCCTTTAATCTTCGTGGCAACTTTATAAAAATCTGGTCATGCTTAGACTCCTCAACATTTTGATTCTGAACACTTAAAATTTTTAAAAAATATTTCGGGGAATAAATAAAATTTTAACTGCACCATACACAATACTTGGACTAAACATATCATTTTTGAAATTCAATCAATATAAATATAGTGGGAAGAGTGAGTTCCAAACCCCACCATCACATGTATCTCCAGAATCCTGAAGACTTTTTTTACCATTAAAAAAAAATATTATTGTATTGCCGTGGCCGTGTCAATTTATGCTCAGGAAAATTTTCTTTCAGAGATAGTAACGTCAGATGAAAATAAAGCATCCGAGTTAGACAAAGAAACAAAACAGGTCAGTCTAATTAGAATAATATCCCATTTTGTTATTCTGCATCAGATAGAATGCTCTGTGACTATACAACTTGTAGTACAAGCAAAAGTAGATGGTGGTCTCACTAGAGGCAGTTGCGGGAGGGCGATACAGAAATGACGTCATGCAAAATGTGTCTAATTTTACCCCCATTCTAATTGTCATAAAACGTTAGTCCCCTTCCTTTCTAAACATAAGTCCACACATTTCTGCACCACCTCCCTCTTTAAAACACTCCACAGTCCATTACAAACACTCAAAAATTAATTTCCCGGTACCTTGGAAATCGAAGTAGCTTGCTGCATAAATGTCAGAGACATTTGCTTTGATTACAATTACAGTACAATGGCCCTTATCCAGAGTTAAAGTAGAGCCCTTTGGTTTGTGGAGGACCCAGAAAATGGTGTGTAGTTAGTAGTTTTACCATCGATGATTGTTGATGCCTTAGGTGTAAAAAAAGTTGTTAACAAATTTGACCAGTGGCATGTTAACCAGTCAATATTTCGGGGTGAATTTCGTGTGCGCTTCCACTTCCACACACACAAAAAAGGAAACAACGAATTAAAACAACATATTTTATGTACAGTTTTTAAATATATTTTATCTTTTAAAAAATATTTTAAAAATGCTTTTTATATACTACATTTATTGGTTGGACTTGTAGGGGAGAGAGATATTTTGAAATTGAGATACATTTAGGGGCCATCCATATATTACGTACGCAAGGAGTGGGGAGGGGGGTCTTAAATTTACGGCATTTTGCCTATACATGCGTATGGAGGGGGGAGGGGGTCTCAACTGAATGTGTACGTACGCACAACAAATTTAATTTGCATAATACTAAGCATAGTAACGTAAACCGCTCTGGCTGCAAATGGCATTCGAGACCGACTGAGTCAAGATTGATATGCAATAATGTTTTATAATTTATTGCAAACGAAATTTTGAACTTTTAATTGCTTAGAAGTAATTAACATTTGATTCAGACCAAACGTTTACACATCATTAAAATATATCCGTCGGGTTTATATTTACATTTCTTGAAATTAGATGAAGTTTCTCTTTCGCCCACCGGTGTCTTAGCCATTATAAACGCACAACGGGACGGCGATTTCACGCACCTAGGGGAAAGCGGGGTCTAGATATTTTTGACGATGTGTGTGTGACATGTGGGGGGGGGGAGGGGATGTTAGAGAAATGTGACGTCACATCAAAACGAGAAACTTTAAATAAAAGTTACACTTAAATATTTGATTTGTTACATGGTGTTTTACATGACTTCACACGTGTTACGATATTAGAATGCAGGCCTACACTAAATAAATACTTCAATGACAAAAAAGTTATTTTAAACATGCTCTTTTTCAAATAAAATACAGCTTTTATGGGGGGGGGGCAAAAGCTTTGTGACGTCATATTGGAGGGGGGTGGTCTAAGTTTTTGGGACGACGCTTTACAAGGTGGGAGGGGGAGTGAAAAATCTGCCAAAATCGCGGGACGTCATTTATGGACAGCCCCTTCTCGGGGCAGTCCGTAAACGACATTACGCACCTAGAGGGGGGAGGGGGTCGACCATTTGTGACGAAGGGGAGGGGTAGTATAAGAAATGTCACGTCACATCAAAACGCGTAACTTAAAATAAAAGTTGTACTTAAAAATTTGTCTGTTTACAATTTATTTAATGACGTTTTACATGGCCTTCGCGCGTGTAACGATATTAAAGTGCATACTTAAACTTAAATGACAAAAGTGATTTAAAACATGCTAATTTTCAAATTAAAAAAAAATTGGGGAAGGGGCAGTTTTGTGACGTAATATTGGAAAAGAGAGGGGGGTCTAACTTTTAGTGATGACTTGTGTCGTGAGGGGGGGGGTGAAAATCGGCCATAATCGCGGGACGGCCCCAAAGCTTTGACCCGCCCCCCCCCCGAAAAAAATCCGCATTTTCAAATATTTTAGTGCGCATTTTGATGTGCCGTCACATTTCTTAAACACCCCCTCCCCCTCGTCACAAATGCGACATCCCCTCCCCCAACCCCCATGTTAGGCATGTGACGTCATTTATGGGCTGCTTCAAATACTCAAACCAATATCTTCTTACTCCGGCTTAATTTTTTTTTCTTCAAAAAGGGGGGGGGGACGAGCGAATTTGTACGTACGCATGGGGGGGGGGCAAAAATGCACGGGATGCAACGGGGGGAGGGGGTACAAAAATACGAATTTTGTGCGTACGTAATATATGGATGGCCCCTTGCGGTGATGACGCCCGCCCCACTCCCTTCCGTAAGCCCGGCAACCATTTTTCGTTTCACACACTTAACGTAGTCACGTTGATAATATTATAAGTATAAGCCCAATTCTTTGACTTCCAACTTCCCATTGCTGGATATACTTTCAAGGCTGTAAGTGCAACTGTCACAAATGCAACGATTTTCCTCCTCAGTGGAGTCCAATACAAAACTAAAACAAGATCAGTGCAGTGATCAGTGCAGATGTCAAAAGTTTAGGAAACTGCTCTAGAAGCATGCCGTTTTTTTTCTAAAAATCTGGCTGCCTTCACTAGTAATAAAAATTAATCAATTTGCAAACAGATGCTAAGGTAGAATTTATCTTATCACTTTATAAAGAATTTTAAGAACGTGTTTCGCTACTGTATAAGCCTATGACTTTTAACAAATTAAATACATTTTTTATCTGTCCCTTTCCATTCAGTCTGTACTTTCTAGCTTTAACGCACATGGCAAACAAGTTGAAGTTGCATTCTCCTTTGATACCACTGGAAGCATGTACAGCTACTTAACAACTGTAAGTTTTAACTTGAGCTTGTAGTAGGACGTGTATAAGTAGTTTAATTTTTAACAATCTTTTAATCACACCCAATAAGTTATCTTGATAATTGTTAACAATTGCCATTACAATTTGCAAGAAACTGAATAAACGGTACGAAAAGTTTAACGGGTTTTCGTCTTGTGCCGCGTGAAACGTGGAGAATTTTGAAAATTCTACAACATCCACTAGTCATACAATGTCATTTATTTTAATCCTTATCCGGGTTACTGGGAGATGTGAAAATTACTTAGTCAGCAGTCATTTCGAGGATCTTACCAGCAGCGGGGTAGCGAAGGGGAACAGAGGGGGGGGGGATGCCCCGGGAGGCACTCTGTTGGGTTCGCACATTCATCACCGTTCGTTACGCTAAACGAAAGTGCAGATTTTTGCGACCACAGAGAGGAAAATACTAGTGAAAATATAGGCAATATTTTGGAAATTATGCATCTACTTGCAAAGTACGATCCAATACCCTGAGAATATCCTGTAAAAATAAACAATATGTCAAATATGTATATGTTACCCCATTTTCAAAATGACCTCTTTGCAGTTTTAAGAGATAAGGTTCGCCAAAATAATTTGTCCGTACACAATACCAAATATTAATATCATTCACTTTCATTCGATAGCACTCGAGTTATTTCACATAAGGATCAAGCAAGTCAGTTTGTGCTATGTTTAAATTTGATCACGATTTCCGTCACGTTTCAAACATTTGCTTGACATTACATTGTAACATTTTGCCTAAGAACATCTCATATATGATATATGGGTGGGTGGAGCTTACGAATAACAATTGAACCTTTTAAACATTTCCAAAGAAATGCCATGGTCAACATCAGCTGCATTAGCAATATTGAGCGAGTGATTGTTAAAAGGACTCAATATTTATGTGTCCAGCTAGTGTTGTGTCATTGTCATATATCACGCAAACCTCGTCATCTAATCCATTAAAAATTTTATTTTACCTTTTACAATTTATGTTTAATTATTTTTTTCGCATTTAAATATGATAGTCAAAATTTACGAGTGCAGTTTTAGAGAAAACCCAATATCCCTCCCTCCCCCCCCCTCACCCATAACTTTGTTTAATGAAATGTAAGCTAGTGAACTTCATACACATTGCAACTGATTTTGAAACAGTGGTTTTGTTTCTACATTTCTTTGTGAAGATTCAGCAGTGATAATCATGACGGGCGTCGGGATATAATAGTTGTTTGTTATTGGTTGTTTCACAATTTTGAGCCCCCAAGAATGATTGCGTCCGGGGTAGCAGCCCCCACAGCCCCGACCACGCTACGCCTTTGTACGGTACGGGTCTAAGAGATTGTACTGGTTCCTGTACCTTATTCTTTAACCTGTTTGTAGCTTAGAAGAAATTTTTCCTTTTTTCATTAGATACGCGAAAAGCTGAAAGTATGCTGTACACGATTACTTCAGGATGTCCCCAACATAAGAATAAGCATCATAGCTCATGGAGATTACTGTGACTCGGAGTCACTTTATGCCATAAGGTACAGACTTACGTAATAATTTTGAATTATCATTATAAGATTTCTTCAGGGTTGGAAAATATTTGTGTGCAGAGGGTCGCATTGCACAGTTTTATTTTTACCACGTTTTTATTAACTCGCTTTCGTTGGGCATTGTTTGTCCAAGATTTTTTAAAATCTGCCAACGTAAAATTGAACCACTTCTGATGGTCCTAGAGATCTGAAAATTTTACCACAGATAGATCTTGGATGACAATGCATTGTATCAAAATTTCAGATCGATCAAATGTACCGTTATTAAATTATTGAACTTTTAAGTTTATCTATAGTCTATATAAATGCTTATGTACCGTCGGCTTTTGTTGACATCCGTGAGTTCGCCCCGTGACCACATCACAATGTTTCTAAAACGTTGGGCGGGCGCTTGTGAGGTGTTTGGTAAAATAAATAGAGGTAAAAAAAACATGTTTAAAAACCAGGTTGTTATAAGTGGACTAAAAAGAATAAAATAAATAGAAGTAAAAAAAAAGATTTTTAAAAACCACGTTTTTAGAAGCGGACTTAAAAGAAGAAAATAATTTAAAACTTGTAAGTTCAAGTACTTCGATTTAATATGACTAAAAACGTGGGGTGGGTGTTTGGTTTAAAAATTAAAGATTTCTAATTTAGAAGGCAAAAGAGAGATCTATAAGTGAGAGAATGAGTGAACCGCATATGTTAAACCTCATAAACGCCCGCCCCACGTTTTTAGTCATATTAAATCGAAGTACTTGAACTTACAAGTTTTAAATTATTTTCTTCTTTTAAGTCCACTTCTAAAAACGTGGTTTTTAAAAATCTTTTTTTTACTTCTATTTATTTCTTGTAAAATAACTACGGGGTATAACGCAAAATGCAACGAGCAAATAGAAGTAGAAGAAAGAAAAAAATAAGCCTTTACCAATATGATGCTGCAACGGGAGTAAGAAGGTTTCAACAAATATAGTGAAACACGAAGCAGAGCTTTCAAAACTTAAAAAGAGAGAAATAAAGATTTTTAAAATTTATTTTTTAAAAATGTTATTTATTATTTTATATTTTTTTTTGGGGAGGGAGGGGGGGGAGTAAGCAAACGAAATCGATTTTAAGGTTTGGGGAATGAATCTAAGAATAAAGAGAATTGCTTTCTGGTAAGATTACGGTTGTGGAGAACTGATGACAGAAAGTAATAAAGTCTGGACAGATGTATAGTAGGAGGCCACCAGCGTTCCTTCTAAGGTTCGTTGGTCTGTGTGCAAAGTAAACAAAAAACTCGTGCGCAAAGTCGCCCAGCCTCCAGTTTTGTGCGTTATTTACCCAAATTTGCTGCGCAGTAATTTTAAACTGCTGCACAGTGTCTGTCAGATATCTCTGCGGTCGCGCAGCTTAAAGGGAACAATGGAGGCCACCAGCCACCGTTAATTTGTCAGCTTACAAAAGTTTCTAACTAGCTAAATCCTCTCATGGGAAACTTATGAAACCACATAAATTACCACCATAAGACCAATTATATTTTATGGAAGTGAGAATTGGTCCCTAACTAGAAAAGCAGAGAATATGCTCACATGGTAGAAAAAAGTCACAAGGAAAATTTACGCCCAGTGTTGGAAAAACAGGGTTTGATAAAGCTGGGAGAACCACGAAAAATATCCCTCATTTGAAGGAACCCCTCCACTCATTGTGTCAATGATTTTAAAAAAGGCAGACTGACTGATGGGCAGGTAACCGACAAAGATGGCATAAACAAACAGAAGCGGAGAGGCAGAAGATTTAATAAAAGAGCAAAAGAACATTCCTAGAAGTAAGCGCAGTGAATTAATGAAAACTAGCCGACCTGCGGCGTAGCATAAGCCACAGAATTGCTCATAGATAGTGCAAAGAAATGGGGAAAAGAACGGGCACACACAGAATCACGAAGAAATCAGAACAACGCGAGTGAACAAGTTTCAAAGAAGAGAGCAATGAGACACAGCTGTTAGCAAAGCAAATCAACCGAAGTGGAGCTGGCTCAGAGCTTGTTGGGGTGTGGACCTGGCTCAGAGCTTGTTGGGGTGTGCGCGTGGCTGGCAAGCAAGGGTGGTGCAGCTCAACCGCAGTGCGCATGTCTCGAGACCAACGATGGGGGCAGAAAAGGGAAGGGAGGGTTAGCCTGCGTCTTGCTTGCCCTGGCGTAGTATATATATATATGTGTGTGTGTGTGTAGAGAGAGAGGAGAGAGAGAGATTCACACTATTTGCGTGAATGTAGAGCAGAAAAAGTTATACACAGGCAGAAACCCTAGGGGCAGACGACTCACTGGTCGCCCAAGACTCAGGTGGATCGATGAGGTGGACATGGACATACAACAGCTGGGGTTTCGGGCATGGAGGCAGAAAGCCATGGATCGATCCGAATGGAAGGATGTGGTGTAGCAGGTCAGGGCCCTGGATGGGCTGTAGTGCCATAGATGATGATGACTATGTGCGTTTTACTTTTACTATTTATACAAGTGTATATTTATTTGTTACTTATTTGTTATCTGTTACTTCAAAGTTAGTTTGATTTCCAACATCTTTTGTTTCAGTGGCTATGTCTTCTTCTTGTCATTTTTACTTTTCAATATTTTCATCATTTGGGAAAACTTACAGATATGTGGACCTTACATCAGAAGTTCAAACACTTGTGCATTTTGCTATGGAAGTTTCAGCAACCAGTGGGGGTGATTCACCTGAAGTAAGTTTATGAGATATTTTTCTTATGAAAATTCCCTTTTCTCTATTTAGGATGGATCTCTAAATGTGTGGTCACTGAATGGTGTCAGTGGGGCAACTGAATGGTGTCAGTGGTGCAACTGAATGGTGTCAGTGGTGCAACTGAATGGTGTCAGTGGTGCAACTTGTAACGATGTATCTTTATATTTCTCTTTCTATGTAGGCGTTCTCACAGTAATTAATCTTGTGCACAATAATTCACTGAAGAATTCGTTTATCCAAAACAACTTTAATATACATATATATTGTACACATAAGAATCATTTGAGGTAATATAACGTGGAAATCTTGAGCTATTCACCGTCATGCTTCCCTGTCGGAAGTCCACACACAACTGTTCGCCCAACACTTTCAACAAATAGAAATGCTCCTTTCTTCCCGCGTCCACCATACATGTGACCTTACGTCACAAAATTATGTTTATCAGATGTGACATTCACCCCCATCCTTCAAAAAAAAATGTTTATGAAATACAACATTTTTGGTCTTCATAAAATCAAATCAATCTATATCTATATTCAAATTTCAAATATTTATCATCAATGAACATTCATTTTCTTACATACAACTTCTGGATATAGAATCAATAAGAAAAAATCTGTAGGACTGCATCAGTCTAAACATAAGAAATAATGAGAAAAAAATCTGTAGAACTGCAGCCGTCTACCTGTGCTGAAAAATGAAAATGGACTTTTAAACACATCTGTAATTTTGTGTAATTAAAACATTTAAACACTCAATATTATTAAAATTAACTAATAATCCAATGGAATTCAAACACTGTTCCTTGTCCATTGTTCAACAAATAAAAATATTAATATAATTACAGTCTCTGTTTGTATCCTTTAGGAATTCACAGAATAATGTTAAAACAGTGTCTTATTTTATCATTTAGTAATTCACAGAATGTCTTTTTAATAGTCTCTGGTTTTTTATCAGTTAGGAGTTCACATAGTGTCTTTATTTATTGTCATTCTACTTAATATGTCTGCAACCACATTGTCCTTTCCCTTCACAGGTTTAATGTCAAATTTGTAGTCGGCTAATAGCATAGCCCAACGATTCACTTTGGCGTTGCTGATCTTCTTCTTGTTGAATGCCACAAGTGGTTTGTGGTCTGTTAGAAGAGTGAATGTTCTACCTAGAAGGTATTTTTGAAGTTTTTGTAGAGCCCACACTATGGCTAGACATTCTCTCTCTATGGTGCTGTAGTTACACTCTGTTTTGGTCAAGTTTCTGCTAAGATACTGTATAGGATGTAGGATACCATCATGTTCTTGCATGAGACACGCTCCTAATGCAATGGACGATGCATCGGTAGAAACAATGAAATGTTTGTCCCATTGAGGTGTAATTAAGATGGGTTTCTTCCTGAATGCCTCCTGAATGTTCTCTAATGCGTTGAGGCAATCTCCTGGAAATTGAAATTTTCTAATATCTTTGGTTTTTGTAACTTCTGTTAGTGGGTGAACAATTTCTGCATAATTTGCAATAAAAGGTCTGTAAAAGTTACATAGTCCCAGCAGGGCTTGCACTTGTTTTTTAGATTTTGGGACAGACAGATTAAATATCTTGTTTTCATTTTCTTCAGTGGGAGTGACTGCACCGCCTCCTATTCTGTATCCCAAAAAATCTATATACTTCTTTCCAATGTTGATCTTCTCTGGTGAGATTGTCACATTATGTTTCTTGAGTCTATCCAGTACAGCCTCAAGTGTATGGATATGTGATTCCCAATCTTTAGTGTGGATGCATATATCGTCGACATAATGTACCACATTTGGAATTCCTTTTAGCATCACTTTCATAAATCTGCTAAAAGTGGCCGTACTGTTGACGAGTCCAAATGGCATTACTAACCATTCATACACCTCATCCATGGCTATGAATGCAGTGTATTTTATAGAATCAGGATCCATGTTAATCTGCCAAAAACCTCTGTTTAAGTCAAATGTAGTGAATATTCTGGAAGTACCAATTATGTCTATAATGTCTCTTGGGTCTCCAATAGGTTCATGGTCCAATTTTGTAATATTATTCAACTGTCTGTAGTCACAGCACAGTCGAATCTTTCCATTCTTCTTTTTTACTATGACAGTTGGTGAGGTATAGTTAGCTTCAACTGCTTTTCTTATTTTGTTTTCTTTAAGTAGGTAGTCAATTTCTTGCCTTACTGTGTCTCTATGTGCCATTGGAATAGGGTATACTTTGGTCTTGAAGGGTTCATGTTCCAAAACTTGTATCTTGTGAGTCACAGTTTTTGTGTTGCCTGTTTCTTTTGTTATGACACCTTTGTATTTTTGAAAAATTTTGATCACTCTGTGTTTCATATTATCTGGTATGTCAGATGATATTTTTCCACTGTCAAGACTGTTCATTTTCATTGCATTGTCATTTTCATCATTTACCTTGATGATGACATTAACAGTTTGCTTTCCTTCTTTATTGTCATCATATGTTCTTAGTTTGTCAATATGTAATTTTTTCACATGTCCTTTGATATTGACACTATATGTGACATCACTAAGTTTCTCTTCAATTTTGTATGGACCTTCCCATGTGATTTCATTCTTTGTGTTTGGTAAGCATACTAGGACTTGTTGTTCAGGCTCAAATGTTCTCAAATGTCTGTGTCTATTTTTGATTTCTCTATGTCTTGTACTTTGCTTGATTAGTCTTTGCTTTGCTGCTTCAATACTGTACAGTATTTTATCTCTAGTGTCTGACATCAGCTGATATCTGTCCTGTATGGCATCTTGTTTACTTATAAGCCTTTCTTTGAAATTCTTTAAGGGACTTGCAGGGTTTTGGCCAAACATTAACTCAAAAGGACTAAAGCCAGTGCTTTCATGTTTGCTGCTGTTGTATGCAAACAGTACTAAGGGTAAATATTCATGCCATCTGTCCTCATGGTCCACTGTCACCTTTAATAGCATATTCTTGATGGTTTTGTTTAGTCTTTCAATCACTCCATTTGACTGTGGATGGTACACTGTGCTGTGTACTTGTGTAATGTTTAACATTTTCATAATGGCTTGTGTCATCTGACCCTTGAATTGGCTGCCATTGTCCGACAGAAGTGTTTGAGGGAAACCATATCTGCTAAAAACATTGAGTAATGCGTTGCATATATTTTCTGCATCTATTCGCTTCAGTGGGATAGCTTCACCCCATCTGGTGGCTATGTCCACTATGGTTAGAGCATACAAATGTTTCTTCTTTGACATCTTTTTGAATGGTCCTATCAGGTCTATAGCGATTTTCTCGAATAAAAAGTTTGCCTTGTCAGATGATTGTATGGGTGCTGTGTGCCTCCCATCTTTGGGATTATGTCGTAGACACACTGTACATGCCTTGATGTATTCTTTTATCTGCCTTGCCATTTTAGGCCAGTAAAAGTTTTCTGCTATTGTAGTAATTGTTTTCTTGGCGCCCATATGTCCACCTAAAGGACTGTCATGTGTCATTTTGATAATGGTTTCCTGTAACTTTTTGGGAAGAACCACTCTTTTGCACGTACCTTCCTGTGCAATGTTTATTAATATGCCTTTATCTAGTTTGTAATTTTTGTTGTGGCCTGTTTCATTGTCTTTGATAAGTTTCATTTTTATTTCTCTGATTGTGTTGTCTTCTTCTTCTTGTAGTTGTTTGAACTCTTGTTTGGACATCAGTTGGCTTCCTATTTCAAGTTTCTCATCAACTTCAATGTCTGTGATCTCTTTTCTTTTTGTGGTGGCTCTTGTTTGTACAGTAGCACATACTTGATGGTTGTTGTCATGCCAGGCCTTGTATACTTCATCAGTATTGTCCAGCACACCTTCAATGTTCCCTATAATAAGATCACAAATGGCGTCTTGTAAGACTCTGGCTCTAACTTTACCATGAAACCAGGGTGAGTTGATGGTGAAAATTGCAGTTGGACACTCTCTCTTTGTGCCATCAGCCATTATCAGTGTGTCTTTTTTCCCATCATACTCTTCTTCTTTCACCATCTTATCACGGACTACAATTGTTGTGCATCCAGTGTCACGAAGACACATACACTTTCGATCATTGATGTACACTGGGTAACATTTCAGTGTGCCATGATCCTTGATAGTGGCCACAGTACTACTAGATTGTGATTCTTCTTGTTTCATTTTTCCTTTATTATCTCCCTCTTGGTAGTCATTCCTTCTCCAGGGCTGATCATGATTTCTGTATCTGGAGTCATGATTGTATCTGCCTCTCCATGATCTTCTACCTTTGCTTTCAAAATGACCTTGTCTTGACCTTTCTTCTGTTTTCTTTCTTATAGGGCTGCCATTAGGTGACACCCTATTTGGTTGTCCTTTATTGTGGTGACACTGCTTCGCCATATGTCCTGGCTTGTTACAGTACCAACAAATAGTTTGTCTGTTGCCTTGGTTTGGCAGACTCTGGTTTCTCATACCTTGCCTTTTTTCTTGACTTTTAATTTGTATAGCTGCAAATATGTCTTGCCTCTTATCCATTTCCACATTCGGATGAGAGTCTTTGAATGTTCGTAATGCATTTGTTAGATCTGCTTGAGTACGAACTTTCTTGTCAGTCAAATATGTGAATAGGGTTGGTGTTGCATTTTCTAAAAACTTGTCAATTAACACCATGTCTATTATGGCCTTTGGATTGCTCGTATCTATTGCTGTCAGTTCCAGCCATTTTGTTAGTTTGACTTGTGCTTCATGTACTATGATCTGTGGATCTTTGTCCATCTTGATTCTCATTTCATGAAATTCTCTTCTATAATCATTTTCTGACTTTCCAAAATGACATAGAAGTGCCTTTTTGACATTCTTATATATGCTTTTGTCTTCTTTGGCTATACTGTTATAAGCTTCAAATGCTTCTCCAGTTAATTGAGTCATCAGTTGTGCTGGCCAATCTTCTTCATTATAGCCTTTCATAGCCATTATGGATTCGAAATAATCCAGATAAACATCCATTTTTTCTTTTTGGCTATCATATTTTCTTACTTTGATAGTATCCCTTGGTGCTGACCTTCTATTTGTTTCATCACCAGGATTGTGGCCACTACTGTCTCGCTCCCTTTGTAATTTTAACTTGTCGACTGCAAGTTGTTCAATTTCTCTTTTTACTATGAGTCTTTGCATCTCTTCTTCATTAGCAATTCTTGCTTTTTCTTCAGCTTCTCTTTGATTTTCTTTTTCTTCAGCTTTTCTTCGCTGTTCTTTTTCTTCAGCTATTCTTGCTTTTTCTTCAGCTATTCTTGCTTTTTCTTCTTCTTCAGCTTTTCTTCGCTGTTCTTTTTCTTCAGCTATTCTTGCTTTTTCTTCTTCTTCAGCTTTTCTTCGCTGTTCTTTTTCTTCAGCTATTCTTTGATTTTCTTTTTCTTCAGCAACTTTTTCTTCAATGAAATCTCTCATTTCTTTTCCTTTTAGTCCCATCTCTTTAGCTATGGCGGTGAATCTTTCGTAGTAATCCATGTTTTGTTTGATTGAATTATATGAATCTAGCAATTCGGTAAGGAATGTATGTATATATAATATATATTGATAAAGTTATAAATCGTCCAAATGAAAAATCTTGAATTCAAAATGTTAAGTTCAAATAAGTGACACGTCTAAACCATAAAATCTAGTTATTGGCAAGATGAGACAACAAAAAGAATCCTCACACTGGATCTTTAGTATACTTTATATATACGCTCCCTCAGATTGACAAAATATATTAAATGGTCCGATCGTTTTGAATAAAAGTCACTTGGTTAAAATTTCAATTTTCGAGTAGTTTTTAAACAATTTAGTTCATTCCATTAATCCAAAATTGCGATAATCAAACTCTTCACACAATGAATGGATAAAAATTCCGTTTCTTTATTTATAATTCACACCAACACATTGAATAGTCCATAGCTTCTCGGTTCGATGTTATGTTTACTAATACTAATATTTCCTGGAATCAACTAGCATTAAGCCTGTTGACGTCACGACCTATATATGTTCACCGTGTGTCACCATTCAGTAAGCCTACACGACCCAGATTCCAGTACTGTGTAGTATGCTTGTACTGTCGTCGAATGTGACGTAGAACCAACTAGTCTGCTCCAGTTTTATAAACTGCGGATATCTGCCGTTTATGCCGCCATTTTGAAATCTTCTTGTATTTTCATTGAACTACAAAAGTTTATTCACAGCTTCTTACGAACTTGAATATTCAAAAATACTATAGCTGGTATTATTTCTTATTTTAAAGAATACTTTCCTTTTTTGGAAATATCCAATACTTATTTCCACGAAACCTCTTTCTTGAAATCTCTTGTACAGTGTTCACATAGAACTTTTACTTCGACACCAATGTAACGATGTAACTCTTTTATGTAGGCGTTCTCACAGTAATTAATCTTGTGCACAATAATTCACTGAAGAATTCGTTTATCCAAAACAACTTTAATATACATATATATTGTACACATAAGAATCATTTGAGGTAATATAACGTGGAAATCTTGAGCTATTCACCATCATGCTTCCCTGTCGGAAGTCCACACACAACTGTTCGCCCAACACTTTCAACCAATAGAAATGCTCCTTTCTTCCCGCGTCCACCATACATGTGACCTTACGTCACAAAATTATGTTAATCAGATGTGACACAACTGAATGGTGTCAGTGGGGCGACTGACTGGTGTCAGTGGTGCAACTGAATGGTGTCAGTGGGGAAACTGAATGGTGTCAGTGGTGCAAATGAATGGTGTCAGTGGTGCAACTTAATGGTGTCAGTTGGGCAACTGAATGGTGTCAGTGGGGCAACTGAATGGTGTCAGTGGTGCAACTGAATTGGAAGCCATTTTTTAAAGTTAGAAACAATTGAAAAAATCCAAATAAAAATTAGATTTCACATTTTAGACATCTATATCATCTATGTACAGTGCTATGAACTTGTCCTCAAGAAAGCACAGCAGCTTGATTGGTCAGAAGATGCAGCTAAAGCCCTGGTTGTCATTGGCGACCTCCATCCTCATCCAGCCTCATATACTGACCAAAGCATACGCTGGCGAGACGAGCTGGACATTCTCTGTGGGATGGGAGTCAAAGTAAATATTTGAATCTTTAAATTAAAAAAAAAGATTCTAAAGCATAAAATCGCATGGAAATAATTAAATAAAAATTTTCATACAAATCGTATGAATATAATTATTGGCAAGCAAGTATTGTTAACTTGAGTCCTGTGCATTCATTCACTAGATTTATTGCACTAACAGTAACTAGTAACAGCGGCGGACTTTGCTTTACGCCGGACCTTGGGAGAGTGTTATGTGGCGCTGCGAGGTGTCAGCGTAAGCCTTATCCCGTAAAATATCTCATATAGTCCTATAGTGTTCCCCCCTTTCAGAACCTGGTGTTGTCGCCCCACTCGCCACCTCCTAAGGCCGCCTCTGTCTCTTGACATCAAAATTATTTTTTAAAAATATCGTAGATTAAATTTTTAAAAGTCACATTTATTTGATTTATAAGAAACATTTACACTATCCCTTGATTTTAAACGGAAGTGATCTTTCTAGACTATCCTATATAATAATCCTATATAATAAAAGGCTATGTTCCGTGCGGTCATCGATAGCGATTGGTCCCTAAAACACATATGACTCCTACAACCAAATATACTGAACATGTTTACGCGGACGTTCAAAACGAGTTATTTTTGGTGCAGTATTTCTTCCAAAGACTTTATTTTGAGTTATGCGCGTTGGGATTTATAGTCAAAAGCTCTTTTTTTACGAGTTATTTATTTTAACTGTAATGAATAGTATTTTTAAATCCCTTATATTAACTTCGCGGCCGTCTCTGTCTGTCTCTCTCTCATCATCTCTCTCATGGGCTCGGCGGGCGGAAAAAAAAAGTCGAAAATGACCCACTTCCCGTGATCCGATCGAACTGAAATTTGGCACACGGACCCGTCTAACCTAACAATGCATCGTATCAAAATTTCAGATCGATCGAACGTACCGTAATTAAATCAATGCATTTTTAGTTTATCCTTATATGAGGTATGTAATTTAAATTCACGGTTTGTTATTGTTTTTTTCCACGTGAGTTTGAGTTGACGCTTAGACGTCGACCGTCGTGCCGACACCCCCTCGCGACCCATCCCCCGTTAAAAGACAGGGGACATCACTCGGTGTCAGTCCGTAAATATTTGGGGCGTTGAAACATAATCAATACTTTTAATTATGACTAAAATATAAGGGATTTATAGTAGAAAACTTTGTTTTTACGGGTTTGTTTTATTTAAATCCCTTATATTAACTTCGCGGCCGTCTCTGTCTGTCTTGGGCGGGCGGGCGGAAAAACAAAAGTAAAAAATGACCCACTTACCGTGATCCGATCGAGCTGAAATTTGGCACACGGCCCATCTGACCTAACAATGTATCGTATCAAAATTGCAGATCGATCGATGGTACCGTAATTAAATTAATGCATTTTTAGTTTATCAATATAAACTATATGTAGAAGTCGATAGTGTTTACATTTTACGGGTCACTTGACTTCAGGCCAGCCACCGGTGAAAACATCTCGTGCTTAAACCAGGTAAACCGGCGTTCTTTTTTTTACATTTTGCGTGCCACGGTGAGGTCGGCCCAGCGATCGGTGACAAGACCCTCCCCTCTCCCACACCCACCCACCCCCCTTTTTGGGTTAAAAGGAAAGGGGAGTAAAGACAGATTCAGTATGTAGATATTTGTAAATACTTTAAGTTCTGTCTCATATATAAGGGATTTATAGTTAAAAACTTTGTTTTTACGGGTTTGTTTTATTAAATCCCTTATATTAACTTCGCGGCCGTCTCTCTCTGTCTTGGGCTCGGCGGGCGGAAAAACAGAAGTCAAAAATGACCCACTTTCCATGATCCGATCGAACTGAAATTTGGCACACGGACCCGTCTAACCTAACAATGCATCGTATCAAAATTTCAGATCGATCGAACGTACCGTAATTAAATTAATGCATTTTTAGTTTATCCTTATATGAGGTATGTAATTTAAATTCACGGTTTGTTATTGTTTTTTGCCACGTGAAAGTTTGAGCTGACGCATTGAGGCGACCCAACGAAGCGACGGTGCACTTTTGTTTACATTTTACGTGTCACTCTGAGCTCGGTCAAGCGAATCGGTGACCAGACTTTTCCCCTCTCCCCCCCACCCACCCCTCCCCCCCACCCCTCCCCCCCAATAGGGTTATGATGCAAAGTTGAGTTAAGACAGATTCAGTCTGTAAATGTTTGAAAATAATCAATACTGTTAGTTATGTCTCATATATAAGGGATTTATAGTCAAAAACTTTGTTTTTACGGGTTTGTTTTTATTAAATCCCTTATATTAACTTCACCGGCGTCTCTCTCTGTCTTGGGCGGGCGGAAAAACAGAAGTAAAAAATGACCCACTTCCCATGATCCGATCGACCTGAAATTTGGCACACGGACCCGTCTAACCTAACAATGCATCGTATCAAAATTTCAGATCGATCGAACGTACCGTAATTAAATTAATGCAATTTTAGTTTATCCTTATATGAGGTATGTAATTTAAATTCACGGTTTGTTATTGTTTTTTTGCCACGTGAAAGTTTGAGCTGACGCATTGAGGCGACCCAACGAAGCGACGGTGCGCTTTTGTTTACATTTTACGTGTCACTCTGAGCTTGGTCAAGCGAATCGGTGACCAGACTTTTCCCCTCTCCCCCTCCCACCCACCCCTCCCCCCTAGGGTTATGAAGCAAACTTGAGTTAAGACAGATTCAGTCTGTAAATGTTTGAAAATAATCAATACTGTTAGTTATGTCTCATATATAAAGGATTTATAGTCAAAAACTTTGTTTTTACGGGTTTGTTTTATTAAATTCCTTATATTAACTTCACCGCCGTCTCTGTCTCTCTGTCTTGGGCGGGCGGAAAAACAAAAGTCAATAAAACAAACCCATAAAAACAAAGTTTTTGACTATAAATCCCTTATATATGAGACATAACTAAAAGTATTGATTATGTTCAAACGCGACAAACATTTACAGACTGAATCTGTCTTAACTTCCCTTTGCTTTATAACCCCTGGGGGGCGGGTGGGAGAGGGGAAAGGTCTGGTCACCGTCAGTCACCGATCGCTGGACCGAGCTCAGCGTGACACGTAAAATGTAAACAAAAGCACACCGGTACACCTGGTTAAAACACAAGATGTGTTCACCGATGGCTGGCGTGAAGTCAAGTGACCCGTAAATGTAAACAATAGCGACTTCTACATATAGTTTTATATAGATAAACTAAAAATACATTATTTTAATTACGGTACGTTCGATCGATCTGAAATTTTGATAAGATGCATTGTTAGGTGACACGGGTCCGTGTGCCGAATTTCAGCTTGAAGTGGGTCATTTTTTACTTTTGTTTTTCCGCCCGCCCATGAGACGGCGGTGAAGTTAATATAAGGGATTTAAAAATGACCCACTTCCCGTAAAGCCATCAAACTGAAATTTGCCACATGGACCCGTGTCACCTAACAATGCATCGTATCAAAATTTCAGATCGATCGAACGTACCGTAATTAAATTAATGCATTTTTAGTTTATCTACTTACGACGTATGTAATTCAATTTCACGGTTTGTTATTGTTTTTTTTCACGTGACAGCTCAGTTCGCGCGTTGACGCCACATGGTCGTTGTACCGGCGTGCTTTTGTTTAAATTTTACGTGTCACGCTGAGCTCGGTCCAGCGATCGGTGACCAGACCTTTCCCTTCTCCTCCCCACCCCGGGTTATAAAGCAAATGGGAGTTAAGACAGATTCAGTCTGTAAATGTTTGTCGCGTTTGAACGTAATCAATAATGTTAGTTATCTCTCATATATAAGGGATTTATAGTCAAAAACTTTGTTTTTACGGGTTTGTTTGATTAAATCCCTTATATTAACTTCACCGCCGTCTCTGTCTCTCTGTCTGTCGTTCGTCGTCGGGCGGGCGGAAAAACAAAAGTAAAAAATGACCCACTTCCCGTGATGCCATCGAGCTGAAATTTTACACATAGGCTCGTGTCACCTAACAATGCATCGTATAAAAAATTCAGATCAATCGAACGTACAGTTATTAAATTAATGCGTTTTTTTAGTTTATCTATATAAACTATAAGTAGCGGTCGCTATTGTTTACATTTTACAGGTCACTTGACTTCCCGCCAGACATCGGTGAACACATCTCGTGTTTTAACCAGGTGGTTTAAACCAGGAGTTGAGTTAACGTCACCCGTCCATGTCCACACCCCCTCCCCCAGTTTTAAAGCCAGGGGAGATCATTTTTCGGTTTCAGTCTGTAAATGTTTGTCGCGTTTGAACATAATCAATACTTTCAGTTATGTCTCATATATAAGGGATTTATAGTCAAAAACTTTGTTTTTACGGGGTTGTTTTATTGACGTGATCCACATGTATGCCAGTCGAGACGGCTGTTGGAGGGGAGTTACAACATGCCACCGAACGGTGGCGGAACGTCCTTGGACGGGCTTAGTTGTTCGTAACTATTATAATATTGTTCAATTTCGTACATACTCACATTAGATGATCAGTAGTTCAGATAGTATTACTCAGACGCCAATAACTGCTGTTGTTATTGCGATTCCGAATTGTGACGAGTCTCATGATCAGTTGTAGTTGTAGAAAGTAGAAGTTCTTGTGTGAGCAAGGCAAGCCGGTTTTTACTGACTTTTGATTTGTTATTCCTCCTATTAACTGCTCATAAAGTAAGATAACATTGTTTTTTTATACTAAATTACCGTACTTAAATTAGTTTATTTATAGCAATGTAAATGTAACATAGTATTTTATAGGCATAATATATTAAGAACAAAAGATATGGGTAATTATGAGGAATTTTAAATAATTAAAAATAATTTTTAAAAAAACATTATTTACCCTACTATTACAAGTTTAGAAAAAGGCCAATTTTGTTTGATGCATTCACAGGTGTATGGGGTGCAGGCAGGAAATGACTCTATGTCTGCTAACTTTTATAAAGAACTAGCAGATGTGTCTGGAGGATGCTATCTTGAGTTAAAACACATTGATGTCATCACAGATATGTTCTTAGCAGGTATATTTAAATTTTGCTTATACTTTTACCCTTTGTTACTTGCTGCTTTATTTTAAGATCTGATATTGGAGGATTGCTCATTAGGAATAAGAGGAAATCACTAGAACTGGAAAAATGAATTTATTACTATTATCACTGCTACTCCTGTTCCATGCACCAGGTAAGACAGTGCATGAAGTAACATGGAGCACGAGCTGTTCCATGCACCAGGTAAGACAGTGCATGAAGTAACATGGAGCACGAGCTGTTCCATGCACCAGGTAAGACAGTGCATGAAGTAACATGGAGCACGAGCTGTTCCATGCAGACTCCCCCTGCCCCATTTCTATGTTCATTCAGTTTTTTATCACCACTGTCCAAAAAAATAAAATCATAATAATTACCGATAATTAAGTAAAACTTTCATGCAGAGTCATACTAAGTGCCTGTTACACCTTCTGGCTGGGTTATATGCATAGGGTGGATTGGACCATGACCCTAGGTGCTAAATCATCTTTAGATAAAACCTATAGTGACCTCTAAAATTTAGAACAAAATAATACAACAAATATTTCTTGAATCATTCTTTTTTAGTTTGTTACAATGAGACAGACAATAACATGCTAGAAGATTATGAGCAAGAATTGGTCACAGCAGGGAACATGACAGAACTAAAACAAGACATGATTTCACAGCTCAAAAAGAACCACGAAAAAAACCATTCCACATGTGTTCAAAAGTCAGGGTCATGTAACAGGAAAAAGGTCAGTAAAAATGTATTTTCTCACATGGATATATTTTATTACTTTAAATTTAACTCACACAGCATTTTTTGTGTGGAAGTGATGGTAGTCTCCATGGCCCTGTCTGACATACACTAGCTAATATGCTTGTAAATATATCTGGTTTAGTTTGAATGTAATAATTAACATTAATTTCATTTGTTTGGCTATGATTGGAGCAGCCATGGATGGGTATTGTGGTTGAAGTGAGTTGAAGCGGGAGGAATTATTATTTATTGTAACTTCGAAAAGAAAGAGGATCAATTCACCTCACTTTGTTGCATTTATTCCCAGAAACAAGTTTTTTGTTGTTGCTCTCAATACACATTAAAAATAAACATTAATAAGTGTATAATCTAGGAAATGAGTAATATTCTAAATCTGAATCTAAATAGCAGTGTACAGATTTTAAAAACAAGGTTGTAATTGTAACTAAACATCTTAACATTATTTGACAGTATCATGTACCAGAGTAAACATTTACTCTAAAATACCTCATCATTTAATAGTTGTTGTTTCTGTCATAACAAATAAATTATCATCACTGATGTAGAAATATAAATACAGGTATTTTTTGCTTTTAATATAGAGATACTTGGCTCAGCCTTGGTGGGATATAACAATGGATCATGGACAGATGTTATATGTGTATAAATCTGAAACTGATAAATGGATTCCAGGTATAATGAGGACACATTTTGTTATGCACAGCAAATACAACATGAAGTAATTTTTTAAAGAATAATTTTCTCCTAAATCCAAATTTGATATAATGGAAGGCTTAGATAAACACTCAAAATTTTTATTTGACCATTATTAATGTTTTATAATTTATAATGATTGTACTGAGAAACCATAATTATATAAGAAATAAGAATGTAATAGTAATAAAATTATGTCATATTGTTTCAGCTATCATTTTAAAATATTTTTCAGCATCAACAGTCATCAATACTGGTACAGTACTTTCTCCCTTGTCCTATTACACATCATCTATAAGGTCACCACGTGGCAAAGGAATAAAGAAAAGTAAATGCATAATAATGTAGTTCACTGAAATTTGAAATCTAGGAAGCTATATAGAAGTAGAAGGGTATGGTTAAGCCTGGAAAAAGAAAAAAAAGAAAAACAAATGTATGGTAGGAAGCCATCCTGAGTGAAAAAGACAAAAACAAAAAGAACTTTCAAGATGGATAACTTATCTACTACATGTACATATAATCCAAGACATCATCTAGAAGTCTCACACTTTTATTAACAATATAGTTGACTATTTGAATGTTTTATTTAAAAAATTTTAATTTATATAAATTACATTTAACATAGACTATAGGCACAACAGCTACAGTAATTATTAGCATGGTGCTTTAAATTTTTTTTTAAAAGACCATAATTGATCAAATACTAAGCCATATTTAGAAAAAATCAGCAAGTGAATCAATGTTCATCAGTTATGTACAGTTGTATCACACTTCATAAATATTTCATATATGTTTTGACATTTGATCAAAAGTTTATCTTGTGCGTACCATCCATCTCATTATGTTTTATTTAATTATGACATGAATATTTTGTATTGAAAGTCTGTCCATGTTTATATTTTAATATTTTTTATGTAAAATGAAGTGAGCCCAATTTCTGGCTGGAGTACCACACTAAATAAGTACTGAAATTATTATTATTATTAAAAGCTTATTGAATCATTTTTAGATTGAGAAAACTGTTTATTTGTTCTATTTTTGTTAAGATAATATGTTGAATTTTAGTATTTACATTATTCATTTATTATATATATATATTTATATATATATATATATATATATATATATAATATATATATACACATAGACACATGTAATTGTATATTTATAAATACATATTATATGTACATTTTAATACACACACACACAAAGAAGTCATAAATAAATCAATATACATTGTAAAATTAAATATTAGAACTCAAGGCATCATTAAATAAAAGTATGTGTATTATACAAGCACCAACAATATCTGCATACTTGGAACATCAAAATGCATTACAAGTGTAGGCATTTACATTTTGTTCACAACGATACTGCATGAAACTATACTACTAGTAATTATTGGTACTTTTCATTTATATATATATATAATGGCGAAGCATATGCTTTTTAAGGTGATCCATTCTGTAGAATCTGGCATGACAAATCTGGCAATCAATCTCACGAAGGCCTTTGCATTTCCACATATGTCGTGACAGTGCATGTGGTAATGTGTATACTTTTCCACAGTTGTCACATTTATGATGACCACTGGTTTTGTTTACATCTCTAGGACTGTAAAGTGGATCTGCTCTCTGATGTGCCATTTTGAGGAAATAAACTGTGATGGAAATACAAATTATAATAAATAAACTGAGAAAGATTTTAATGGTTCACACATTAAAAAGATAAATAATCAAGAAAAAACAGTTGGGTGCATTAAAATATCATCATTGTTCACTCATTTAATTCATTGACAATAATTACAGTAAAAGATTTGTCTGGATCCATCCAATGCAGTTAGAAGACTCAGTAGAATGTAATTTTTTAAATATTTTTTTTGCATACATGGAGATGAACATTTGCAAACTTTTTTACAGTTCATATCACTTTACCTTTTCTTAAACTTAATTTTGACACACACAAATATTCTAAATTTTAAACAATATGATATGGTACCAAAATTTTGGGTGAATCTTACAACTTACATAAATTCGATGTAGAACCGTATTTATCCTTAATTAAAACAATATGTGAATTTTAGCATTTTCATACAATGAACTCAAACTTTTCAGCAGCTGAATTAGTGCTTTTCAAACTGTATCACACACGACTTGGTAGTTGTCCATTAAGACTTGGGAGTTGTCCATTAAGACATGTACAAAGAAAGGGGGATGGGGTTTGTTCCGAAAAAAAAAGTGGACATGTTTATCTTGAAGGTTTCAGGAAGCTATGTTATTTGTTTATGTTGAACCGAATTTGCTGCTTAAAGTTTGACTCCATTGCACAGTTATTAAAATTATATTAGCCATATACTTTTTAAAAAATGTAATCCTAAACCAAAAACAATTAATTAAAAACAATACATTTTTTTCTCTGGTTGTCTTAAAATTCATTTAAATGATACATATATAATATTTTCATTAGCAAAATATTAATATACTTGATCCCCCCCCCAACTCTTCCCCAGTGCATCTGTCCTTAGAAATTGCTCCTTATGTAAAATGAGAGCTGAGCTAGTGTATCACTGAGGTGTGTAGTATCACTTAGGTGTGTAGTATCACTTAGATGTGTAGTATCACTTAGGGGCCGTCCATAAATGACGTCACGCGATTTTGGCTGATTTTTTACCCCCGACCACTCGTCACGCGTCGTCACAAAAAGTTAGACCCCCCTCTAAAAATACGTCACAAATCTTTGACCCCCCCCCCTCCCTCCAAAAAAAAACCAACAAAAAACACCTTATTTTCTATTTCAAAATACGTATGTTTCAAATCACTTTTATTGTCATTTAAGTATCTATTATTTATTTTTTGAAGGTCTTAATTGTAATATCGTAACCCGCGTGAAGCTTTTTTTTTCAAAACGTTTAACCGGCCTTCAAAGAACGAACTGTGTTAACATCCGTAGATTATATTTTATTTTAATGAATACAAATTAAACATTGACTATTAATCATCACGGTTAACGTCTTTGTTTGAAAAAAAATATTTTAAAATAATATTTTTAAAATGTATTTTTTTAAAAATACCTCCATTGACTGACGGGCATCCCGTAAGAAAGAGGTCGGCGAACAGGGGTAAATAACCTCATCTGGGGTCAAAAGGGAATTCTTGGGGGTAATGCAGACTCATTTAGGACATAAAATATCCACTACAATCCAATAGATATATTAAAATACGTCATATGTACGTGAACGCTTGGAACATATGCCCATTATTGAACCGGTTCCTTCCAGAAAATGCATTTTTTTAAAAATTTGACAACTATGTAGATTTCTTACCTACGTACTCTACGAAGACACCTAAATCCACCCTACTTTCATTTATATTGACACGAGTGACAATAATCTTAATCCACATGACTTGACTGTATCAAGTATCCTTTCTGTGATATTTAAAATTAATGCCTAAAAAACTGAGCTAAGAAGAAAAGTTGTTTTGTGCTCCTCTCGCATTGCGATGTCAAGAATTTGATGCATTAAATAAAGTTAATGAATATTTGACAACTTTAAAATGGGCTCATTTATCATTATATCTAGAATGGCCAGGTGCGTTTGACCAAAAACCAACCGAACAATTATATCAAACTTAAAACGTTTATAATTCTATCAAATAGATTCCCCCCCCCCTTTTTTTTTAAAGAAAAAGGATATTCCGTGTCGTTTTGACTTAAAATATCTACACATAATCCTATTCAGATCATTTTTAGACACTTGTCATGCTTGTAAAACTCACCATTAGCATTTTTTCGTCTAACAACGATCCCGAAATCCCCGAGTCATGTGAGCAGTACCTAGAGTCTGGGGGTTGGGGGGGGGTAACGCACACATAAACTTGTACATTTTGGGGTAACGGGCAAAAAAGTTCGCCGACGGATCTGAGTTTACATCACAAATGTTTTGATGTCAACATCAAACGACACAGTGTAACAATTTCATATGTTATCTTGTGAGTTCTCAAACTTAAGGATTATAATTAGATTTAATTCTCGTCTCTTGATAGCTTACGCCAACCAGCGTCTGGTGGCTTATCGACCGGCACATTGAGAAGCCCTGATTTTTAAATTTAAAAAAAAAGTCATTAAATAAATTGTAAGCCACCAAATCTTACAGTGGAAGTTTTATTTAAAGTTACCCTTTTGATGTGACGTCACATTTCTTCAACCTCCCTCCCTCCCCCTCGTCGCGCATCGTCACAAAAGTGTGACCCCCCCCTCCCCCTTAGGAGCGTGACGTCATTTATGGACGGCCCCTAGGTGTGTAGTATCACTTAGGTGTGTAGTATCACTTAGGTGTGTAGTATCACTTATGTGTGTAGTATCACTTAGGTGTGTAGTATCACTTAGGTGTGTAGTATCACTTATGTGTGTAGTATCACATAAGTGTGTAGTATTTAGTGGCAAGGGCGTTGAGTAAGGGCCGCTTTTGTTTTTAAATTATATGGTGAAATTTAATTTTGGCTCGTTTCAAAATTTTACTGTGAAAGTGGGACAGAAAATCTATGCCCATTACTGTGGAACTGGCCCTAACTGCTACACCGGGCACAATATTTACGCATAACTAGGACCAGCCTAGCTCCAACCAAACTCAGTTTATTCTAGTTCCATTGGTGTTGCCCCTTAAAGTATTCTTTTGGCAGCAGCTATGTTTTTTTCGGTGACCAGACAAAACGAAAAGTGACAAAACGACAAGTGACAAAAGACAAAATGACAAGTAACAAAACGACAGGGTGACAAAATGACAAGGTGACAAAATGACAAGGTGACAAAACGACAAGGAGACAAAACGACAAAATGTTCACCGTCATTAATGCCTCATATACAATAAGGTTTAATCAAATTTTAAAGATATTCTACATGCCAAACGGTTGGAGAAACACGGTATTCGGTCATCAGACTTGCGTATGATTAGGCCTACATTACATGTAACATGTATTAACCAATTGAATTATTTTACCTGTTCTTTTAATTATACACCATTACCATTAATTCATTCAAAGGTGTAATTAAAAGCCATTACAAATTTACTCCACTTTTGACATGTAATTTAAATTATATGTACATTTTTTACTTACAACATTTTTTAAATGATAATATTTGGTAATTGTTTCAATAACGTTAAACTTTAACATTATTTCACGAAGACATGTTTCATTTTACAGTGCAGTACGTGCACATTTTTATGAAAAAGAAACAAGTGGTCTCATGGAAACAACGTAGATCATTGTAGAAGCCCCTAATGAAGCCCCCGTGACTAGGTCACTATGAACATAGACTAGTGGTGTCAGACTCAATAGTTCAGCAGGCAAAACTAAAAACACTCTGAGGTCTTACATTGTCCCATTTCGGACTATTTTGCACCAACAAAAAGCATAGAATTAAAGTTTTCTTTTTAAACATGGTTCTGTTTTCTGTTTAACCATTACATTGATGATTACATTATATTTAACTGTGGACTGAGAGGGTCTTTAAATTAATGAAATTTAACAAAGCTATTTGCTTTATTTAGGTAGACAGACTTTTAGGTACACTGTACAGTATAATTGGACAGTAATACATCTTTTGAGATCATTAATCTTATGCATAATAACTGACAGACTTAGTAAAATAATTTTAAACGTTTTTGAAACCATTACCAAATATTCTCAATAAAAAATGTAAGTAAATGGAAATGTATAAATCTGATTTCCCATGTTATATAAGCCTCATTATATTTGTAAAAAAAATTAATTAGAAATTTAGGGACACATTTTGACACTAACACTGAACACTATTAACATGAATTCAATGTTTCTTTCAGAAAATTTTATTCAGAGAGGGGACATTTCAGGCATTATGGCATACATTTCTTTAATTCCATTTGGATATTGTAAACCATCTGGTATTCTTTTGATCCTGTCACATCTGATTAACATAATTTTGTGACGTAAGGTCACATGAATGGTGGACGCGGGAAGAAAGGAGCATTTCTATTGGTTGAAAGTGTTGGGCGAGGAGTGGTGTGTAGACTTCCGTCGAGGAAGGTTGTGTGATGAATGAATCAAGATTTCCACGTTATATTACCTCAAATTATATCTGTGTGTACATATATATATATATTAAAGTTGTTTTTGGATAAACGAATTCTTCAGTGAATTATTGTACACAAGATTAATTACTGTGAGAACGCCTACATAAAGAGAAACATATAGTTATCGTTACATTGGTGCAGAAGTAAAAGTTCTATGTGAACACAGTACAAGAGATTTCAAGAAAGAGGTTTCGTGGAAATAAGTATTGGATATTTCCAAAAAAGGAAAGTATTCTTTAAAATAAGAAATAATAACAGCTATAGTATTTTGTGAATATTCAAGTTCGTAAGAAGCTGTAAATAAACGTTTGTGGTTCAATGAAAATACAAAAAGATTTCAAAATGGCGGCATAAACGGCACGTGTCCGCAGTGTATAAAACTGGATCAGACAGGTTGGTTCTAACCTGACAGCCACAGTGCAAGCAAAGTACTGTATACACACGACCGAGAGCTGATAGGTCGTGACGTCAACAAGCCTACTGTAGTCGCATACTGTGTATGGTAACACTTAGTGAACGTATAGGTCAGCAAGCTGATTAGTGCTAGTTGATTCCAGGAAGGAAATATTTGTAAACATAACATCGAACCGAGAAGCTATGGACTATTAAATGTGTTGGTGTGAATTATAAATAAAGAAACGGAATTTTTATCCATTCATTGTGTGAAGAGTTTGATTATCGCAATTTTGGATTAATGGAGTGAACTAAATTGTTTAAAAACTACTCGAAAATTGAAATTTTAACCAAGTGACTTTTATTCAAAACGATCGGACCATTTAATATATTTTGTCAATCTGAGGGAGCGTATATATAAAGTATACTAAAGATCCCGTGTGAGGATTCTTTTGTTGTCTCATCTTGTCAATAACTAGATTTCATGGTTTAGACGTGTCACTTATTTGAACTTAACATTTTGAATTCAAGATTTTTCATTTGGAAGATTTATAACTTTATCAACATATACCTAAATTCCTTACCAAATTGCTTAACTCATATTATTCAATCAAACAAAACATGGATACTTAAATTACAAGGATTCACTGCCATAGCTAAAGAGATCGGACTAAAGGGAAAAGAAATGAGAGATTTCATTGAAGAAAAAGTAAATCAAATTTTAGCTAAAGAATAAGAAAAGCTAAGCATAGCTGAAAAAATAGAAAATCAAAGAATTACTGAAGAAAAAGAAAAGCTAAGAAAAGCTGAACAGAAAGAAAAAATGGTTAAGAGGCAAGACATATTTGCAGCAATACAAATTAAAAGTCAAGAAAAAAGGCAAGGTATGAGAAACCAGAGTCTGCCAAACCAAGGCAACAGACAAACTATTTGCTGGTACTGTAACAAGCCAGGACATATGGCTAAGCAGTGTTACCACAATAAAGGAAAACCAAATAGGGTGTCACCTAATGACAGCTCTATCAGAAAGAAAATAGAAGAAAGATCAAGACAAGATCATTTTGAAAACAAAGGTAGACAAGCATGGAAAGAAAAATATAATCATAATTCCAGACATAGAGATTATGATCAAGATCGACAATCATGGAAAGAAAAATATAATCATAATTCCAGACATAGAAATTATGATCAAGAAAGACAATCATGGAGAGAAAGAAATAGTCACAATTCCAGACACAGAGATTATGATCAAGAAAGACAATCATGGAGAGAAAGAAATAATCATAATTCCATAGATAGAGATTATAATCAAAGCAGAAGATCATGGAGAGGCAAATACAATTTTGACTCCAGAAAAAGAAATTATAATCAACCATGGAGAAAGAATGAAAACCAAGACATGAATGATAGAAAAATAATAAAGTTAAAACCAACTCACACAGAAACTAGTGACATTTTAGCCACTATTAAAAATCAAGTATATGATAAAAGAAATGAAGACCATAGTAGCAGAGAAAGAGATGGTACTAGTAAATCTGAAACCATTTGTGTGAAATCATCTGAATTAGGAAGAACAATTGGTTGTGTATTAAGCCAAATCAAAAACTTTACAGATAGAGACAATATTTTTCAGATAAAGCTTTCTGACAGTGACTCATCTGGTCGAAATTCTATTGAACTATCAGGAAACAAAAATGACATCTCAAAAGCTAAGAAACGGATTCAAGATGCTGGAATTGATATTGTGAATGAACATAATCGAAGTCATGGTTGGTGAATTATTGAACATTTAGCAGTCTGAAGAAACATTCAAAGCCCATCGATTTGAATTCATACTCGTCAACTGAAGAATGACTATATTGAAGTAGGCTATGCTATTAGCCGACTACAAATTTGACATTAAACCTGTGAAGGGAAAGGACAATGTGGTTGCAGACATATTAAGTAGAATGACAATAAATAAAGACACTCTGTGAACTCCTCAATGATAAAACCCAGAGACTGTATTAAAAAGACATTCTGTGAATTACTAAATGATAAAATAAGAGACTGTTTTAACATTAGTCTGTGAATTCCTAAAGGATACAAACAGAGACTGTAATTATATTAATATTTTTATTTGTTGAACAATGGACAAGGAACAGTGTTTGAATTCCATTGGATTATTAGTTAATTTTAATAATATTGAGTGTTTAAATATTTTAGTTACACAAAATTACAGATGTGTTAAAATTTTCAGTTTCCCATTTTTTCAGTACAGGTAGACTGTTGCAGTCCTACAGATTTTTTCTCCTTATTTTTTATGTTTAGACTGTTGCAGTCCTACAGATTTTTTCTTATTGATTCTATATCCAAAAGTTGTATGTAAGAAAATTAATGTTCATTGATGATAAATATTTGAAATTTGAATATAGATATAGATTGATTTGATTTTATGAAGACCAAAAATGTTGTATTTCATAAACATTTTTTTTGAAGGATGGGGGTGAATGTCACATCTGATTAACATAATTTTGTGACGTAAGGTCACATGAATGGTGGACGCGGGAAGAAAGGAGCATTTCTATTGGTTGAAAGTGTTGGGCGAGGAGTGGTGTGTAGACTTCCGTCGAGGAAGGTTGTGTGATGAATGAATCAAGATTTCCACGTTATATTACCTCAAATTATATCTGTTTGTATATATATATATATATATATATATATATATATATTAAAGTTGTTTTGGATAAACGAATTCTTCAGTGAATTATTGTACACAAGATTATGTACTGTGAGAACGCCTACATTAAAGAGTGACATAAAAAGTCATCGTTACAGATCCCACCTTTGTTTCACCCTATACTGTAACAGAAAGTCACTTTCGAAGGATCCTGAGCAGATCAAGAATAGAGGTCTGGGGAGAGAAATCTTTGAATCTCTCGCAGACAAGTTTTAAAAGTTGAAATTTACTTGAAGTACTTGTAGTTGTATTGACGTATTATTCTAAATGTAATAGAAAACCAAAAGAATTTAGGAGTATCTTGACTGGTTTTTGTTCATAGTTCATATATTTCTGTTGTTGTGGTACTACAAAATAAAGTGTTTGAAATGAAATCATAGAACTCAACTATAAAGTCATCCAACTACTTCATTAATTATAAATATCCATACAAATGGAGTGTCACAACTAAGTTACGTTTCCCAAATAATATCCTAATATATTTTTGTAAAGAGTGAGAGACAGATAGAAGGGGAGAGAGAATAATATAATTTAAGAAGAGGGTCTATAATTTAAATTTTAAACATCAACTATTAGAAAATTAACGGAGTGGCTAAATATACTTATGCTGATGACCATTTAAAAAAAAATGATGACATTATACAATGATAAAAGACACCCTACAGGTACTTTAAATGTTGATCTCATTTTGTAGAGAAATAGGAAACATGGTAAAAGGTATAGTAAAGAGTTAGATAGCAGGAAGTACAATCCAAGTATTAGTATAATACCATTATAGTATAATACCGTGCAAATAGAAATATTATAATAGTTAAATTGTCATCTTTCAAACGTAGAAAAGGCAATTTAAAAAAAAATCACTATTACCATTACAATTATTAAGAGAGAACTTTCGACATTCACATCTACTAGTGCAGGGGTGGGCAAACTGCGAGCCGCATGCGGCCCGTCAGAGTATATTATGCGGCCCTTTAGGTATGTACATGTTGGGATCTTATGTCGATGTAAAAAAATATTATTTTTTTTAATTTTCGCTATATTTTTTAAATTTTATTCCGAGTATTTTATTCGAATCTAGGGATATTAAATCGGTTTTATGGCTCCAAAATTGATCATTAGTCATTTTTTTTTACATCCTTGTTCGACATTTCAGCTCAATCGGGAGTGGCTTACGTTTCCGATTTACACATTGGCGGAGTTGTAAAAATTGTAATTTAAAAGTGAATAGACGTTGATTTAACAATAAGTTCTGCCAAAAATGAAAGATTGAGGACGAATGTTTTTTTTTGAATGACAAATAGAAAGCTAAATACTGCTTCACGAGCGTTGGCAGCAAAGCAGTCTGCTTGCTGTTTGCTGTGCCTTGAGTGTATGAGAGTCTTTAAGGAGTACAACTTAAAAAGACACCATCAAACAAAACATTTGGATTTTGGGCACACTTTAACGAACGAAGAGAGAAAGGGAATTGCCAGGAGTTTGCTAATAATTTAAAGAAGCAGCAAACTGTTTTCACCAAACTGTCTTTAATACAAGATGCTGCAACCGAGGCCAATTTGGTGCTGTCCCATAAGATTGTGAAACGGAACAAGTCTTTTTTTTTAATAGTGATTTCATCTAGGAATGTTTGTCAGATGCAGCAAGCATTATGTGTCCAGAACAGAAAGCAACATTTTATAGCCTTCTTTTATGAAGGAGAACTGTAGTCAGGCGTGTTGAAAAAATTAGCGACAATTTGATGCACCAACTTCGAGATGCAAGCAAAGACTTTGTGTGGTGCTCTCTAGCGTTGGACAAATGTACCGATGTACAGGACACAGCACAATTGTTGGTATTTATACGGGGAATAAACACTCGTTTTGAGCTGCCCGAAGAATTACTTAGTGTTGAGCCACTCAAAGACACAACTACAGACCAGGATTTATTCAATGATGTTGAGTACTGTGTTGATAGAACTGGGCTGGTGTGGAAGAAGAGAGCAAGTTAACAACGATGGAGCACGTGCTTTGACTGGAAAAAACGTAGGCCTTGTCACTATTTGGGTCCTCATACATCTGTGAGCAAGCTTTTTCTTGCATGAAAATAAACAAGGCTAAGAACAGGTCGATGTTAACTGACTGCAATTTGAATGCAATGCAGTCATGCGAATCACAACCAGTAAACTGGTTCCACAGTTCAAGAACATTATCCATAATTGTGAACAGTTACATACTTCTCATTTATTATAATGATACGCTATGGTTAGCTTATATATAAATTATGTTCATACTTCTTCATAGTTAATATGACAAGTAACAATAAAGTTTTGTTGAAATAATAATGAATAGTAAAATTTTATTTTCTAATTAGAAACTGTTTCAGTTCGTATTTTAAAATGTAGTGCACATGTGTAATAGATTGTGAATGTGAAATAAAATGACAAGTACTTGGTTATTATCATTAATTCATATTTAGACCACAATGGTAATTGAAGTAGACAAAATATATATGCGCCCGCCTATAACAAATAACAGTTTTCAATGCGGCCCTCCGTACAAAAAGTTTGCCCACCCCTGTACTAGTGGGCTTACTACCACTACTAGATATAACGCCCATAATACGTGATGTTTTATGACTCTAGCTGACCCATCGCGGGGTGCAACGTTCTCAGAATAAATGAATTTCAAAGAAACCAATGAGTAGTCGTTTCGTTGTTGTTGTTTTTTAATCGTGCCAAAAACCCGTGCACTCAACAACTTTCCAAAATTTCATGGCGATCGAATGTATGGTGCAGGTAGCCAATGTAAATAAGGAGAAAACGACTTTAAGGGTCCCCGGGCCCAAACGGTGCACGCTGTTAAGTTCAAAATGCATTCAGATTTCAATCTGGAACATGATGGAAATGATGTGTTAATATCATAAAATCGAATGGGGATTAATGGGGAATTAAGTTTTAAACGATTTGAAAAAGAAAAAAAAACGTGGACCGTTTGCCCCGAAGAATTGAGCATTAGGAATTCAATGGTCTACTCTATGGTATTTTAATATGGACCATTAAGCTTTTAAGGCCCAAGTTTGGGCAACACCCATCCATTTACACAGAAGCCAATGTTTAAAATAAATTGTATATACCTCATATAAAAAAAAGGGGGGGGGGCGATTTTATGTGCCCATTTTATATTTAAAAAAAAACATTATGCCAGAAACCATCGAGGAAGTGTATTCAACAATTTCGCAAAGTGGGCACTCTTTCTTTGTCCAGGGGCGCAACACTATTTCTTTGCCCGGGGCCCAAAATGGTGTAAAGACGGCTCTGAGATAATATATAGCTTATATTAGAAAAAACGACATTGAGGGCCACGGGGCCCAATCGGTGAAACATATTAATTAAAAAAACCTATTTAAATTTCAGTCTGGATCATGATGACTATATTTGTAAATAGTTGTCAACATCCTGTAAAATCTAATGGGGAATAAAGTCTTAAACGTTTACGAACAAAGTTTTGGAGCCCCCAAAAATTAATTATTAATATCGGTCATCAAAATATTATGTGCCAAGTTTGGTCGAGATCTAACGCTATACTGTAACGAATTTTTATATAGCTCATAAAAGGACAGAGCAACATTGTTGACCACGGTCCCAAATTATTTTTAATTATAATTTTTTACGCTTGGGGCTGTCCATAAATGACGTCACGCACCTAGGGGGGGAGGGGGGTCACACTTTTGTGACGATGCGTGACGGAGGGGGGGGAGGGGGGTTGAAGAAATGTGACGTCACATCATAAGGGTAACTTTAAATTAAACTTCCACTGAAATATTTGGTCCCTTACAACTTATTTAATGACATTTTTTTCTTTTAAAAAAAAAGTGCTTCTCAATGTGCCGGTCGGTAGGCCATCAGACGCTGGTTGGCGTAAGCTATCAAGACACGAAAATTAAATCTAATTATAATCCTTAAGTTTGAGAATCCACAAGATTACATATGAAATTGTTACACTGCGTCGTTTGATGTTGACATCAAAGCATTTGTGATGTAACCGCAGCTTTGCTTGGTTCTCTCATGGCAGGAGTCTCGAACTTTTTTGCCCGTTACCCCAAAATATACAAGTTTATGTGTGCGTTAGCCCCCCCCCCAACCATCAGACTCTAGGTCCTGCTCACATGACTCGGGGATTTGGGGGAGCGTCGTTAGCCCGCCCCCCCCACCCCCCGAAAATGCTACTGGTGAGTTTTACAAGCATGACAAGTGTCTAAAAATGATCTGAATAGGATTATGTGTAGATATTTTAAGTCAAAACGACATGGAATATCCTTTTTCTTTAAAAGGGGAGGGAGGGGGGAGGGAATCTATTTGATATAATTAAAAACGTTTTAAGTTTGATATAATTGTTCGAGGGTTTTTGGTAAAACGCCCCTGGCCATTCTAGTCTTCTAGATCAGTGTTTCTCAGAGTGGTGGTCCGCGGACCGGTGCCGGTCCATGGGCCATCCGCTGCCGGTCCGCAGATGTTCTCAAAAAAAGGACAGAAAAAATCGTCAGTGCAGGGAAAATAGTGCACCAGTGCCTGGTGCAATGGAAAAAATTCCTGCCGGCCCGCCATACTAAAAAGTTTGAGAAACACTGTTCTAGATATAATGGTAAATGAGCCCATTTAAAATTAGTCAAGTATTCATTAACTTTATTGAATGCATCAAATTCTTGACATTGCAATTCGAGAGGAGCACAAAACAACTTTTTTTCTTAGCTCAGTTTTTAAGGCATTAATTTTAAATATCACAGAAACCATACGTGATACGGACAAGTCATGTGGATTAAGATTATTGTCACTCGTGTCAATATAAATGAAAGTAGGGTAGATTTATGTATCTTCGTATAGTACGTAGGTAAGAAATCTACATAGTTGTCAAATTTTTTAAAAAATGCATTTTCTGGAAGGAACCGGTTCAATAATGGGCATATGTTCCAAGCGTACACGTACACATGACGTATTTTAATATATCTAGTGGATTGTAGTGGATGTTATATGTCCCAAATGAGTCTGCATTACCCCCAAGAATTCCCTTTTTGAACCCAAATGAGGTTATTTACCTCTGTTCGCCGACCTCTTTCTTACGGGATGCCCGTCAGTCAATTGAGGGATTTAAAAAAAATACATTTCAAAAATGTTATTTTTAAATAATTTTTTTTCTTAACAAAGGTGTTAACCGTGATGATTAATAGTCAATGTTTAATTTGTATACATTAAAATAAAATATAATCTAAGGATGTTAACACAGTTCGTTTTCTGAAGGCCGGTTAAATGTTTTTAAAAAATGCTTCACGTGGGCTACGATATTACATTGTAGATCTTCACTAAATAAATAATAAATTCTTAAATGACAATAAAAGTGATTTGAAACTTGAAACATACTTATTTTCAAATAGAAAATAAAGTGTGTGGTTTTTTTTTGTGTTTTTTAGGGGGGGGGGCGCAAAGATTTGTGACGTATTTTTAGAGGGGGGGGGTCTACGTTTTTGTGACGACGCGTGACGAGGGGGGGAGGGGAGCAAAAATCGCGTGACGTCATTTATGGACGGCCCCCTTGTTACCATTCCGGTAGCGTATTCAACAATCTCCCCAAGTATCATGGACATCGGATGAATGCTGTAGTAAGGAATAGCGGGAAAAAACACAAAACATGATTCATTATTATATCCAGTATTTAGGTGGATTAAGTAGTTACAAAGGGGGGAAACAGACGACAGGCTATGAAACAGACGACAGGCTATGAAACAGACTATGAAACAGACGACAGGCTATGAAACAGACGACAGGCTATGAAACAGACGACAGGCTATGAAACAGACTATGAAACAGACGACAGGCTATGAAACAGACGACAGGCTATGAAACAGACGACAGGCTATGAAACAGACGACAGGCTATGAAACAGACGACAGGCTATGAAACAGACGACAGGCTATGAAACAGACGACAGGCTATGAAACAGACGACAGGCTATCAAACAATTTCTAAAACACACCGTCCTAAAACCCACACCCTGACGTTGGATAAACAAACACATTTTACACATATGTGCATATAAACTTATATGTATCTTTATTCTTCTAGTTCTAGATTTCATAGTAGAAAATCGTTTATAATGCTATCAAGATTCATATTATTTTTAATTTCTTGTTCTATGGACAATACTAATAGTGCAAGATTTTGTATACTTAAATCACTCATTGTGGAACGAAGATAATTTCATCAACTTCAATTAGGAGAAGCTCCTTTCGCAACTAGCGACACTGGTACTATTAGCAATCGTTTGAAAAATAGAAAAATTTCAATTTATGTTACAGAATAAACCAATCTATACTGTTGAATAAATTTTAGTAGATCAAGAGGGGCTCCCCCCCCCTCACCCCCACCCGGTTTCTCCAAAGTTTTGCTTCTCCATGTAGTGCAGGTACAGCCATAAAAATCTTTAACTTTATCATTTTTCTTTCATTATGGAACTGTTCTTTATCAATGTCAATAAAGTCATTGAGTTGCATTTAAATTCTTCATTAGTAGGTCACATGGTAATATACACTAATATTTTCTGACAAGGACATGCAACCGATCAAAGAGTTCTTTTATTTCCTTTATAATTCTATCCATAAATTACTCACTATGGCAAATTTTCTCTTTGACGTCATATCCCCTCACGCTACGTCACACCAAGAATGTGTCAATATAATGCGCACGCACCGCGAAATAGTCTAACATTAGCATTCACAAAGCGGGAAAACCCCATTAACTATCAATTTTATTTAAAGTAGCGTGTTTCGACGTGACGTCACAATTCTTAAACTCCCCCCTCCCCCTCGTCAAAAATGTGGAGACGCCCCCTCCCCCCTAGGTGCGTGATGTCATTTATGAACGGCCCCTTACGTTTAAAATTGCGGTATATTTATAAATTTCCTTTAATAATTAATTCAATTAAAACCATTTACAGTTGTGTAGGTACCGGTGTAATAACACCAGTAACAAGGTTTAATTAATTCAAACCCCAAATTCAACTTTGACAGAATTATTGTTAGGTCGCAACGTTTATGATTTTCATTTATTTAAGAAAACCTATTCCATCATTTAATACAATTTAAGTTTAAGATCTATCACAGCCAGAGGGTCACTAGTGGGGTGTGGGGGGTGCGGACTGCACCGGGTTGACACCATCGCAAGGGGTGACACCAAATTGTAAAATTCTGTATGTTCCCGTTATTTGGCACTGGAAGACTCGGAAACACGTCTATGGGGTAAGGTCGTGATGACACCATGAGCTACCGCACTGGCTGACACCAACCCTAGTGACACCTCTGATCACAGCCCTGCACTGATGTTCCGTGTCACTGTACTGTAAAATTTTGCACACACAAAAGTGGATGTAGTTCAACTTGGCACTTGGCACACAAGTTTATTTTATAATTCCACACAACCAACAAACCTTACTTAGGGGCCGTCCATAAAGTACGTCACGCTTCAGAGGGGGGGATGGGGTGTAAGTGTAATAAAGTGTGACAGTTTATGACAGGGGGGTGGGGTCCGGCCGTGTGTGATGTCATGGTGTTTTATATTAAATTTTAATAATTTTTTAAATTTACAAATAAATAGAACTAAAAAAGATTTTAAAAAACCACGTTTTTATAAGCGGACTAAAAAGAAGAAAATAAAATTTAAAATAAGTACTATGATGTAATATGACTAAAAATGTGGGGCGGGCGCTTCTCGGGCTTAACTAATTCAATTCACTCATTTTCTTACTCGTATTTGTAAACCCTAATCATTTTAGCCAAACGTCCAAAAAGCACCCGACCACGTTTTTAGTCATATTACATCATAATACTTATTTTAAATTTATTTTCTTCTTTTTAGTCCGCTTATAAAAACGTGTTGTTTTTTTTAAATCTTTTTTTTTACTTCTATATATTTTATTCTTTTTAGTCTAAGTGTGTGCTATTATTGCTATGGTGAGTTTTGAAGTATTGATTATGTTCAAATATAATACGCATTGCCCGACAAACATTTACGGACTGGAAATGACTGATCTCCCCTTGATGTTAAACATTGTTTTTGTGGTCGGGGTTGGTGTGAACTCGGCACGTGAATGTAATGTAAACAAGAGCAGACGGAGAATACATAGGCTTATATATAGATAAACTAAAAAGTTCAATAATTTAATAATGGTACATTCGATCGATCTGAAATTTTGAAACAATCCATTGTCATCCAAGATCTATCTGTGGTAAAATTTTGAGATCTCTAGGACCACCAGAAGTGGTTTAATTTTACATTGGCAGATTTGAAAAATTGTGAACAGACAAACCAACAAACAGAACGAAAGTGAGTTAATAAAAACGTGGTAAAAATGTTCGAAAATGTGACGTACTTTGGGAGTTGGGGTGTCCAAGATTTGTGACAGGGGCAAGGAGGGTAAAAATTGTCAAAAATAGCGTGACGTACTTTATGGACGGCCCTTTAGCGTTAAAGGGAACATCTTAATGCTTACGCACGCTAGTACGTAAAGGGCAGGAGCAGTGCTAGATTTACCTATTTGCTAAACAAGCTATAGCCTAGGGCCCCCGGCTTCTTGGGGGCCCCAAAAAAATTTTAATCATATTTGGCACTGACATATAATATATGGACTTCAAAAGGGCCCTCCCCCCATATCTCAAATAGCTTAGGGCTTAGTCTAAATCCGGCCCTGGGCAGGAGGGAGGTAATTCATATCCGGCACGCGGTAGTAAAAACTAGTAAAAGTAAAAGGGTACGGGTTAAAGTTAAAATGGCGAACTAGAATCAGTAAAATTGTAACATAAGAATATAATTATCTTCAAAAACGGTTTCATCTATTTGTAACTTATAGCCCAAGAACGGTCAATTTTATCATGCTCACTATACACGTATTTTGTTTGGAAAGTATCGATTCAACTCATGAAAATAAAATAGAAAATCCTTCACTAATATATTTTGGATATAATGAATGGCTTGTGAGCAAAGAAGTGCCACTGGGAGTGTGACTCCTTGGGGGTCTACTGGTTTCATTTCCCAATAAAAAATAATGATATTAAAATCTGTTTACCCGTGTGCAGTCATTTTTAACAAATTGAAATAAACACTAAATCATTTACTTTTTATTACTAAATGAAAGTCAACTGCAATTGTCCCCAGAAGTGAGTAAGAGTAAGGGTAAATATGTTGATTCAGTTAGGAATTGAGTCATACACTTCATGTCGTTACGGTGGAGCCAAAATGTTTGCTTCCCAATGTTATTATGTTTTTTTATTAGCATTTTCTGTTGTTGCTTTTTTTGTTTTGTTTTTTTAGTTATCTATAGAGTCAATAGAACACCTAACTTTTTATATAAACCATATTTAAAGTTTAAATAGTTAGTAGGTTATTTAATCTTTTAACATTTCATCATGGATCAAAGATATGCTCCAGGAATTTACTATAAACTAAAGTTTTTATTTATCTCAATGAGAAATAAAATTTAAATTTGATGCAATTATTTACATTTTATTGCCACTTTGAATTCAAACTAAATACCTCAACTGTAAATAAAGGAGAGTTTGAGTCCAACTCGCAGAGAGTTATTTTTATTTATTTCAAATTTCAATACATTATTATTATATATTTGTTTATTCTAAAATGTTAACAATGTAACTCTTTCTTCATTAAAATAATTTTAATTTATATATATAGACATGTCTTCCAAAAGCAATACATTTTGTATGTTCATTGATTGTTGTTCATACTACGAATCCATTTATAAATTAATAAATTAGGGACCGCCCATAAAGTACGTCACGCTCCGAGGGGGGGGGTCTAAGAAAGTGTGACACTTTGTGACAGGGGGGGAGGGGGTTTAGGCCATGAGTGATGTCACACATTTATTTTTTTAATTATTTTTTTCTAATTTATTTATATTTTTTTAGTAGAATTTAAATAGCTTTAAAAATAATTTTCAAAATTGTTTTGAAAAATTAGAATTAGTTTTATGTCAAAATAGCATGAAATGCGTATCTCCTGAATGTGTTCTTCATAATTTTGAATTGGATGCAGCAGGACTAATATTACAAATATAAGGATCAGGTATGGTTTGACAATCATGTTCGCACCAGCCAATACTTCACTCAAATCGTTAAATATCAGGACATGAAATGTTGCGACAAAGCACGAAGCTCATATTTCAACGTTTTACCTTCAAGATTCTTCCCCTCCTCCAATCCCAATCAACCAAATAGTTGATGGACTAAAAGCTTCAGAAAGATGCAGATTCTCATAAATGTCCTTCCTTGATTGTAGCACAAACTCTCAAATTTGATGACATTATGCCAAGATCAACAGGAGTTTTCAAAGTACAGCCATATGATTACCAGCTTATTTGATCTAATTTGCAAAGTAGGTCACTTATATTTAGCCTCACAAACAATTTTGAAGAAACATACAGGACAACACAGAGCTCGGGGTCAGGAGAAATGTGCCCACCCAAACTGTTCCAGAATCAACTCAGATAAAAAGCATCCGTCCTTTGAGAATCACTTCTAGAAGGCAAAGAGAACCCATGGCAGTTATTGCCAGAAGAGAAAATGCACATACAGAAGCTGTTGATTGGCTAGATGAGGACGAGTTGATCTGTCTGCAATTATCCTTCCAGGAAACGATGATGGTGAAAGACTGATGTCAGTCGTAACTATGGATGAAAACTTCATTTCACCATTGTAAGATGATGTCCAGTGAATATTTTTGAATGAAACATAATTCATAGGACCATAATAAACAGATTCAATATAGCACAAGAGTTGGTCACATAATTTGTCAATCTAGTCTTTTTATTTTTATTTTAAAGTCAAATTGTTTTGTTTTCTTTGTATTATTTAATCTCTGGATGAGGTCAAGTTTCGCTAATCTACTTATTATCCTGTGTCAATAGATTGCATAATCGGAAGATTATCTAAAACTTAACCTCACTCATTGTAATTTGTAAATGAAAAGTTAGCAGAGAAATTATGTGTATTATACAATTGTCAAGTGTAATTTTTGCAATTTTTCTTTTCAAATTTGATCTAGATTGAGTTACTATTTCATTGAATAACTGTGACAACTGTTGCCAATTAACTATTCTACTTATTAAAGTCATTTTAATAATATGATAGTTCTTTTAAGTGGGAGTGTACGGGATTTCGGCTCCAGCTCCGGCAAATCCGGAATCCGGCTTTTTAAAAAAAAATCCGGCTCTGGCTTCAACTCCGGCAGGTTTCACTTTATAAATCTGCTGGCCGATAGATTCCTAATTTATATATATATATTCATAATGGCTCCGGCAAATCAGGAATCCGGCCATTTTAAGAAATCTGATTTCGGCGCCAGCCGGATTTCACTTCATAAATCCGGCCAAATTCAGCTCCGGCTGGATTTCAAAATTTTGAATCTGGTACATCCCTACTTATAATTGGAAAGTTTATATTTTAATACAGTTTAATGGTGAAGTGTAATTTAAGTATTAAATTAAATATTTTAATTAGGTGTTAATTTAAATTTTTTTTCGAAAGTGTGACGTAATTTAGGGGGGGGGGTTCCAGAGATTTGTGACAGTTTGTGACAGGGGGGGGAGGGGGGGGGTCAAAAATAGCGTGTCGTACTTTATGGACGGCCCCTTACGTGGGAAACATTACATTATAATATGTAAAAGGATAAAGAATCATAGTAAAGTTTTACAGAATGACTTTCTAACAACATAAACATTCAATTTTCTTATTTGCAAAGTTATCACTCCTCAATTTTTTTGTAATACAAATACAATCTGGCTTGCAAAAATCTGTTAAACATAATGTGCTAGGCATTTTCTTTAGTATAGAAGATTAATTTAGTACAGAAGATTCATCTACTTTTTAGTCTATAATTTCTATAATAAAAACTTATATTTAATGTAAATGAAAAATAAATGCATGTATAAAAAAAAAGATTTTAAAAAATTCAAATTCTGTACACTTCAAGCTTCCGGCAGAGAACCAAACTATAAATTTTAGAAAACTACTTTCAAGTTGTAGCCCTTTTCTCTTTATTATTTATAGGTTCACTTTTTTCAGTTGCTAAGCTTCCCAATGAGGTTAGTGAATTAGAAATTGCCCGCGAACCAGAATTAGGGAACCATTGCTCCACAACACCATGACGAAACATGTGTTTCTTCAGATGATCCATTCTGTAGAATTTAGCATTGCAAATCTGGCAGAGGATCTCACGCAGCCCTTTGCACTTCCATTTGTGACGAGAAAGAACATGAGACATGGTGTATACTTTGCCACAGTTGTCACATTTATAACCCCACTTTTTGCTTACTTCTTGGTGGCCAAAGTGAGCAGCCATTCCTTGTGATGAGTTGACATCATAAGCTGTAGTGGGAATAAAATTTTTTAGAACTTAATATGTCAGCTAATAAAATATGTATTTAAAATGTGTTATATTTAAAACTAAATACTAGACACTGTCCATACCGGTATCGTTTGAATTTCATTTGAAACACACACAAAAAAGTTAAGCATGGTTTTCTTAAACAGCTGGTTTGTATGAAATTTTTAAAAATCCTACTTAAGCAGTGGATGATTTAGACAAGCCATAATTAGTTGGGTGACAAAATTAAGTGCCCATTAATTAAAATAGGTATTCAAAGTACCTGTACCTTGTACCATACAAATATGCTATTTATGCTAATTTATATATATTTATTGGAAGATAGTGATATCAGATATAAATTGTTTGAAAATCATTTTACATTAAGAATTTCTACCTTTTTTTCCAATGAAGGATATTTTCTGAATAATTTGACTTTGGCATCAATTTTTTTTTAAATGAGTCCATCTATGAAATGAGTCCAACTATTACACACCCTCAATATTATACTAAACCTCTCTCACTAAAGACCTAAGGTATACTAATGTTACCAGGCTGAATAAGGGATAGAATTAGGATAAAAAAAAGTAGAAATTAAAATCATCAAAAAAAAATCAAACTCAAGATTTCAGTGAAATATTCAAAATAAGGTGCAAATTTTATTTCCCAATACTCTTTATAACAATATGAGAGGACAAGAAAGTATATATACAGACATACAAAAAAATAGTTCAAGGGGAAAAAAATCAATCACACTGCTTTTAACTCACAAATTTCATAAGATCTGTACTTTAAATTAAAAAAAAACAACAAAAAAAAACAGAAAAAAAAACAACCAAAAAAGAAAACAGCAGCTGTATCCATCTATTATCCTAGCCATTCACTTTAAGTTTAATTAAAAGAGTACTATAGTTAGCATTGTGTAAATGATTTTCTTTTCCATATTAAATCAAAATTTATCCTTCAGGCTTTTGAAAACTGAATTATATAATTTTTGCTTTTAACTACTTTTTTATTTTTAGAAACATATTTATCAGAAATAAAAAAAATTGAAGTAGAAAAATATGTGATAAAGTTAAATATAAAATTTAAATACAGTGCTAGTTGAACAAATTTTTTAAAACATTGGTTTGTGTGTGAGAGGAGGGTTTGTAAATAAAAGAACATCAGGTATTTTTTCTCCTTGTGGCTATAATAGTATTAATAGTAATAGGCTACCCATGTAAATTTCACATACTGATAATGGAGTTAATAGACCATCTATGATATCATTTTTCAAACTAAGGCATCATTCCTATTCTTCTGTACAGTCTCTTAAAGTACAGTACAAGGCTTTTTAAAAAATATGGATACATAATCATACATATAATTATAACAAACTTTATGAGAAAATATTTTCTATTAATTTTTTTAAATGCTTCACAATGCACTTGAACTTAAAAGTCATTAAAAAAAAATTTTCAATCGACTATGCAAAATCATTTACAAGTACAATATTTTTTCGTAAATTTCTATTTCTTGAAATTTGAGAACTTTAATTTTCGTGAAAACAATTTTGTACATATTTTGGAAATTATACTTTCTCTTTATTATATTGTATTTTTATGGTCTTGCATAGATACATGTACTTTAAAAATGCATACATTGAACATTGTTATTAGGTATTCTAAATGAAAATTATAAAATAAAATAATAATGCAGCACAATGAATTCTGCAGAAACAAAAAACTTTCACTGTCAGTTCAAGGTTCGCTTCTTCAAGACATTAAAAAGATTGGAAATTTAATTTGACAAAATAAAAATAATTTGATTCCAGTACATAACATATTTTCTCAAGGAAACTAATAATTAATTGTCTTATCTTAACTATTATTAGAGTATGTTTTAAATTTTTATTGAGTTTTCTTAGAATGCATGATTTTAAACTAAATTTTTAATTTGCCTTGTAAGTAAATATGTACTCCAAAATGCTTCATACATTTAACTTAATTAAATGTGACTGGTAAATCAATAAAACAATTATCCTCATTAACTGTTCCAATTACTTCTTCATTTCTTCGAGACTCATTTGATTTGAATGCATGACTTTGAGCTTGAAGATGCTTTTTAAACACATCCTTTCGTGCAAAACTTAGACAACATGTGTGACAAAAGAAAAGCTGATTTCTGTCCCCAAGTCCATGAGAGCAGCGTTTATGTCTGGCCAGATTCTGAGGATAGTTGAAGCCAGCTGAACATATTTCACAGCGGTAAGGGAAGTTGATTAGATGCCTCACTCTGTTGTTGGCTGGTGATATCAAGATTGGATGTAAAATCATAACAGAAAATTTAATTTTATTAGGGGAAAAAAAGGAAGAAATAAATTTTTTTTGGTTTTGTTTTTTAAAAGTTAATATGGTTGGCATGAGGCTGTGATCAACTGACAAGGTAGTAGTAAGGCTGGAAGCACAATTTCTATAATAAAGACATCTTTGTAAAAAAGGCAAAAATGTTTCATCCTAACAATAGAAAAATGGACTGAATTTTCTTTAAAGATAGAACAAATTTCTTATACAAAGAGAATTATAATCATAAAGCTGCCTGGCTGACGTGAAACAGGAATTAAATAAAATGCTAACAAAGTTTGGAATGTCTGTATTCTTCTTACATGAAAGAACCTACTAATACTAATAGAGAAAACCAAGAAAAATAAATTCCATCTATGTCAAACAGCACTTATTTTCATATTAGGTATTCCTTTATGATGTATAGGTGGTGAAATGAAAAGGACAGAATTTTAATCCTATAAAAATGCGTAACTATATATATTTTAAAAATTAATTTTTGATGCCTTAAAACTTGAAACCATCAAAACCCTCATACTCAAAAATAATGATTGTTTAGGTATGTTTTTTAAAAAATGTATGAACTGTATTTATTGCTATATATTCTTTGCACTGAATATTATTGAATTTGGTTCTTCATCAGTTCCAAAAGAAGGCCATTACTTCTACTGAGATGCAGTTTCATAACCATGAAACATTTTTTGATGTTTTCTAAACACATCTTCTCTTGAAAATTTTTTGTTACACTGGTCACATTGAAATGTAACACCCATAACTTTTGCCAGGTGCCGCTTAAGGCCTCTCAAATCACTGTAAGTGTTCTCACAGTGGTCACAAATAAATCGATTACGCACAGGTGCTCCAGAAGATGACTCTTGATCACATATGACAAAAGCATCAGAGAAGTCTGCTTCCTGGCAGTTTTCTTGTGTTTGTTGGCTGGTCAGAAACTGCCTCAATTCTGCATGTTCATGCTCTATGTGGTATTTAAATAAATATTCCACTTCAGAATAATATTCACAAACACCACAGTGAAAAGGATGCTGTTTCTTTAGGTTGCAGCACATATTTTCAGGAGTACCAATTTTCTCTAAATGTTTAACAAATTCAATATAGTTGTCAAATGGGTTAGGACAGAAAGCACAGGTAAACTTTACACTGCTAGGGTTGTATTCCATATCTGACTTAAACACAGGAGCCATGTGAGATGACTGAATATGATTCTTCAACTCTTGTGCAGTTTTGAATATCAAATTACAAAGGGAACATGATTTTGATTTACTCAGTTTGGGGTTTGGTGTTACAGAGTTATTGAGCTTGGATCTATTTATATTAGGGCCTGATGTCAGCAGGAATTCTTTTTGATGACGCCTCCTTGGGTGACAATGAGCTGAAAAAACAGAAACAAAACAACAACTGATGTCCACTTATTTTAAGAAATGTTTTTAAAATATGGATGAAGATTTACATTTCAGATATATATTTTTAGATAAAATAAACCTACAACCTGTTATAATATATGTTTTGTTTAAGTGGTCAATATTTTGTTTTGAATGTATATTTTTCACTAGTCTTTATGTTGAGTATGGTGAGCCCGGTTCAGGTTGGAGCAACACACAACTGGTATATCGACCTACAACCTGTTATAATTTATGTTTTGTTTAAGTATCAATGTTTTGTTTTGAATTTATATTTTTCACTAGTCTTTATGTGGAGTGTGGTGAGCCCAGTTCAGGTTGGAGCAACGGCAACGCACAACTGGTATATTAGTTCTCATATTATTACTAAAAATATATTAATGTGTAAAGCAGTTTTACATACATTTTTTCTTCTTAGTCTTAAAGAATTTTGAATGCCAAGTTGTTGCATATATCAACCCATTAATATCAAGAAGCTTTTGAGATGAGATAAGAGCAAAGGTAGATTGTTGCATTTCTTTCAGACAAATCCTCAACTAAATGAAAACTTTTAATGCAGGTACATAACAGATTACAGTACAGACAGAGTTTGCACAAATAAAAAAATTTCCTGATCAAACAGAAAGAAGAAAGTGTAATCAAATAAAAGCTTATATTATAATGTTTTCCTCAAAACAGAAAAGTCTTTCCAGTATGATTAAACTTTTAAAAATGTCATTAAAAAATCTCTTTGCCTTTATCTTATTCTGAATTTTCGTGTGTGTGAATGCAGGTGTTTGTCTTTTTAAAAAATATGATATAACCAGATATTTCTAATGGTTTTTAAAAAAAAATTTTTGTAAGACTTTCATTTGAATTTCTAGTTACCAAAATAAGTTTTTGTTTTCAAGAAACACAGGGAGGTTTCAATTTTTTAAAAATGAAACAATGTTTAAAAATTAGACATTTTACTTTTACAGAAAAACGTTCACAACAGAACTAATAATGAGGCATTGTATATTATTATTATGTATGAGAAGATTTATCTTAAATTTCTTTATCCAGCATTGCTGTCAAGCATTTTAGTACCTTAATTAAAGTTAAAATTCAGCTTTACTCAATCAAAACATTGGTCTTTCTAAAATAAAAATAATCAGTTCCTTAAAAATGTTATGATATTTGTTCCTGACATCAATAGTGCCTCTGCATTGCCAAGGAATTGCAACATAATTCACAAGGTTAAAATTATTGATTATTAACCCAAATAAGTTAAAGAGATTTTTAAGACGCAATCTGACTCTAAACCATTCAAAACATTTTAAAGATTTTCAACAACAAAAAATATTAACCCCTTACTAAATACAAAATATAATTATTTAGAATTTATTTCACAGGCCTATTGGATGTCTAAAAAATAAAAATCACATGGACATAGCCATTGGATAGAGCCCCATAGGCAGTAGCCATAATTTATTTCAAGCAAGGCTATTGAGCTTTTAGAGAGCAGACCTTTTATTGGCCAAATTTATGACAGACAACTAAACTTAAATCAAACAAATAAATTATAAGAAGACATTAAATAAAGGCACGGCTTTCATTAGATTTTATTGTTGTGAAAGAATATTTTAAGATTAACTACGTTATTTCAGATTAGATTAGAGGAACAAAATATTAAGATTATGTTTTAAACACTTTCTATCTGTGTTCCAGTTCCATTTTATCTCAGAAAGGAGTGCACCTTTGTTTTCTTCCAAGTCATCAAATAACCCAAAACAATAAAAGTCTTAAAGGGTCATCATTAACATACTTTTAAAAAAATATTTAGCAATTACATTACATGTATTATTTATAATGCAATTAAATGACCACAGAATAATAATTTTATATGGCTTAATCTTAGTCAAAACAGCTCTAGAAGAAAAGCAGATGTGAAATTTGTGAGAAGCAGAGCCAGGGCTAGATTGAATGCTGTTATTATTGTAAACTTTTAAAAATCAACATTTTTTATTCACATTTTTATTAAATACAAGGAAATAATACTTCATATAACATTTTTAAAAAAAATTATCAAGTTAAGGAATGATCTGAAAAATAATTTAAAAATTATACATACTTCAGCTACAAACTATAAATAAAATTTCTTATTGGATTAGCCTAATCTGGAATTCTGCTAACCTGGACAGACTCTGGAAATCCACCACTGTGTAAATCCTTAAGGTGTTTCGTATACTGTTCTCTAAGATTAAATGTTAGAGCACAGAATTCACATTGGAAACGTTTGACATCAGCACACACCCACTTATGGCGGCGCAATCCTCTCTTGTAGGAATATTCTTTACCACAAAGATCACATTGAAATACCCCTTTTGCTTTAGATGGCTTTTGCCGCTTCCATGAACCAGGTGTTCCCAGTGAATTTTTGAATTGAGAGTCCACAAAAGAAGTGTTGGTTAATAAATTTTCTCCTAGTGGTAAATTAACACCTGTATCTCTACAAGATATGCTTATTGGATAAGGGCTAATAGTAACTAAATCCTCATCAGGTTCTGATTTTAGTTTTGGTGGAGTCTGCATACCAGGAAAAAGTGGCCTGCTTTCTGCCTGAAACTTGAGAACATCAAAGTCTTCTGCCTTCAGTGCAGGGGCCCCAATCAACCTCAGGAAATCAGATGTTATGTCCTCTTTCAGATCTGCAAGGACACATATACATTAAGAAAATGAGGAGCAACCTCTTTAGAATGCATCGTGTCATACAAAATTAGATCTAAGTAGAAACAGAAGAGGTCCTTTAATCTGGCCATGATCAAAGGTTTGAAAATGTCATAATTTCATTAAGATGCTCCTATAATCCTGCTAGGTGCGGCTGGTCATCACACATTTATTCTTTGATGATAAAAGTACAGAATATCTGATATTTGCATCATCTGTCTATTTATAAACTTCTCTGTTAATTGAAATGTAATATTAAAGCAAGTAACTGTACACAATAAATTAAAACATGTGACCCATAAATGTACATTGTGAAATTTCAAAATTAAAGTAAATTAATAATTAGACTTTTTTATTTTGATATTTAATCTAAAGTGCATTGCACAAAAATGATTATGGTGGATGTTGCTTTTAAACTAGACATTGTCAAAAGTCAGCCATTCTATTGGTTTTGTTTATTATCGTTTACCTGGCATTGTATAGAGTTAAATAGTACATTTTTTGCTTGTTTTAGCAAGTACCAGTGACTACCAAAAAAAGTTGTCAATAACTGTAATATTACAGAGAATAAATTGTACTGGTGTACTCATTTTAGGACTGCTGGCTAATGAAAATAAGAGCTCATTTGAATTTTAAAATGTATGAAACGTGTGCTTATAACTAGTCTGTGCCCAGTGCTTGTAACCAGTCCAGCAATAACTTTGAACAGCAAAATTGTGCAAAGTTAATGATAATACTAATACCCAAATCTTTTGCCATTTAATTTTACCATTTGTTTCCAGAAAGTGTTAAGGTTTCCCAAAACCCCTGAATTTAATTAAATCTTAATATTTTTACAAAATCTAATTGTTCAGCATCTTATTTTTTAATAAGAGCACCATTATGAATAAATATATTTGAAATTTCTAGATACCATACATAATTATTTAGTCCGCTTTAATTTTAGATTATTGATATATAAAGAACTTAAAATTTAACAGATGTGTTAGAAAAAATTATGCTACTCTAAAAAAAATCCTTTAGCCTCCCTTAAAATATAAGATGTGCTGGTATTACTTATGCACATACCTTAAATTTTTACATCTAGAGCACGTGTCCAACTCAAGGTCCACTGCACAACTATATCTGGCCCGAGGGAGTATTCAGATTAAAATAATTTAAATGGCACTGCGATATTAAGTGCAAATCAAATTTCCTAATTTACAGCTTTACTACCAGAGACAGTTCTCACTTCAATCAGATTAAGTGAAAATAAAAGTTGTTGAGTGATAGGATTTTCTTGACAGTAACTCAATAACTTTGTTTCTTATTTTGGACTAGTGCATAAGAAATGATGCAGCGTAGTGCCAGGTATATCACCTTAACCTCCTACAGCCAACTTGATATCAATAAAAAAATCTGTATGTAAATATTTTTTTAAAAATCAGAGTTAGCCTTTAAAATTATGAAGACCACATTTGATTCTATAAAAACAGAGCCATTCAAAGCCACTGAGAAGTTAAAGTTTTGTTGTTTTTTTTTAAAAACTGAAATAGGCGGTAAAACTGTGTGTCTAAGTTGAAGAAATAATGTGACTGTGATTTTTTTTTAGTCCCATAACCTCGTGGTCCTTATAACCCCGTAGTCGTAGGGGGTTCTAATGTTTCCATTGGAACATTCTCGGGCTTGATAGACCTGGCGGCGCCCATCCCTCTCCAGGTCAGCAGAGGACTTTCTTAGCGTAAGTCATTCATCAACATTTTTATAGTGGCTTTAACGTTGAATCAGCTTGTGAGGCAATCACACTATTGACTTCGCTATCCAGGAGTATAATAAAATAACAATATGAGACTAAACATCAAGATAATTTAAAGGCCAGAATGCAAAGCAGTAGCTACAGAAGGTAGAAGAATTGAACAGGCATCTGACATCACAGCAGATGTTTTTCAAGAAAGCAAAATCACAAACTGAAACTGATGGGAAAGCAAGACTTATTTTGGTGGAGCATATCTCAAAATCAGGCAGTTTCTGAAGCGCTGCATGATGAAAGTATGTGACACAATGTATGTGTTCAAACAATAAGAAGACATTAGCAAATAAATGTCTTAGCAGAAATATGATAGCTGAATGGGTTTGTGAGATGGTCAATGATGAATAAGGCAAAGACTTTCGTGCATTCTTCCTTGCTGTTGATGAGAAAGTAATGATACAACTGACACTGTATAGCTCACATCATCATCAGTGCAGAAGAACTGTTGGATATTAATGTAAATTTTAACCAACCTGGACCTGTCGTAGGACAAACACATTGAAGTACTGATGCATGTGGGGCAATAAAAATGGACTTTTTTTTATTGATGCTTGGTTAAAGTTGCAAGAGATATGTATTAATATTAGCAAACTAGCTAATCACCACATCATACACCAAGAGTTACTGTGTGGTTAAGTAATCAACACAATAATACAGATGCAATGTAATGGAATACAGTTCACCCGTTTCATTTCTGAAAAATGCCCTAGCTTCATCTGCATGCAGCTCAAACAATGTGCATGTTTTTTATAGCACATATTTCTGTAAGATGGATTTTACTCTTATCAACATTACAATAAACATCACTCAGGTGTCATCTCACTGAAGAAAACACGCAGATCATCTTTGAATCCATGACACACATTACTCCCAACATGACAAAAATCCAGCCTTGACAAATTGGCATAAGAATGAAAACATGTATGCCGATGATATTTTATGTTAATGAAAATTATTTATTCTTAACTGCCCGCTCCTATATAGGTGTTAAAATTTTTTAATTTTATGCTCAATGATTTCATTGAATGTTTATCCAGTAAGGCCTGCAGTCTAGTGTGACTTAAATTTTGGCCACCTGCTCACCTGAGTGTGACACTCTTGATCAAGTTAACAGTTCCATAGAAACAATATTTTGACATTATAATTGAGATAAAAATATCTTAGTAAAACTTTATTTTTTAGGGGATTATCTATTTTTAACCAACCAAGATAGGTGGGCACATAAATATAATAAGGTAATCTATTTCCACCAGTATACAACAATTATTTTGAATACTAGCATTGCCCAATACAAATACAACTAAATAAAGTGTAAAAGAGAATTTAAATACCACTTCAGGTTTTAGGCAAATCACAATTTCTTTCCACTAAATATCTTCAATTTGAACAAGAAGAAACAATATCCTCTAATTTCAATCACCAAATAAATTCATTGTCAATTTAGTTTTGAGACTTTACTAAATATCAATGTAAATTATTTCATTTCAAAGAGTGATTAACAAGCAACACAATCAATACAAAAGTTAACAAATTTTAACAATAATAAAGCAATATTATTTCAAATTGTTTAATACACATTTGTATAAATATCCTTACATTTATTAAAGAACAAATTAAAAATGACTCAGTTAAATTTGTTTGTAATTGTTGCAATTATAAAATGACAAAACAAATAATACAATTTGTTTTTAAAAAAGTATGTATGATAACTTATGATTATAAAAGTGATTTACTAATCATTTACTAATCTAAATACAATGTAATTTTATTATTTATTGTTAATAAATATGCTAATAATTACAATGAAAATAAAAGTCCTCTCATACTCATGTATTTTAATTAAAACTTAACCTTCCTTAGTTAATGTTTAGTCTAAAAGGGTTATTAAATCATTAAAACAACAAATGCAGCAATATAAATTATTATAAATACAATGTATGCTAATTAATAAGCCATCAACAATTTCTCAACAAACAAATAAGCTGTATCATATCTTGGGTACATAAATATTTTATCTCAGCAGCATTGTCAACAAAAAAATGTGCATTTTCAAACTTTAACTTTAATATAAGTAGTTTTATGATTAATTAATGATAATGTTTTTAAAACTGAAGCTTTACCCAAAAAAATGTCAATTTAAAATGTCTAAAAATTATAAGAATTTACTATAAAATAACAAAAATTATATAAATATTTAAAGATAGTTAAACCTGTTAACTAAAAGTAAAAGGTATCTGCGCAAAGGTTTTTTTAAAAGCTGAGGCTGAGATAGCCTATTGAAACTAATGAAACCAGTCATTCCCAGAATCATTTGATATTGTAGAGGGCCACTCAGATGCATGTTGCGTTGCTATGTGGCCTTTAAGATTATCTCGGCGATGAAATACCTTGCCACAAATGGGACAGGGCTGTTGCCTAATGTCTAAACATTTCCACTTGTGCCTGTCCAGATTGCCTTTGATAGTAAATGATTTACCACACACATTACACTGATTTCTTAACATCTTGCTGCTGGGTGAGTTTGAGAGGAAATAGTGAGCACGTTGTAAGTTGGAAGAGTGTGTTGGTCTGCCTCGGCTAAGCCAAATACCACGAGACAATGGTGTGATCACAATATCTGATACCATACCTGCAGATTTAAGAATTTCTTAGTGTAAGAGGGAAAGCAATATCTCACATTTTTTTTAACTGTTCGCAAAATACTACAAGTTCATTAACCAAATCCAAAAGATTTCTACATCCTGATAAGGATTCAGACTAAAACATTGAAGAAAGTTGGCTTATTCGGGCATGATAGCAAAAGGTAAAACAAAAAGACATGAGTGTTGTGCTAGAAATTATTTAAGGAATTTTTTTCATTAATAAAGAAAAATTAGGTAAAATTGGAATGGACAATTATCATGTGCTGCTTCAGACTATCGCTGGTTATAAATGATTTCCCACAAAGCTGACAACTTTGTGGCCCAGAGGAGCTACATTTTTTTTGGTGTCTCTCCATGTTATACTTGGTGGTGAACCGTTTGCCACACATTGAACATCCATATATGTAACGTGTACTTGAAAAGTTGAGGCTCATTCCTGTAACATGAGTTGGATATTCTGGAATTCAATACAATGAAGTAACACATAAGCCAATGTAGAACTAGAAAGAACTCAACAATACCCTTATCTGCCTGGGCTGGATTTGTGTGTTAATTTCAATAAAAGTTTACAAGAGTAATTCTAGAAAAGCAACCATTTATAATTTACTAAAGCGCGGGGAACAAAAACTTTATATTTAGTTTTAAATAAAAACAAAAACAATTTTTAGCCGCAATTCCTCAGTAGTATAAGTGTTTTCCATTTTGTGATAAGGATTATAATTTTTAAGTGATTTTTTAAACAAATAAAGGCTGTTGAAAAAAATTATTAATTTTTATTAAAAAGTAATTGAGGAGGATGCCTCATGGCCACATGAATTTGCAACTTGTCCGTCCTGTGAAAAATCTTTTGACAAATTTGGCAATGGTAAATTTTAGTGCCAGCACACTTTCCTTTATGTCTGGTCAGATTAAAGTTTTTGGTAAAAGTTGTGCCACAAATGTCACATGCGAAGGCCCCGACTGTTGATACTCGACCTCTATTTCTAGCGATTGTTTGTCTGGCTGTTGGCAACATGCCTTTGTCCTTCAAACTCGGTATCATAAATATAGAAGAATCTTGGTATGATGAATAGAGTTGAACAATATTAACTGAGGGCAGATAAAAGTAAAAGTATTTTAGAATTCTAGGAATGAAACAAACAAAAGTACAGCCATGCTAATGTTCACAGCTGTTTGGAGAGAGCTACTGTTGCTGGCTGAATAATCTTTTACCGGATATTTAGGACTTATTTATGGTTTGTAATTTACAGCTATAACTATAACACCCCATTTAATTTTATCTTGAAAATTGTTTTCAGTCACTAGAGCACGCTATCTTTAAGTGGAATTAATTGGTTGAAAACTAAAAGTTCACAATTTTTTCTATCTTTAATATTATTTACTTGTTTATTTATTTTGTTTTAATAGTTGACAAACTTTTTCATTTGAAAGCTTTGCAATATTATCATAAAAGAGCATGAGATTTAAAATAAAATGTTATGACTATGACTGGTGGATGCAACAAAGTTTTAAACTAAAGTAAGAGAGATAAAAAAATAAATAAAAAAAGATCAGTTCAATTTGCATTTTCAACTATGGTGTATCAACTTGCCTCATACCAGGCTAGGAATTTAAAAAATTTTAAATAAATTTTTTAATGTGTATACATGTTTTAGTTTTAGAGTTCATATAAATTTAGGTCTACACTACAAATTCCAATGAAATCTAACCAAAGTCATTTCTTATTTCAGAACACACACTGTTTAAAAAGTAACTATTCAAATAAATTATATATTTTTGACAATGTATATGCCAAAATATATGCATTCATTTTAATTCCCTGTCATAAAAAGTATAGTGATAGAAATAAATAGTAACCTTATGGCTGTTTTTAATGAAAATCTCTTAAACTATAACAATTTAATGTAATAAATTTAATTTAATTGGTTGTAATTGTCAGATAAAAGCAAAGTCATCATTTTCGGTCAATTAAAAAACTATTTTCATGATAAGATTTCTGATGAATCTTTAGATGATCAGAACGATAGAAATATTTGTCACAATAAGAACATGGCCAAATGCGTGACCCTTCACATTTCCATTTGTGTCTACGCAGTCCTTGTGAAAATGAAAACACTTTATGACAATGTTCACACTCAAAACGACCTGATACTGGATTGCTTTGTTTACGGCGGGCTCCTGATGGAAATCCTTTAAGTTGCAATGGCCAGATTCCTGTACTATTCATCAGACCTAGCAATAAGAGGTGTAGAATACAAATTGACAATGGCATATAAAGAAAGAGAGGAGAGGGCCATTTTGCATTTCCAATTTATTTTGAAGAAGGGGTGATGTAAAGTGTGGGGTGGGGGGGACCTTACATATTAATGTAAAAAAAATGTTTTTATCCAAAACATTTATTTAGTTGAATTGATAGTATTGAAAGAATGTGGATTTTTATGAATACAGCTAAAAACTACAACTAACAGCCATGGAAATTCCAAACCTAATTTCTTATTACAACATGTATCATATTGTAAAATAGGTCTCAGAAGTCTCAGAACACTCAGAACAATCAGTTTTAATGGTAATCATTCAGATTTGACTTTAAAAATTTAATAACATATAACCTTAAATGCCTTATATACAATATTATGTACCTGTACAGATATAATGTTAATATATTTTAAAATTTCAGATTACTTTTGTATTTTCTCCACTAGTATTTAAAGAAATATATTCCATATCCTCATATATTTATATTATTAATATAAATATAGCTTTAAGAGTTCAAGTCTTGACATGTACAGAAATAATATTCTAATTTTAAGGATGAACAGCTTTCCTTAAGACAGTAATATAAATATAAGTGTAATCAAAGTTCATTTATTTATTTTTTAATTTAAAAAAATATCGGACCTCAAATTCTTCATTGAAGATTAATATAACATTTAACTATACTGAAATTATGACATATAGTGTGATATTTTATGGAAAAAAGGCATTGGTTTGTCAATATGTCATGGCAGTATTAATAATTTTAACATGGTTCATTTCATGCTTTCTCAGGTAATCAACTCTATAAAAAACTTTGCCACAAACTGAGCAGTTGAGAGTACGACTTTGTTCACATTTCCACTTGTGACGAGTTAGGCTCTGAACATATAGAAAAGTCTTGTTACAACGATGACACATGTAAGTCTGACGGCCATGATGAAAGGATGTTGAGAGTAGTCCACCTAATGAGAAGTACCAGGACAAGTTTGTACAACAATATTAAAGATATGAGATCTTGTTATGGCTGCAAGCAGGTGGTATCTCTTTTCTGAAAGCGCCCAGTTTTATTTTCAATTGCATCTGAAGATAGCCTAAGTAACTATTAATTAAAATTATTTTCTATAGAGATTGTGGACCATACTTAAAATTTCAATTAATTAATTATTTGAAACCTGGAGAATTTAGTGAACAGATTTTGCTACCGGTACTATAAATAATTCAAGCAAAATTATGTATTTTTTAAAATTATTTTATAAAAATTATAAGCCAAAAATATGTTTTATATTTGATAATTATTTCCCTCGCAAGATCATGTATTTATGAACTCTATAAACAAACATTTAATTTTTAAAAATTCATTTTTAATATAATTTTATCTTATAAAAATATTTTTAACTAGCATAGTGACATACAGCAAGATTTTTATGTACAAGCATGTGTTCCTTATATTTATCAGCACGAAAAAATTCCCTGGAACAGATGGGGCATTGCAAAACTCGTGATCTTTCACACTGCCACTTGTGACGGCTAAGACTTTGACTGTATAGAAAGGTCTTGCGACAGCGTTCACATACATATACATTCTGTGCAGAATGATTTTGGTGTTGTCCGTGATATGGAACATGAGCACCAATTGTAAATTTGACTGTGGGAAAAGTATAAAAGTATGGTGCACCATAAAATCACTAATTTACTTTACCTTTAGAAAATTTTACCGTAAAATCATTTTTTAAAGATATCAAAGGATTTAAAATTTTAACAAAAGAAAAAGCCTTATGACTACTCTTTCTGTGTCCAAAATACTGGATCAAAATTATATCCGTAATTAATGGCAGGTGGTAAACTAATATTCAAAAACCTCAAAGACTATTCATCTATAAAGCAGGGAAAGACAAAATGAAAAAGTACAAGTACAAGCCATTTATTACTTAGGATTTATCTGCAGGAGAAACCTTGTGTATTGAAAACATGTGTTCTTTAAGAATGTCCATGCGAAAGAACTCCCTTGTACAAAGCGAGCAGTTAAGAACACGGAGTCTTTCACATTTCCACCGATGGCGATTTAGACTTCCTTTGTATGAGAACCCTTTATTGCAGCGATCACAAACATGCTGGTCTGAACGTGTATAACTGGGGTCAAAACCTAATTATGAACAAAATAGGAAGCACAAAATAACTACAAAAACATTCATTGATCCTGGGGGCAGGTGGTATTATAACTAATGTAATTAAGATATTGAAATAAAATTTGGTGCTGACCCCGAGAAGACTAGTATTTAAAATACTAGTAATATTATTTTAAGAAAAGAGAAAAAGAGCAAAATGTAACGATTGGGCATTAAAAGAGATATGGTCGAGAAGGGGCAAGTAAGAAAAATATTAACATTTGGCTTGTTTCTAAGCAAAAGATTTTTTTAAATGATGGAATGTTTACGAAAGTGTTGGATCATTTTCTCTAATAAAACTGTGTTGGGACATTTGATGGGCTTTTAGGCGATCTGGGCGGTGAAATGATTTGCCACACATATTGCATTCAATAACACGAGTGCCTTCACACTGCCATTTATGACGAGTTAAACTCTGTTGCATATTAAAAATTTTAGAACAGCGTTCACACTGGTAACTGCCTTTTTTCCTTGGTCTTGCACGTTTTTCCACCAAAGATTGAAAATCCTCACCATAAACAGCAGCCTTTAAAAAAAGATCCCTGTAGAAAATACCTGATGACAAGCATTTAAAAAAAAATTACAAGGAGAATGTGTCCCACCAAAAATGGAATAAGAACAAAAGTGAAAGTTAGCTCAGACCTAAAAACAATGTTATATCTTTATTCTTTATTTAAGAACAAGAGAAATTGAAGTTGAAGAAGGAACAACTGGGCAGCATTTACAAATTTGAAAAAAAAATTATAAGTTAAAATACAACTTCAACAACGTAGCAGGACTTGATCCAATAGTTTTTAGAAGTAGTAACCACATTGTTTTAAAAAGTAATGAAGGATATTGATGACGCTATAAGGAAAAGTTATAACTGTAAATGCAATAAACTTACAAGTGAAAAGAATAATGCAATAAAAATGTGGAAGTAGTATTATAATTTACATGACTTTAAATTAATCCCAATGCATATATTCAGTAATACATGTAGATTTCAAATGAACATATTTTTTGGTTTTTGTTGTTTTATCCAGATCTCCAAGACAGATACACGCCAAAAAACAATTTCATTGAATTATGCAACTAATATTATATACCAAAAGAGACTCTTTATACTTATACCCCTATGCATATTTTACCACATTAAAAGCTGAAATTTAACAATTTAAATATAAAGGGGACATATAGAAAATTATTTATGACATTAAAACAACTCTAATTAGGTATCTTTAAGCCTTTTATGTGTTTCTGCTAATAAAGGATGTGCGTTGACCATGTGCCGTTTGTAATGATCACTACGATAAAATACACTACTACAAATGCTACAGATAATTGTTCTGGTGCCTTCACACTTCCATCTATGACGAAAAAGTGAGCAGGATTGCCGAAAGTGTTTTTTACACTTCCTGCACTCAAAAGGTATGCCAGCAGGAACGATTTTTGTTTTTTCTGACGTTCTTCTTTTCCTAACGGACGATTCAGCTCTCAACTCATTTGAATTAAAAACACTGTGAGCAAGGAAGGACTCATAATCAGCAAACACACCCCAGCAAGTAGTGCAGATGAGAGGTTGTACACCCACATGATGATTGGTAACATGTTTTATGAACTGCTCAGGGTAAGTGAACTTCAGTGTGCACCATAAGCAGGTGGCTTGGCCTTGTTGGCCAAGGAGCTCGAACACTTCATCCACAGAAACATTGGCAGCGCTTGTCTCATGACACTGCATTTTGGAGGCTGAAGAGAAACAAGAGTGGTTCACTAGAGTTACGCATTATCTCTCAGTACTTGGAGGACTCTGGGCTTGCATTCATAGCCAAATTCTTCACCCTGGACACCTAGCCAAAAAATGTGTTATCTACTCATATAATATGTAACTGGAATACACATTAATTAACTTCGTTATTAATCTTTTTTTTTCAAGGGCACATAGACCCTTACTATAAATTATTTTCATGTAAATATTTTGGGTGCAGGCGAAGAGAGGAAGACTAAAACCAATATTACATGATCTGAAGAAATTTTTTAAAATAGTTATATAATGCAGAAAAATTTATAGGCTTTAAAGAAAATAAACACCATGAAATGTTTTTTTTTAAATTAATAATTTCAAAAATACATTGTATTCACTACTAAATTTTACAATATCGGTTTTGTAATATACTTGTACTATTAATCATCTGCACTATTAATCATCCTTCGTTAAATTCGTAGGTTGTAAAACTGAATGAATGGTTTCAGGAGAGTCGGGAATTAGATCATGGTCATTCTGATGAACAGAAATCTCCCTTTGAAATTGATTTAGAGAGAGTAAAGAAGTATCTCTGGATCGGCACACTTGCTTGTCCTTGAACCCTATCCCAGTACAACTGTGATCATATAATTGGGGTTTGTATTTAAAAGATCTTCCACATTGTTTACATGATAACATTTCCCCAAGTCCATGCTTTCCACGTAAATGTTCTTTTAATGCACACATCTGACTGTAAACTCGTTTGCATATGTGGCACATTAGACGATTAGTGCCATTGCAGTTGACCTGATGAGAAGCACACATCCCTGGATTGGTGTATTTGCCACCACATTTGGAGCAAGTGGAAAACATAGGATTACCATGCACATCTCGAGATAATCGCCTGTATGAGCAAGAGGTATTAGGAGAATATGCCGAAGAAGACCCAGAACTATCCTGAATAGAAAAATTGTTGGAAATTCTGGTACCACCCAACAATGGACTCGGTGGGTAAGACATTCTACGTTGGGTCCATGCCAAAAAGTTGCTGCCCCCTGAATTGACACCCAGCATTTCAGAGGATCGAAGGTGTGATGGGGCCCCATAGTTGTTCCTTTCAATGCCTAGATTCAGGGGCCCTGGGGAGCAGAGAAACATCTTAGGTGACGGTTATGTTTTAACAACACAACATACAGCATGCAAGTACACCAACTGATAAAGAAAGCCATGGGCCAAGTCTAGCAGATTGGTAATCCTTTCCCTCAGAAACGCTTTCCAAAAAAATGTTATCTTTAAGTTTTTATAAATTAGTATAATATAATAGTTTATTGGGTCACTTCTTTGTATATTATGATTATAGAAAAGGATTTTTACAATACCTTGCAAGTCAAGCAATTATTTTAAAAAATAAAAGATATATTAATATTAATTTATATTCATTGCATAGTGATTATCATCATTTTATTAATTATTTAACATATTGTGAATACTGTTAAAATATTAATTAAAACTGACTGATTCGGAGTTCAAGATAAAAGCTAGGAAATAGTTTCAAAATGTCACATCCTTACAAAATGTATTAAAAATTAATTATACACTGAATCTACACAATAATGTTAGTAAGATTTTCTTTTTTAAATTGTGATTTTTTTTAAAAGTCTTAAATATGGTACATTTGAATTTGAGGCAACCTTGAGTGGGTGAATCTCAAACAATGTGTAAACTTTTTTACTGGTTACCCAATTGAGTAAAAACCTTTTGAAATTTTATGAAAGATTGCATGCATTGTGTTGTAAATAAATTGGAAGGTTTTATATGGTTGATACTACTAAAACTTCCCTGTTAAAATGTTATTTAATTAAAATTATTTTTTTTATAGAATGATTTTTTAAAAATCAGTCATAACAGTCATTAATTCTAATCATGTGCCTCAGGTCTGAAAAATTGGTAACAGACAAATGTTTCAAGTCTAGCAAATGCTTAAAGAAGAAGCAAAGCATCTTCATTTTTAATTTTTTTGTCTAAGTCTACATTCTCATCCTAATTACAAAACTTCATTTAACAGCAATAGTTTTTTGCCATCAATTTATCATTTTTAAAAATATTGGCAGGAAGCTCCTTATGTCTCACCTTGAATTATACTTACCAGTGCTAAACTTTATTTTAAGCTTCTTTGCTGTATAAATATTCATAATCTTCATCAAAACTTGATAAAACAAGAGCTAATAAAATGCATTTGCTTAATAAATGTTATTTTATAATTAACTTTGAAGAAAGGAGGTAACATATTTATGAAGTGTAATTTTCAAAATAATACCACTAACTAAATCTAATGATGTCATTTCCGATGAGTTAAATTAAACCAACAGGGCCAGAGAAAAAGAGGTCGGCCCAAAATGACTTTGAGAAAGGAGCTGGAGGCAGACAAGACACCAAAAAGAGATGGGCACAGCTGGAGAGACTGGCTCATGACAGGATGCCTGGAGATCCTTTGTGGCCTAAGCCCCACATGGGAGACAGGCGATGATGATGAAATTAAATGTAAATTTTATTGTCACTTCAATAATGTTCGGTGTAGTGGAAACGTCTGTAATGTATAATTGAGGGGAAAATATGTTATATTTTTTTAAAAGGAAACTAGATTAAAAGTCACGTACCAAGCCATTAATTTTATTTATAAAACCTTTATCTCATTTTGAAGTCCTTTCCAATTTTTATTTCTATTAGTATTAGAGTCCAATTCGTATAGCAAATTGAAAGGCTTTTAGACAATTTTTTATTAAGTTTAGTCTTATGGAAGTTAGTACGAATAATTTTCTAAATAAACTTGAATGAAGCTCAATATGCATTGAATTTTTTAAAGGAATCTTTGAGGAGGACAAGAAACAAACAAACAAAACTTTTTAGAAAAAACACAAACTTGAAAAGTGAAATTTATTTTTCTCTTTATGTTATTAAGTAGCAAATAAATTTCATTTTACACATCAATTGTATTTCATGACAATACACAATTAAAACTCATAACTATCTTGAAACAAAATTATTTATTAAGTAATCAAAGCATTTTACAAAATTGTCTATGTTCATTCAGTTTCAAATATGATCTAAATGTTAATCCACAGCCTTTGCAAATAATTGTTTCACCTATACCATGGATGTTACGCATATGAACTCTCAGATTGTACCGTCTCCCAAAGGGCTTATTACATTCTGGACAAAACACAACTATAGCCCCCTTACAAAAATGCCTGTGCTGAAGCATATGTGCACGAGAAATAAATATTTTTCTACAAGTTCGACAAGAATTTGAAACTTGATTTTGTGAAGTACATGTATGAGCATCAAGAAATTGTCTATTATCTGTTTTCGTCCTTGATGCAGCACAAGTTTGCCCACTTGAGCTTAGGTTTGACTTAATTTCAGGAAATGCATTCCACCAAGCTCCTGTGGAAAGTCAGTCACATGAAATTTACCAGTAACTTAAAACAAGAGGGTAGAACTGTGGTGTTAACTGCTCAGAGTTCACTTTTAATCTGAACTAAAACATACTGATTAGTTTTAATTGAATATTAATGAAAGATATCTACTTCAGCAAGGTTTATGTACAAGCTGCTCACAAGAGCTCATGTGTTCATTAAGTCTCAAATATGACCTAAAATACATGCCACAACCTTTACATATAGTCGGATGGCCAAAATTGTGCTTATTGCGTAAATGGACTTGCAAATTATCCTTTCTTCTAAATACAGTTCCACATTCTGGACAGGAAATATTTTTCTTTCCCTTGCATATGCTTTTGTGCGACACCTGTTCAGCAATTGAATGTAACAATTGGTTGCAAATTCCACAAACACTTTTATGATAGCTGCCATGTTGTGCAATAGTGGCTTGCAATGAAGTTTGGAAGTTCACATCAACATTTTGAGGTAGTTCACGTACATTTTTCTGCCCCGCAGATTGCTTTGTAAGCCAAATTTCTGGGAATTATGACATTGATAAGTAAATATTTCCAATCTAAATCTTAAATGGGCTAGCAGGTGGTCAATACTCTTGGCAAAATTATAATTTATTACATTTTAACTTTATATTTAAGACAATCTGGTCCTAACCTAAATATTAAATGAGACTGACATGAACTGACAGAATCGGTATCCTAGAAACCAGGATATATCTTGCACAACCCCATTTTAAAAAATTAACCGCAATAAACTTCTCAACATTCAAATGCTAAAATTTAATATCTATATGGATGGATTTACTACGTTATGTATAAGTTTATAATGCCTTCTAAGTGAGTCACTGCGATTAAAAGTTCGTCCACATAAATGGCATGAGAATCGGCTAGTGGCTGTTGCATCGTGAGTGTTCAGGTGTCGTCTAAGTGCATGTCTATAGGCAAATAATTTACCACAGACATTGCAGCTGGATAATGTCCGATTGTAAAATATTTGAGAAACTGGAAGTACAATATGCTTGACTGCGTGCAAAGGAGCATCGTCTGAGAGGGTAATGGGTATATATTAGTAATTATTGTTTGCGCATGATTATGTTTTCATTGTTGGAAAAGGGCCTGTTATTGCTTACCACTAGATAAAAATGTTTCACAAAACTTTATTCAAATTTTGGGTCTCAAACTCAAAAAATAATAATATTAATTAAACCTGTTATGTATAATTAATTTATATTTTTTTTAAAAGGAAAAGGGGTGGGGTGTGTCCATTTAACTACACTATTTTTACTGCATCTAATTAACCATTAAAATTTGGGTTAGTGCATGATTTTGAAACAAATACATGTTGCCCTAAACTATCCATATCTACTGACATTGTGACATCATAAGGGAAAGATATTTTTGAATCCATTTTATCCCCATTGCTTTCAAATTTTGAAGATGAAAATGGCACATCCATTTCAATTTTAATTGGTCGTTCTGTACACACTGTTTGATGTTGATACATTTGAGGTCGATATTTGAAATTTTTACCACAAAATCTGCATTGCACTTTAGTACCTATACCATGAATTCCACGCATGTGTTCAGCTAGCGAGTCATAACGACTGAGAACTTTAGCGCAAAAACTACAGGTAAGATGTTTCTTTCCAGTGCATGTTTTTTTATGAACAGACATTGCCAATGCATCCTTAGAAACAAATGTGCACTTTTTGCACTCCAGATCAAATGCAACCAGCAAAGATGGATAAGATTCTGCTTCATTCACAGTCAAGAAATAAGATGAACTTCTACTACAAGCACTGCCCTTTGAAGGTCTTCTCTGTTTCCAGTATGCACCTTGAACTGGGAAAGAAGAAATTTGTTAGACACAATGTGTCTTGAACATGCTGCTAGGCTTCTGGGCAGACAGGTGTGTAAACCAAATAATTTTTTTTTAAATATAGACATTACTGCTGTGTTCTAATTTTATTTGATGGGCCCTAATAATTTAGGTGTAAGAAATAAAATCCATTTGAAAGAAAGATAAAATATTCTTCGAACTTCAAAATCAAATAATGAATAATGAACCCACGGTTGATATGCAATAGCAAAAATAATTACTTCATATTTCTGCTGACAATTTTATGTATTTTAAAGACTAATAATTCCATGTTTACTTCTCATGTGCATTTTCAGAACATCCTGTCTATAAAATACTTTCTCACAATACATGCATTTGATATCAAAATTGCCCTCGCATGCTTTCCGGTGACGTGAGAGATTGCCTGGATAACTGAATGACTGATTGCATTTGGAGCAAGAGTATCGCTTTAATAATAAAGGTTTAGGCAAGTACGACGACATTTGAAAACGACAGTTTAACATGCTTCCAGCAATGCCTTTTCCAAATGATGACTTATAATAGTCTCTTCCCCCGAGTAGATGGTCTGAAGGTTCCACCTCTTGTTTTAAGAGTGATTCAATAATTGCTGGAAATATAAACATTTTATGTGATGCATTGACCAATCAAATGAGAAAAGGATGAAAGGGTTTTTCTGGCACAAAGCAAAGTCAGAAGTTCGAATATTTGGTTAAACGAATGTGGCAAACCACATACCATTTTATCAAAATTAATTATATCTTGAACTATAAAATTTAAAAAAATTATTTTTTTAAAAATCAACTGAAATATTTAAGAGGGCATTAACAGTAAAGGCAGTATGCATTAACTTTAATTTCTCTTTAAGATACAAGTTATCTACTCAGAAATCAACAACAGATCCATCTTGCTCCTGATGAACATCAGCTTGCTTTACTAAATGGTCATATATATGAGAGCATCTTCTCACATGTTTCTGAAGTTCACCTCTATGAGCAGAGCTCCATGAACACACATGACAATGAAACGGTTTTGCTTTCAAATGCACAGAGTTTATATGCCCTTCCCAATCCCTCCTGACAACGAAGGCTTTCCAACAAAAGTGACATGTGTACTTGCGTGCACGTTCTGCCCACTTCAGTGGGGTCTTCTTTGATTCCAGCTCTCGTTTCACCGGCTTTTGTTTAAGGCTGTGCAAACTCTGATCTAGGCTATGAGAGCTAACTGAGTGCAAATCCTTCAGTAGAATAATATCTCGAACTGGAAGGGACAGAAGCAACAATTGCAAATAAGATCATCCTTATCTTTGTGGGCAAGGGCTGGACAAGTGTAGAGATTTAACATGTAAGGAGAATGAAGCTCCTGAGCTTATATGCAAGTTATTTTTGCAGCGATTCACAGATATTTGATGATTTAGGAAATAAAAAATTATGTTTCCATTAAAAGAGCCCAAACAGTATAACCATACAGATCTTTAACATTTTTAACAAATATTTTGAAACAACATGCAGCAGTTATAACAAGAAAGATCAAATTCTTCAAATACAAATTAAAATTTATTTTACATTGCATCAGCATAGATCAATCAGATATATAACACAAGCAACAATAGTTAGAGATTTTGTTAACTAATTATAAAATAAATATTAAAATCAAAGCTTAAAAATATTGAGAGGTATTTTTTTTTAAATGACATGTCTTCAAGGATACAAGTACCTACAACTTAAAAATATTGCAAATTGTTCATCCCAGTTTCCATGTATAACTATCTGATTACAGAGAAACCAAAAATACAATGTATAAATTTGTCCATGCATTGCAATAATTTACAATATTCATGGGAAAGTAGGCAAAATTTAAAAAATTATATTTGTGTGATTCTGATTTAAAATAAAGCCTGCCACATGGCAATGAAGTTTAAATTAATGGTACTCAAGAAGAAAGAAATATTTTATTATTTTTTTAATTATTTTTTGTGGGGCAGTGCAATGGCAGCAATTTACTATAGTGGCGAACTACTGAACTCTTTAATGTGTTCAACTTTAATCATAGCTGGACATTTCCCATTTTTCTGATGAAAATCAACACTTCTTTTATACGCAAAGCCATTGCCACAGAAATTGCAAAGGAAGGGTTTAACATTTAAGTGTCTGGCATTCTTATGGCCAATGTAATCTCTTGTTGTAATGAAACTTTTATGGCATATCTCACAAGACAACCTGTGTTGGACGGAAGGAAACCAAGCTTGTTTCACATGTGAATATTTCTGCCATGATGACATCTTAAAAGTCAGTGCTGAGGAATACAGCAAGCAGTATAGTTTACTATATATTTCAGCTGTGGGGCCTGGACTTGCGTTCGGTAAACAACTGTACCCCATAAAACAAAAACACCAAAATAAATTTTAAAAGTCAGTCATTACTATATAAGTTTCAATATATTTTTTTTAATGAACATAATCTTAAATACTTCACTGCTGGTGACAACTTAACTTAATCAAAAAGCTTTTATATAAAGATGAAATAAATCAAAGAAAACATTCTTTAAAACTTATGATCCCTATAGCTCTTATGCCTTGCTAAACTAGTCTTGTGAGAAAAACTTAAACCACAAACACCACAAGAGTATGGTTTAGTCCTTAGATGGTGCGTGTTGATGTGATCAACACGATATTGAAATCGAGTGAATGATCTGCCACAATATTGACAAATGTGCCTTTTTTTACTGATAGAGGGACTAAACTGGCTTGATCTCTGTTGAACATTTGCAGAATCTTTACTGTACAGACTTTCTTGACAGTTAAAAGACACAACAGCTGGAAATGAATAAAAACTTGCAACAGTAACTGTAATTTGTAAAATTACTGCAATGTTGTTAAATTTGTAGATGTGAACAGGGCTGGACAAATTTTTTTGTGCACATGCAAATTTCTATTATAAGAAAAGCCCCTCCCACAGAGTGTACAAATGAATGGCTTGATCCTTAAATGAACAGCATTTATATGACCATAGAGATCACGCCTGGAAATACACAACTTCCCACAGTGCTGACAAGAGAATCCAGAGCGTGATGTTTGTAATGAATTCATACTCCACAAAGTGCTTCTGGTGCTGATATCCTGACCATGTTTAACTGAAATAAGTTAGACAGTGACTTATATTTTAATTTAATTTTTTGAGAGAAAGGCCAATTTAAAGGGCAGGGCAGAGGCAGATTTGCACCTATCACTTTTCAAAAGTTATTTTAAAATGTTTCTTTATAAATTTGTAAAATAATGTCCAAATGATTCAGCGCATATCTTTCTATGTGCATGTAAATGTTGACTGTAAGAAAATGCTTTCCCACACTGACGGCAAACAAATGGTTTTAATTTCAAATGCACCACATTAAGGTGACCTTCTAAATCACGCCTAGATGTGTATTTTTTCCCACAATATTGACACATTATCTTTGATCGAAAAGCCCGAAATCTGAATGGATTCCTAAACTTTGAGTCTTCAAGGGATTCTTGGAACTCTAAGGTTGCTGAAATGGGAAAAAAAATAATTCTTACTTCATAACTTTGTGTCAAACATGATCCATCCTAAGGCAGGAAAAAAATAAAACTAAAATGAACCCAACTTCCTATTTCACAATCACTGGTTTTTCAATGTAGGCATACAAAGTCTCTTGTGAAAGTAAAGACTGGTTTGATGAGCAAACGATTTATCACATGACTGGCATTGATACGGTTTTTGATGCAAGTGAGAAGAATTCATATGACCACTTAGAGATCTACGTGATGGATATCTCTTGCCACATATTTCACATGAAATATTTCCTACAGGTTGCCTTGCTCCACTTGCACAAAGGTAATTTAAACCAGGTATCTCTCGCCCATGCCGGATCCTATAGTCTAATGAGTTAAAAAGAAAAAATATATAAGAGCACAATTGTTTTTAAAAGGGCAACTGGGTTTTTAAAACCTGGGCTGACATTCAGATTTACAATAACCATTTAGGGAAGAGGAAAATGAAAACTACATATTTTATTATGTATATCCAGACTATTTTTGTAAGAGAATGCCTTAGAACAGTGAAGGCATTTGTATGGTTTGATATTTAGATGTACAGAATTGACATGCCCTACTAAAATTCTCGAGTTGACAAATGCCTTTGAACAGATGTGACACACATGGTTCTTCTTTTTACCAAGACTAACAGTCACAGGCACCTGAGTATGATTTCTGCACCATTCAACATACCCTAGTGATAGAGAAAGAAAAATTGAAATTTTCAAAAGAAAGATCAGAAAGAGGTAAGAAAAGAATATACATAAATAATTTTGTCCATTATTTCAGGTGACATAAAACTTATTTGACTGACATAGCTTTTTATGGTAGTCTACACTTGTTTTATATGAAAAACCTTTACAACAAAATGGACAGAGATAGGGCTTGGCCTTTAGGTGTTTTGAGTTCATATGACCAGCAAGGAGTCGACGACTGGAAAATGACTTTTGACACAGCTGACATACGATGCTTGTTTTCTTAAATCCTGGAAAGTTTGGGTCCGTGTAAATCTGCTCTCTAGAGTAAGGTGAAAGATCTGGCCATTTCTCATGAAGGAAGTCTGAATAAGAAAAGTTAAACACTGCTACAGTACCTCGAGAATTCCCCAGACCAAAGAAGATAGCCACACAACAAAAAAATAATAATAATTTACACAGCAGCATTTTTGTATACATTTTCAAGCTGAGAATTTTTTTTTAAACTTTCAAAGGGACATGTGTTTATAACAATATTAACAATAGATATATAAACATCTACTTAACTGCAAATTTTTTTTTAACTGTCGCTAACATCCAAAGTTTACAGTGTTAGGTTAACATACAACTTTTAGTCAAGTAGTTTATGACAAAAAAGCATTGTAGAAAAATTTGCTTTGGACAATTTAACAAGGTGTCAATTTGAGTAAACATTTTCAATAGTTCCAGTTTCCAACAGAAGGTTCTTAGACATTAAAAAATGAGCCTGCTTTAAGTGGTAGGTCAATCCCTTTTTATAAACAAAAGACTTAGTACACAAATGGCAGGAATATGGCTTTAATTTCAAATGATGGTTATTAATGTGCCCTTCATATTCCCTTTTGGCTGGGAATGCTCTATAGCACACACTACAAATATAGTTTCCAGCCACACCTCGAGGACTTGCACTAGAAGACTTGCTGAACTTCTTGATCTTCATCTCAGAAAATGTGCCTCCTGTTACAAATTAAAATTACCACTGAAATTTTAAATATGCAAAAGAGGACCTGGGACTAAAGTGCGCCTATTAAGGTATACCGCAGAGATTATCCCACTGAAATATCACAGACTACATGTAGGTAAATGATGTACTACCTTATTGAATAATTTTGGAACGCATCTAAGGTAAAAGTAAAAAATCAACATCAAATTTTAAAAATAAGCCTCAATAGCGTGCTAGAATTGAAGTCTCTGTGATTTGAAACTGTGACTAATGCGTCTATGGTGCTGTAAACTTCTTTTATAAGCAAAACACCTATTGCAATCAGAGCACTGAAATGGTTTGCTATTTAAATGTCTTGCATTTTTATGTCCTTCATAATCTTTTCTGGCCACAAATGATTTCTCACAGAATTCACATACATAAATTCCAATCCTACCAAGCTCTGAATTTCCTTGGGAGAAAAATGTTGACTGAGAGTGTAACATCTCAAGAGCATGGAAACTATCTGTGATACCTGGAAACAAATAAAAGTTATGCTCCAATGAGGCTTTAAAAACTAAAAGGCGCTAAAAAAAAATTTTTTTTTATAAAACATCCACATTGAGGAGCATAAAGGTATTCACAGACTAGTCAACTATTCACAGTTCATAATACAAGATTCCAGAGTATAAAGGAACAGCATCAACCTAACCTTTTCTATCAGAACTTGATATTCTTTTCACCCAAAAAATAAATCTTCAAAGGAAAATACCAAGAGCCAAATAAATTCATGAAAATACAAATTTAGCATACAAAAAAATATATAATTAACATTGTGTAACCTGAACGCTGCTTCATCTGGCTGACAAGATGTTCATATAAAAACTGAACACGTCAGTAGCAAACAAAACCATCAGAATGTGACATTCGAATATGACACTTAAGTGTTTTTTCATATGCAAAAGCCTTAGAACAAACAGGACACTGATATGGTTTACAATTTAAGTGTTGCGCATTGACATGTCCTTCCAAATCTTGTTTTGCAGCATAACACTTAGAACAAAATTGGCACCTAAAGCCCTTTGAAGAAGTCAAATTGTGATGTAGACTACTTGTGGAGGGTAAGGGCAATGATCCGAAATTTCTTCTACCCATATCTGTAACAGAACAGAAGCTCAAGTTATAACCAGAAGCAACGTTTGCCATTGGTATGTATCTAAACGTCACCGATTCGAAAGGAAAATAACAACAAATATCTTTATCTATCCCACAAAACGTTTTAATCAACTTCATGAGATTGACTGAAATATAAATGATCTAATTGTATTTAAAACATAGTCTTTTATGTGAATTGAAACTAGTTCTATGAGAAAATTTCTTGCTACATTTTCCGCATACAAAAGGTTTCTGGTGTAGGTGTCTTGAGTTCATATGACCGTCAAGATCCCGGTTAGTTGAAAATCTTTTCTGACAAAAGGAGCATGCAAAGTTTTTTTTAGAAGAATCGAGTTTCACTTGAGTATTGAACAGGATAAAACTATCAGTACTTTTCTTGACACTTAAATATTTATGTTGGATAGGCAGTCTCTGACTGGAAAAGTAATGACCTGCAGATATGAAAGAAGAAAAAAAAATGTAGAACCCAAAGAGAGGCTGATGAACTAAGTACTCAGTTGTACCTTCAATTATTTAATTACTAATTGAAGATGGAAATTTGAAGAATTGAAATAATTGTCAAAATAATTTGTCAAACATAGTCTTCTTGTCAACTCTTTCATCATATTGAGTTCCTAAATATTTTGCTGAACATAGAGTTTTGTGCCTCCGCTGTGTTCGTTTGTAGGGAAACTTCTTTCCACAAAAGTCACATGGATAACTAACTTGCAGAAGATGCACAGCATTTCGGTGGTCCCTGCAGCTCATTCTTGTAGTAAAAACCTTCCCACAAAACTCACATGTGTTACTTGAAGGCAATAATGTTGAATGAAAACTTGTATCACTTGTCAGAGAGTTGTCTATCTCCACTTTCCAATCAACTGAAATCAATAATTTACTGTAGTCAGTATTTTAACAGGATCAACCTCTATTCAAGTCAACACATCCTTTGTTGATGATGAACAACTGTGTTATGGATTTTAAGATCAACTAATTATTTTATGTTACCAATGAAATTCTGTGTATAAACAAAACAAATACCTTAAAATCATAAAATAAATGAATTTCCATCCTGTTCCACAGTCAAATAATATTTCCATTTTAAGTATACATTTCATATCATGTATACATTAACATTGAATAAGAAAAAAAATGACAAAAATCTTATAAAACACACAGAAAACATACTTGGCTAAAACACAATAAAAGAGCTAATGCTCACACATCCTCTGGTGGCGCTTTAAATTTTGTAAGTAAGAGAAAGATTTACAGCACAATGAGCATGTAAACGCTTTGAGTCCTAGGTGCTGGCTACTGATATGACCACCCATATCTGATTTGTTGGCAAATCGCTTTGAACAATAGGTACACCGATATTTCTTGTGAAACTCCAATTCACCACATGTCACTTTGTTACTTTTCCACCAACCTGGAGGAAAACACAAAAGTGCAGTTATCGTCCTATAAAGAAAATGTTAGATTTAGAGCAAAGGACAGTGGCAGTTGACCAATTATATTTTCTTAAATGTGATTATTTAGCCCAAATGATTCTTCTTGCAACAGAGAAGAAGATGTCTGTTCAAACTTTGTCTGTAAGAGTAACTTGTGGCACAGAATTTGCAAACGTAAGGCCGTGTGCTTAAATGAACACTGTTGACATGGCCCATGCAATCAGATTTATTATGAAACTTTTTTCCACAAAAAGAACAAGCATGGTTCCAGCTGAATTGGTGAATGACTGCTTTATAAGGGTCTTCTTGTCCAAGCGAATCTAAGTGCTGCTGCTGCTCTGGGAAAATGATGAGAAAGTATCATGTAGGATTGAATTATTTTTTTTACAAAAGGTTGGGCTGGCAGTAGTATTTGTTGGAGCACATTTCAATTACGTTTTTTTTTGTTACAAGTGTCCAGTGATCAATGGTTCTTAGAATCCGGAAAACTTACAGTGATTTGTGATGGTGATATTAAGGAATTTTGAGGATTATTCTCACAAGTTCTCCTATGTCTGCATAAATTAGTCGCATAAGCAAAGGATTTCTCACAAAATTCACATCTAAAAGGTTTTCTGTTCATATGTGTATTTAGGTGGCCAATATACTGATGCTTAACTCTGAATTTTTTTCCACATAAATGACACGAAAAATTTTTGTTGGTTGGTATTCCAAAAAACTCTTGAGATGTGCCCATTTCATCCATCAGAAAAGTATTGTGCTCCTCTGAGGCAAGGGCTATAATTTTTTTCAAACTTTGCTCATCAAGAAATGCTGCAGAGAAAAAAGCATGATCATGCATTACGGTTTGACATAAATCTCAGCATGTAGGCCCTGGAGGATTGGTGATGGTAAATTCAGGGTAAAGTAAGGTTCATTAAACCAAAATGCAACTGATACAAAAAAACATCTATTGTCAGAAAAGTGCAGCAAATAAAAAAATAAAAAAAGAAAGAAAAAAAAGTGTAACAATTTACCATAGCTGCTATCACATTTAATTTCATAAATGAATTTTAGGATACAACAAAATTACCCGTTGAACATGGGCTACAATCCCTCAATAATATTTAATATATTACAATTTATCTTATAAAGAGCATAATTAAAAATATCAATTCACCCTCACATACAACAAAGTAAAAACTTATTTTTTAAAGAATAAAAAATGTGTATTTTAAAACCAAAACTCAGCCAATATTAGGAGTATTTTCCTTACAAATAAATGTACATAAACCTTTATAATTTCAAATGCTAAGAAAAAACCTAAAATTTTGCAATCACTTTCTACATTATGAAAACAGCAAATATTTTATGGACAATAACGGCGGTAGCCTGGACTTTATAACCAGGTCTTTGTCATTAAGTCTACTACATAAGATGTTCTTCATTCTATTGGTAAAGTGGTCAGAAGCGAAACAGCAGGTCTATCATTTCAAAGATAACTAACTATATGCTTTTGCTGTCAGTCTCAGGCACTGGGCAATTCAAGTAAAAGTACAACCTCATTTTCTCAACAAAAAGTTCGCAGTACAGTCTTTTTAACACAAACAGCTGTGTAAAAAGTTTGAAAAACTGGTGCATGCAAGACTAACCTAAAAGGATTGTAATGAGAAAGACTCATGAGAACAGATGCCTGCTTTAAAATCTGCACATGTATGTACTTTTGAGGGTAAGCTATTTGGGATTTCTTAAAAGTAATTGTTACTAACAATTTGTAAGCTTGACAAGAGTCTGTGATATGTGAAGCCTTTTCCCCTTGTGCTTTCAGCCAATGTTCAGAATGAAATTGATGAACAGGAGCATCCTTAAAAGTTCTCATGGTTATAATATCACTTAATATTCTATATCTACCATAAATATTTTCAGAATCTCTTGTCAACTCCAAATTGTTAAAATAAAAGGCAAAATTTGGACAAATTAAGGGAACCATGTGAACTTCTGAGTTTACCACCTGCCAGCCCAGGCCCTCTCCAACAACAATTTCAAATCAATATTAACATTATATGGACAAAGATGAATGCAGGTGTAGTAAATTTCACAGTAACATCACAAATGTGTAGCAATTATATAAATTTTTAAAAAGAAAGTCTTCTAATATTTTCATCTGCATTCAACTTTGTAAAAATATTTAACTACTTAACTTAACAATAATTAAAATAGATTTTGATGTAAATAAGTTATAAAACAAAGAAAAACGGCTTTATTAATCTTAGAGGAGGGAAAGCGGCACATGTGATTCATAGCTATCCCTTAGATGACTTTATAAACCAGCAAAAATATCAGGAATATCTAGTCATGTAAGAAATAGTTTTATTAATTCACAGAGTAACATTATTAAAATATGACTTTTTAATATTTCTTTAATTTAAAAATTATTTTACGGCGGCATTCAATAAGAATAAATGGTAGTAACAAATGTCACCACATGCTGTTTTTCTTTTAACTTCTTCCCCATCTTCATCTTATTTTAGAAATAAAATTCATTATTAATGTTTTATGAGCTTTAACCCCTCCCCTAAGGAACTGTGAATGAGGAGGACTATACAGTTAAAATCATTATAAGAAGTATTGAAGAAATGGAAATCTAGTAATTCACACCATTATAGCAAGAGACAGTTAAGTTAAGAAATAATTAGGAATATTTTATATCACATCCTCCAAATTCACAGAATAGAGAAAAGCCACCTGTTAACTTACCTTATAAATAAAAATTGCTTCAACAACAATTAAATTATAAGGACATCATTTTTCAAAAATTATGCAGGTCTCAACAAAAATGTTTAAAACTTGAATTTCTGAAAATTGCTGAGTCCTTTCATAATACTTGAAATATGCTTACTTAAGAAATTAACTCCAGTGATATAAAAATTTGCTTAGCAGAGTTTGAAAAGCCCATCAAGTGCTGATATTTTTATTAATTTAATCACAAGAAAAAATTGATGTTAAAAGAACGATTAATTAATGTTTTATTAATTAACCATACAATTAAAAAATTTCCTAAAGTAGATTTAACGTTTAAAGCCCCATAAGGTTTTTGGTAAACTTCCGCCTCAGTCCCGTAAGGATTTCCCGTATCGCGATCGACTGGTTATGAAATTAAAAAAATTGCTGTAAATGTATTTATAATGTTATTGTCATACTTACTTCATCTTTTAGGATAAGAATGGTTATTTTAAATTATCGAAAAGACTGTTTTGAGTTTAATACTATTTTACCTGTAGTTTAGTACTATTATTTTTACAAAAAAGTATAGCAAAATCACATTTTCAAAAAAAACACACGTAAAAACTACCCCCAATCTTCGCGAATCGAGCGAAAACACGAGCAAAGGCAATCGCCGCCATTGCCGGAAGTCAAATACATCTTCTACCCCGCACTGAATAGTTTTTACTTTCTGTGATTTCGTTTCTAAAAAGAGTACTATCGAGGCGCGCTTTACCGCGCTTTGGTAATAGAGGCTAGGCGCGCATTACCGCGCTTTGTCAAATTTAACGTTAATAGACTATCAGGATTTTTCTCTAAGCCCCATTATGAAATTTCAGTCCTTAGGAAAAGTTAGAATGTTAAAAACATTTCGGAAAATATTTATTTTATGCCACTGACATACAATGCTTGATTTCAAAATTATTATATTATAATAAGCCCTGTATGTAAATCTATACTTAATTGTGGGATCATTAAGCATGAATGAATTTAACAAATTATATCAAACACTGAATGGACTTCTCTAAACATTTGCAGAAAACAATGGATTTGTAAAAGGCAAAATATCTAACAGTATTATGAAAAATGTATAAACATAAAGTTATAAACTTTATACTCCAAATCCATACCAATGCAGAGGTTGAATATTAAAAAAACTAAAAGGGGTAAATAATCTTTGCATTAGAGATTTCAAGTATACAACATTACGTAACCCACGATGCTTTTTTTAAAAATAATTGTATATAGAAAGAATTCTTTTTTGAGGATACTGTCATTACTGTTATGTCTTATAAATAAATTCAAATAAAATGTTTTATACACAAATTTGAAAGTAATGTCTTGAACAATTTGCTAGAAGAGTACAAAAATATCAAAAGTAAAACTAAAATCTATCTTCAAAAACAGTTGATCTAAATTCTGGTAAATATTTTGCCTTTTCCCCATTAAGATTGATATTTTTAACCAACCTGATGGATCTCCTGAACCTTCGCCTGTGTCAAGTTGTGAAGAGCCTGAGGTATATAATGATGATCTATTATCTCCAGACGTATTGAAATTAGATCTATGAGAACTTGAAGGTGTGCTGGCAAAACCCGTTTGAAAACTAGTGTTGGGAAAAGTTTGATTTGAATGATACATTGAAGGATAAACTGAAGAATCATCACCATGGCCTCTATCACGATCTGAAAATAAATAAAAACAGAATTCTTTTAAAAATTGAAATTAAAAAGATATTTTGAAAAAGATTAACTAAGTGAAAATGTAAAAAAAAACTGAATAATGAAAATACATCTACGTTAAAAGATTCTGAAATAGATTTTATTACTCACTTTGATTGCCTGTTTGTGAACAACTTGATGGGCCGAATTCTTCTTTGATAAAGGTAACATCAGTATCAATAGATGGTTTAATGTCTCTCTCTTCAGTATCTTCAGCCATTGAATTTTCCTCATCTCCTGCTTGAAAAAAACTTGGCTGATATGTCTCATTATACGGAGTAGTTTGTGATGCATCAGTATTTTGAGCAGAAACAGCTGGAGGTGCACCACCGTCAGCAGCTGGACTAGGTTGAGATGAAATACTGTTTTCACTGGCAGGATTTGAAACTTGTGATAAATTATGGTCTACTGATTCCCTTCTACTTTTTTTATTTCTAGGAGAAGAACGACCCAGTTTTGTAGGTGAGCCATCTCCTCTGGGCTGCTTTGATGATGGGGAAAATGATCGTTTTAAATTCTGAGAGTGTGGTGAATTCTGTGTACCTCTAGGTGGTAGCGTTCCATAATTAGTACTTTTTGGTTCTGTTTGACCACTAAGAATATCATTTACATCTTCTAGCTTTGTGTCCCCTTTATCCACTGTCTTTTTGCCTTGAGGTTTAGGCCTTTCTGCAGGCTGAGCATGAAAGCTGTTACTAATAAAAGTTACACTATTTTCATCAGTTTTACATACTTTTTCATTCAGAATGTAATCAATTGTCTTCCCTGTGTCAACACTAAGATATAAATGCCCAATGACCTGCACTCCATTGTCAAACTCCACATAACCATTGCACAAAGATTGAAGAAACTTGGCCAATGAAGAAATGAATTTGGTCGATGAGTCATAATCCATTTTGGCAAAAGGTCCTAAAAAATAATTTTTAAAACAGCTTTAAAATATACAAAATATCTTAAATAGAGATTTACTAAGTTTTAAACATTTCAGAGAAGTCTTAAATTATTGCATCATCTATTTATTTTAACCAACGAATAACTATATTTTTCACATATCTTGGAAACTATTTGTAAATATAAAAGTGCAGATAGCATGTATATGAAAAATTCCAGGAAAAAAAAACGTCATAAATCTTATCTGATCTATCTGTTTACAGACGCTCCTTCTATACAGAAGATTATTGCGTCCTACGCTTATCTATGGTTTGTGTTTAGTCCTGCATTTTTATTAGAGATTTAAATGTTGATAAAGTGTTAGTTTTCCTGGTTTCTGCAGAAATCCCATTCCACGCCCGAATTCCGGACGGGAAGAACGAAAATTTGTATGTGTTTGTTCTTGCATACAGAATAAGAAAGGTGTTTTTATCCTTATGTCTATCTGATGGTTGTATTAAGTTATCTTTGTGTTGTATTTCTAAATTAGAATTAATTGCTTTATGTATGATTACTACTTTGCTCTTGGTTCTTCTTTCCTCTAGTATTTCAAGGTTTAATGATTTAACTAATGGTGTTATTCTTGTCAGTTTTAAATATTCTCCAGTAATGAATCTGGCAGCTCTTTTTTAAATTTGTTCTAGTTTATCAATGCTTTCTTTGGTTGATGGGTCCCATACAGAAGATGCATATTCTAGTACAGGTCTCATCAAAGTGAGGTAGCATCTTAGTTTTATATCCCTATTACATTTGTTAAAGTTTCTTTTTATTAAAGTTTTTAAATTAATGTGGTATCTATTTTAGCCTGTTAAATCAAAGTGCCTTCTTAATATCCTGGTATATAAAAAATATACATGTCATCAATGTTTGTCAAGTTTGGGTATGAGTGATTTTTTAAATAAATTTAAATTCGCTTAGTTGCCAAGGCATAGTGCGAGAGCTAACTGTTATGGTGACACAAAAACGCCTATGATGTAAAAAAAAAGGTCAAGGCCACTAGATACAGGACAGTTAACCAGTCCCAAAATTTGTGTTTAGTCTTATAGTTAGTTTTCCTGCTATGTACACGTCATAGGCATTTGAATTAAAATCACCATATTGATAATAAATAGAGGTAAAAAAAAGATTTTTAAAAACCACGTTTTTATAAGTGGACTGAAAAGTAAAAAATAATTTTTTTCCCCAGAATTGTGTTGAAAAATTCTTTATCTGGAATAATTAAAATTTAAAACTTATAAGTTCAAGTACTTTGATTTAATGTGACTAAAAACGTTGGGCGGGTGTTTGGTATAAAAAATTAAGGATGTATAATTTAGAAGGGAAAAGAGATCTATAAGTGAGAGAATGAGTGAACTGCATTTGTAAAACCTCATAAGCGCCCACCCTACGTTTTCATGGACACCAGTTTCATGTCTGTTTTATGCCCTTGCTACTTTTTTTATCTTTGCTCCTGTCAATGCAAACAAAGCAGTCCTTCTTCTTGACTTCCAATAAAAACAGCTGATGCACAAAGGTATAGACAAATTGAATGCCAGGTGGTTGAACTGTGAACTGGCGGCTGCTGGGAGATGGTGCTACAAAGAGACTGCACAATTGAAAGAATGAATTTGTCTCTTTTCATTCTTTGACAAGGCTCCACAGATTTGTTGTGAATTATCCATGAATTTAAGACGGCAACATTAATCAGATTTAGGAATATTTTCTTCCAGTACCGCCTGTTTAAACATTCAGGAGCAAAATAAGAAATTTGCTTGTCGCTGAAGTCACCTCCGCCCATAAACAAATTCTACTAAAAACTTGGTGAAAAATCTGTTTCTTTTGTTCCTGAATATTTTCTCCTCAATAACAGCATTGTGAGCTGTAGTGAGGAGAAGCACTAGCTGTGCCTGCTACATTTTTTCCCCAAAAGGCATGACACAACATTTCCCCTTTGAGTCGGAATTAGCTTTCACCGACATTCAACTTTGAGGAATGTTCTATAGTTCATAATCAAAACTCAAATTTTAAAAATTTATAGGCTTTTAACACATTTCCAAATTTATATTCTGACAGCAACCAGGATTTCTGACAATAAAATAAGGATCTTTTATGGGTCTGTTCTGCTCTATGTCAATGCACTTGCAAACTTACAGAGAGCTACAGTGCTAATTTTTTCAATATATGACTATGTTGTGCTCACTGCTACTTGCACTATCATCACTTAGTTGTGGAAATGGTCATGAAATCATAACTTTAACTGTTCTCCAATTAAAATACATTAAATTATGATATTCGATGTTGATTTTCTGATCCAGAGGGATCCTGTCTAGTGTGTGACATTTTGGCAGTCAACAAACAAATTTAGAAAAATTTCACTCACATTTATTCACAAAAGAAGCACTGAAAAAAACATGGAAAACGGCAACACATGGAAACAGGAAAGAAAGTCATTTCTTAATAGTGACCTCCCCTTTCAAAACGTAAATAAAATCATTCACATTTTTATGACAATTTTTCTAACGGCCGTTTACAGTTTACATCAGCCAGGACACCACTAAAAGGGGGATAACCAGGACACCACAAAAAGGGGGATAACTGCAGAGTATCTGCCGTTAGGACAGTTATAGTGTTAAATATTGAAAAATACTCCACCCTACAATTTTTATATGTAACTTACTAAGGTTGTTAAGACAGCTCGTTTTTGAGGACCGGTTAACAATTTTAAAAAAAAACGACTGGTTAACCGCCAGTCCCTATATACTATATCCCTTATGTTTTGAGAACCAACGAGAGAATGTTTTCGTCTCGCGTCATCTGATGGTGGCATCAAAGCCCGCTTCCCCAGCTTGCGTTCACCTCTTTTTCGCGATGCCCTCAATTCTGCAAATTTAAATTTTTATTTTAAAAAACTATGTAAAAACAAAGTTTTTGACTATAAGTCCCTTATAAGTGAGACATAACTAAAAGTATTGAATATGTTCAAACGCGACAAACATTTACAGACTGACATCGAGTGATGTCCCCTGGCTTTAAAACCAGGGGAAGGGACGGGAGGGGTGTGGACATCGACGGGTGGCGTCAACGCATGAACTCAACTAGCACATGAAAGAAAAACAATAACAAACCGTGAATTTGAATTACGTTATATAGAGATAAACTAAAAACAGACGGCTATATAGAGTTACACAGAGATAAATTAAAAATGCATTAATTTAATGACGGTATGTTGGATCGATCTGAAATTTTGATACAATGCATTGTTAAATGACACGAGTCTGTGTGCAAAACTTCAGCTCGATCGCATCACGGGAAGTGGGTCATTTTTTACTTTTGTTTTTCTGCCCGCCCGCGAACGACAGAGATGACGACAAGATTTCAAAGTTAATATAAGGGATTTTTTTTAAAAAAAACGTCCAAAGAATCAAGTAAACAGCGATGGTTTATAGTCAATTTTTAATTATTTTTTTTGAGGACTCGTGATTAACCAATCTAAAAAAGAGGACTGGTTAAACCGTTCAAGTTAGCGAGGTATTTTTCTTTAGTTTAAAAAACTCACGCCTCGCCTCGTCCGGTGGGACGTCGTGTTTACCGCTCGTGTCTTGTGTGTGATGCCAGTCAACTCGCGAATTAAAAAATAACAATAAAATTATAAAGCTTACGGAGTAAACATGACAATAAAATGGAATACCATGTTTTTTCAATCATCAACTCGCAAGAATTATTGATTTCTGCGCACACGTCGTTCCCCATCTTTTACCTGGTCCAATAGGGTTTGAGCTAAACTCGCCGTACTCCCCTTCCAATGCATAACAATTATATTTTTTTTCAAGGAAAATATCGGTTTTGATATTAATGTTATAATCTTACGTCAAATGCCTTTGACTTGCAGGAAAACTGTCACTAAAAGACCGAACTCGAATTTGAGGACCGATTAATCGCCCGGTATCTTTGCTACATCTATCAAATGACTCTCGTAGGTACTTCACGCCGATCAATTTTTGGATGCGGGAAACAGACTATAAACCTGTGACCAGAGAATGCTGAAAGGTCACGGGGTCATATGCGTTTCTATCTTTCTTTGTCTTTATAAGAAACAGACTATAATTAATATAAATAGAAACAGTCGCAGCCTGACCATTGATCACATCAAACTGGCACTGTGTGTAAGCTCTCGTACAGTGCCTCGACAACTAAGCATATTTTGAAAAAATCATTCCTTAGCCGTAGGCGATCCAAACTAATAGTGATGACATGTATATTATTTATATACCGGAATATGGAGAACGCGATTTGATGTCACCGTCGCTCGCATTAGTCTTGCATGCTGCCCTGCATCTTAACCGTAACACAACAAAAACGAACTTCGGGTAATAAGCTAATACAGGCTTATTGAAGTTGTGGTTAACCGGTCCTGATTAAACGGAACCGGTCATGATCTGAGGACCGGTTAACCGTAACAACCTTAAAACTTACTAATTAAATAATCAGCTTATTTTTTACATTATGTATGTTATTTGGAAAGGGGGGATTACTCAGGATAACTACACATAGTAACCCCCAAACTATAAAAACGTTATCGCAATCTGCCAAACAATAGGTATAACTCCTACAAAATCTGAAGGGGAGGCAGGTCTGAGCTAGGCATAAGGGTAATTTTACACTTATGTGTACCTGGGCTATATAGATTCAGGCCACCATCTTTGTTGCTATGCTACATGACAATTTTTTACATTTTAGCTACTTGCAGAGAAAAAAAAGTGTTTTAAAAAAAAAGTTGGCATTAAATTTTAAAAACCCACATTATATATGAAATAAAATCAGTATTAAAATAAAATATTTTAACTTGCTTTTCAAACGTTAGAATCATGAGAAGAGGGAGAATTCATTTTTTTAAATTGCATTCAAAACTCTTTCAAAAGGTCTTTACTGCCACACGAGTCTACCGATTTTTTTTATATAAGTATTTTCCGTAAATATATGGTTAATAACTAAAAACAAAGGGAGCTCACACTGTCCCATAAAATAAAAGGTGAGCTAATCTAACAATCAAGTGGGCATCATCAGACATAGTTCACATATTGACAAAAACAATTTTTTCGTTCCATTCACAGTAACCAACATGTACTAATCCGCCTCCTTTCATTCTAGCACTATCAACATTCAAGACTCTAATAATGAAGGACTAGACATACACCATGATTAAGGCTTAAGCATAAGCTGTCATAGTGTAGGCCTAGGTTCGGACTCAATAATTTTCTGTAGCTTATAGAAGAAGCGTCTATAATAGATACAATAAAATAAGCTACGCTTCATCATTAGGCCACAATTTCATTCTAGTTATAAATCGCCAGTCTTTTTCTCCAGCTAAAAACAATTTGTTAAATACCTAAGCCTAAATCAGAATTCATCCTAGACTATAGGCCTCGAGTGTCTAAAGTCAGACCCACAGGCAAAATGCTGCAGCGCTTAAATTTTTACCTGCCTCCTGCTTCAACTTAAATTAACTTACTAGTAGATGCTTTCTGTATTGACATAATATTTATATTAAAAACAGAAATTGCGTGCCGTTTTAAGAAGAAATATTTTGACGTAAAATGATGACATATTATTATTTACCAGTTTGGTTGTTGATTTTAAAAAGCCGATAAAGTTATGTGTTGTAATGTGTACTAAATTCTATGACATGTCATCTCATGGCAAAAATTGATGTCACTATAATATTCAAACTATATTGTTTAGTTTAGCCAAGTCACAAAAGGAAATGAATGTGGTGTAGCTGTACTTATAATTAAAATTTTTCTAAATCACAATTTTTGACATTTTTATCTCTAGTTAAATTTCAACTCATTTTGTGTTTTAAATTTAAGGTATGAAGTTAATGAAGTGTAAAATAAAGTCTAATAAACATCTTCCTAATTGGCCATCTTACATACTTTTTGGTAATCCTGCAGTTTCTACATGTCACGTATATTATTTCACAGCGAAATTTAATTTTCTTGTGAGAACTTACGTTTTTAATTTATTAAATGGATAATTATATGTTGTATTTCAGCTATTACAGCGCTAATTTGCGAGTCTTTTTAATTTCTAAGGCATTTTATCGGCTCTATATAATACATAATCTGGTCATGATACGTCCATTTTGTTTACCTAGTAAACTGCTTGCCAGGTGTTTTTTACCTGGCTCGACACATGCTAAAATAAATTTACTGAAAATGTTTTTTTTAAAGGTATTTTTCATCTATTTTAATGTTCTCAGAAGATAAATAAATATTTTAAAGACAATTTCATTTTTAATTTCGTTCAAAAGATGTTTGATTTTGTTTGTAAGTGAAAAATTTCCCTTTGGCATCTTATTAGGACAATCCGGCAAGTAGAGTAATAGATAAACAAAATGGTTGCATCACAATCAGACTATCTCATTCGCTACTAATGCGACATACCCCCCTCGCTACTAATGCGCCCAAATGCGACATGGCGTCTAGCAACGCGCATATAAAAAATGATCCCGCGAGAAGCATTGTTACCGTGCGAATAGCTCTCGGCTTTTTAAAAAGTAGAACCATAGCTGATTTCGTTTTAAAAAAACGGATGTTTATGTCATTTACGGTTCAAAAGCTGTGGCTTAGAAGTCGGACACTATTTGGTGAAATTTGAACGTGTGGTTTCTGAATATTCTTATACAATGGCCTTTCATTATCTTTACTCGCTGCTTCAACGTTTAATTATGCAGCAGTTAATAATTTAAACAATGAGGAATCAGATGTTGAAATTAGTGATAGTGATACTGATAATAATTAACTCTTAACTCTAATCAGAGTGACGCTAACGAGAGTTATGAAATGAAGGAAATACTGTCACTAGTGTCACTGAATCTTGGTCAGACAATTTGATTAGTGTTACAGACAATTTAATGAAATTACAGGGGAAATCTTTTTCTCCCTATTGACAGCAGTCTCATAGACTACTTCAAGCTTTTCATGAACTCTGCCATGATTGAGTTGTTAATTGCTGAAACAAACATTTACGCTGAACCGCAGCAAACGGCCAAGGGTAAGAAGGACGCCCTGTGGAAGGAGGTTACTAATGAGGACATATATTAATTCCTCTACATTGACGTCATGATTAGCCTCAAGTAACCAATTACAAAATTGTATTGATCAGTGGATTAGATGTTTCTCAAAGTTTCATGAGACAATAAATTGACAAAAAAGGTGACAAACAACGGAGGTCGCATCCCAAAACAGCGATGTAAATTTTCAAAAAACACTTTTCAAGATTTATTTCAAATATATTTGTGAATTAAAGTGCATCAACATATACATTTTTTTAAAGCTCATTCAATTTTCTGTTTTTTGGTGTGTGTTTTGTTATTTTAAAATTTCATTTAGGTGTTTAAAAATATTTTTATTTAACATGGGGGTGCATGTTTTTGAGAGTAATCTCCCTTTGCTTAGTATTTCAGGGGGTGTTTTGGTTATTGCGCTTAGTAGCGAATGAGCTATTTACTGTTGAGAGCCGAAAAAATGCCTTAGAAATTAGAAAGACTTACAAATTGGCTCTGTAATAGCTGAAATACAATATAAAATAGTGCATTTAATAAATTAAAAGCGTAGGCGTAAGTTCGGCTGGTTATCATTTCCTCGCGAAGTGACGTCACTTCGACGCTACCATTTCTATACACAAGTTACAATTTTGTTCCTCGTGGATTACCTCCCCTTGCCCTTTGTATTTTACTTGATTGGCTCCCCTTGTAAAGTATCTTTCCGTTGGTCTTCATACGCGTCACTTAGTTTCGAATAAAATTTAATGATTAGACTAGTGCAAGACCGGCATTAAACAAGTAGGCGAGCGCCGCAAGCCTGAGTGCAGGGGCTAAAATGAAGCAATCCGGCGCATAATCTAGTTTTTATTTCAATGGTACAAAAAACATGAGGCACTATATGCTATGATGCGCATGTAGAGGCACAACAGCCAGCGAAAATTCCTGGCAGGTAAATTCTTTTCGCCTGAAATTCCGGGTGCAGTAGCATCACTGTTGAAAGTTTCCTGAATTTGTGTGTAAAATTGTTCAAAAAGGAAAGTTAATTTTTCAAACTAGAAGTGTCAGGGTTAGGTTTATCTATAGAATTTTAGGGTTAGGTTTAGCTATAGAATTTTAGGGTTAAGGTTAGGTTTAGCTTTACAGTTTTTAAAAAGTGTACCCTTCCCGGTCTTCCCATATTCGTGATTCAGACGTATGAACAGTGAGTATCATTTTTTTCTAACTATTTTTCGCTGTTTTCCAAACTCAGCATCAGCAGGTTGCTAAAATAGCCTATAATTTTTTAGTAACATTTTGCTGTTTTCCAAAATTGTCATGTTTCTTAAAAAAAAGCTAAAAATTGGGAATCCTTGTTCCCCTCGGTCTCCTAAAATTCCAATGCTCTGCACTACTTTCCGGGGTCACGTGCCTTAGCAACAACGGTGGCCGTCCGGAAATGACTAGCCACCATCTTGACCACGGAAGCGATAATTTACCGTAAGTTCTCACTCGAAAATTAAATTTTGCTGTGAAATAATATACGTGTAGAAACTGCAGGATTACCTACTTTTTAGTACTTCATATAGTAAATCGATATACAATTTTTAAAACTTAAAATGATGTAATAAGACTTTATAAAGTCTCTTTTTACCCCAAAAATATCACTTTACAAATTTTTTAAAATATGTAAAATCCTGCACTCAGTCTCAACATGTCATATGTGTTTAAAGTGAATACGGCCCGCGTAAATTTTTACTTCATGGAATACGGCCCTCTGAAAAAGTTTGGACAACCCTGCTACTCTACCCTTACATGTAGAAAGCTTTAAATTAGTAAAATTTACATTTAACATGTTTAACATTTTACATAAGATGTAGATGAATTGATACATTGCATGTTAATTGTAATAATGATGTTTACATAAACTAAGAAAGAAAATTTTACTCGGCAACTCGGTTACAAAAGCTACCATTTTGGTATAGGCCTGTAACGCCATCAACTCAGCCATCAGCACTCAACTCAAAAGAAAATATATAAACCAATGTAATAATCTAGAAAAGGACAAGAAACTGATCAGGAGGGCAAATTATAACATTTTGTGGTAATTAGGTGACGGGAATTATTCTAAGATTAACGAACTTACCGTCAAATATTGGTTGTTTTTTTTTAAATGACTAAAATATCATTTCTAGGGCACCACCGACGCCTTGATCGACCTATTTAAAAATTATAATATCGTGAGCATGCGCAAAAGCCAAGATCTCGTAAATGGCGACCGTGCTTCACTGTGTGAGAGCCCCGTTTTTGCTCATTACCTACCTATTTACACACAACACATAATATTAGTTATATTATATTACTGTTACATATAATCGTCAGTATTTTAACGATTTCAATTATCCACTGTAACTTTAAGTGTGTCTGATTTTTTTTAAAAATAAATTCTTTAAAATTTAAGTTGTTATATATATTTTTTTTTAAAGGGATTAGCCTAAGCCTAAGTGAAGGATTGGTGAAAAGGAGTATAAGTAAATGTATCCCGAATAGAGTAAAAATGATTTTTAATTTAAAAAAAAAGAAAAATAAGGGCTCAATATATCAAATAAAAGTATTTGAAGAGCAAGACCCTATTTTTCTTGCAACACTGCATCGAGGAAAATAGATTGAAAAGCCCCAAAAGAGTTGTTAATTCTAGATTTCAAGCTGTAGCTCGTTAATTGGCGTAACCGCACGTTTTCTAATGCAACACTCGTACACGTCATTTTTTGCTTATGCTTTAAGTTTATGTTCAGTGCCTGCTGGGACCCAACAAGCTTTTTACCGCCCCTTACTCGAAAAATATTCAATATTTTGCCGAAATGTAGGACTTCATCTTCGATTAAATTAGAAATAAGCCTATGCCTATGGCGGGCTGATCCTACGCTACTGCATTTAGTTAGATATTTCGAAATTTTTATAAAAATCTTTGTTCAGAAAGGTTTTCTTTCAAGTGTCTTAAAGTCTATTAATGAAAAGAGGAGGCATAAAATAGGCCTCTAGCCATGAAATTTTTTTTAAATTATTTTTAATGAACTTTTTTTTTACAAATCAAAGCAAGTGAAGAGCCAATGAAGAAATTAGTATAGAAAATAAGGAATCTATAATAGATATATAATTCTCTTCGTGGTCGGACCCTGCGAGACAAGCTGCAAGTATGTTCAACAGATACTAATTTTAGAAAGCAGCGTACCAAATTACTCCACCAATGCATCAAAAGGTGTGCAAATTAAATATGCGCTGTAAAAAAAATATTATATGACGTCATTGTTTTCGCTGATATTTTAATTTTGTAAAAAGGGAACAATGTAAAAAGTTATAAAATACTTTGTGTACATTTCAGAAAATTTAATATTTCGTATTGATCAAACAAGGACAAGTTAGTTGGGATTTTGAAAAAAGGTGGGCGCCGTAGGCGCCCTAAAAAAGTGCATTTTTTCAAAATAAATAGATTTCGGTTGAACACTTCCGTCATTTTTTACGGGTGATACGCCGCGGGTCTCTCCAGAGTTCCTTCTTTTCATTCACTCACAGTCGTTTGCCCAAACCCACCCCATTTTGACAACCGTGTCTTTCAGGAAGTCTTCACCCGTCACTAAATCATTAGCGGCGTATGCTACGCCGCGGGTCAGCTAGTATATAATATTCCCCTACTACCAAAATGTCATACTTCATTGTGAATTAAAAATTCACCATGACGTCCATGAGATAGTGACACATGTCATAAGGGCCGTCCATAAATGACGTCACGGGCCTAGGGGGAAAGGGGTCAAGCATTTGTGACGATGGGGAGGGGGTGGTTAAAGAAATGTGAAGTCACATAAAAAAAATCGCGCAACTTTAAATAGAGCCAATGTTTTTGTTTTTGTTTTATAAATCTACCCCTCCCCCCTCTCATTCCTTCCTCCACTCTTATCGCAACCATATTAAAAAGTGCCTAGTCTAAACAAAATTTAATGTATATTTTAGTTGTTCAAATATATTTATTGTAATAACGAAAAATAAATGAAAGTTTTTATTTATTTTGTTTAATTAAATCTGGACAAAACAAAGGGTTGAAAATAATTTGGGCTTTATTTACATTTTAAAAGTTAAAGGTTTGGTTTTTAAATGGTTGGTGAATCATTGGTGATATAATAACTGTTACCACCCGTCCACAGGCGCCCAGCTGGAAAAAATTAACTAACTCGCGCCCTTGCAGAAAAACGGATTTTAATAAATAAGACGTACAAAGTTGTCAGTATGTAAAGTTTATCAAATAAAAAGTTACTACCGCCGCCAATATTCCCTTTAAGCTGCGTGGTTGCGCGTCCGCGCAGTTCTCTGGCCGACGCTGCGCAATGGTTTAGAATAACCGCGCAGCAAATAGTGCAGTATTGCAAAAAAAACGGATGCTATGAAACTTTGCTCACGACTTTTTTTTTACTTTGCACACGAACCAACGAACCTTATAGGGAACATTGACCGCCGCCTCGCGAACATTAACATTCAAGCTGCAGGCCCTGTGACATGACTGAACGTTACGTCATTGTTGTTGACATTTTGTTTGAATGTTCAGTTTACTGTAGTTTTAGTTTATGAGTATGACGAACGCATTTACAGCAGGAATAAAAGTTTATACAGCACAATAGTATGTTTTTGGAAGTATGCTGTTAGCTACTGTGTGAAATGAGGTGCATGGATGGTGGCTAGGTTGCATTCTATAGCCGTCATGACAGCGAAAATTATGCGGCGTTTTGGACGAATACCCGCGCAGCTTTTTTCAACAACATTGACAGCCCTATTTACGATTCTTCTAATAGTACTGCTACCGAACTTAAAAACCTAGTGTATGAAGTATGAGATCGTGACACTGATGTGATTTATTCATTGTCATTGATGTTCATTGATTTTTTTTCAAAGTTTCTCAGCCGCTCATGTTGAAATAGCGAAAAGTATGTCTACTCTACCCGAACAAATCTTAAAAACACTCAATGAGTTTTAAACAACAGTACATGGGCGATGTTGGAAAACGGCCAAGGTTTTAAGGCTGCACTCTAATACGCGGAAAGCCATTTAAAACGTCATTAAATCAATTGTTAGCAATCAAATATTTAAGTGGACGTTTTATTCAAAGTTGCGCGTTTTTGATGTGACGTCACATTTCTTAAACACCCCCACCCCTCGTCACACATCGCCATAAATGTGGGTCCCCCCTCCCCACCCTAGGTGCGTGACGTCATTTATGGACGGCCCCTTTATTTACACCATTTTCCTCGGGCTTTAATTGGTGCCAGTTTGTCAATAACTGTGTTATAGTATATACAGTGACATTATCGCAATTGAAATCATTTCTAGGTTATTCAATCGTTATTGTTTCGTCATGGATCTCTTTTTATTTTTAAATAAGTTTGAAGAAACTTCTTTCACAACTGGCAATTGTTACAGTAAAATTAGTCAAACTCTCTTCTAGTTTCCACTTGTAAATCCACACAGGTAATTTTACTGCTTAGGGGCCGTTCTTAAAGTACGTCACGCTATTTTTGACCATTTTAAACTCCCCCCTCCCCCTGTCACATATTTTGGACCCCCCCCCTAAAGTACGTCACACTTTCGAAGAAAAATGTTGTTATTTATTAAAACAATCAAAATTTAATATTAAACAGCGTGAAATAAGATTTTTAAAAACAACGTTTTTATAAGTCGACTAAAAAGAAGAAAATAATTTAAAACTTATACGTTCAAGTACTTTCATTTAATATGACTAAAAACGTGGGGGCGGGTGTTTGGGATAAAAATTAAAGATTTCTAATTTAGAAGGCTAAAGAGAGATCTATAAGTGAGAGAATGAGTGAACCGCATATGTTAAACCTCACGAGCGCCAGCCCCACGTTTTTAGTGTCTTGACAGCCTACGCCAACCAGCGTCTGATGGCCTACCGACCGGCACATTGAGAAGCACTGATTTTTTTTAAAAAGTCATTAAATAAATTGTAAGCGACCAAATATTTCAGTGGAAGTTTTATTTAAAGTTACCCTTTTCATGTGACGTCACATTTCTTCAACCCCCTCCCTCCCCTCGTATGCATCGTCACAAAAGTGTGACCCCCTCCCCCCTTAGGTGCGTGACGTCATTTATGGACGGCCCCTTTTGACTTTTATCATTTTTAAAAGTTAATTAACAATTAGGAATTTGCTGCCCAAACAAAGTGAGGCGGGGAGCATTTGGTTAAGGGGCGGATCAAGATTGCACTGGGCCCTGGCTGCTATTTCACCTAGGGCCCGGTCCAGCCACCTTTATTATCTCTATATCTCTTCTATACATATAAGACGCATTTGTTGTCTGTCTGTCTGTTCCCTAATAACTCAAGATCCAGACAACCAAATAACGTGAAATTTGGTACACGTACACAAAATTATACCGGAAAGGTTATTAAACAGGTTTCGTTCCATATATATAAGATACTGGGGGCCGGGGCCAAAAATGTAGTTTTTCCTTATATGAGCTATATAAAATAAAAAATTATTGAAAATTAAGACGTAAAATAATGACGCAAAATAATAAACATTTTGGTGTCGAGATTAACAAGAAGGCGACTATCGCCATAAAATAATTGTTTTGTTGTTGCTTTTGTTGTTGTAGTTGTTGTTTTGTTGTTGTTGCTTTGTTGTTGTTGTTGTTTTGTTGTTGTTGTTGTTGCAGTTGTTGTGGCTGTTGTTGTTTTTGTGTTGTTTTTGCTGTTGTTGTTGTCCACATCCCTTGCCCTGCGATGACAATGTCCTTCATGTTGTTGTTGTTTGTTGCTGTTGTTGTTGTAGTTGTTGTTTTGTTGTTGTTGCGTTGTTGTTGTAGTTGTTGTTTTGTTGTTGTTGTTTTTGTTGTTGTTGTTGTTTTGTTTTGTTTTGTTTTTTTTTGTGTTTTTTTTTGTTGTTGTTGTTTTGTTGTTGTTGTTTTTGTTGTTGTTTTTGTTGCTGTTGTTGTTAAACCCGGGAAAAGCCGGGTACTTGCCCCTGGTATAAGACGCATTTGTTGTCTGTCTGTTCCCTAATAACTCAAGATCCAGACCACCAAATAACGTTAAATTTGGTACACATACACACAATGACATGAGAAAGGTTCTTAAACAGGTTTCGTTCCATACATATAAGATACTGGGGGCAGGGGGCCCAAAATGTAGTTTTTCCTTGTATGAACTATTTAAATAAAAATTATTGAAAATTAAGACGTAAAATAATAAACATTTTGGTGTCGAGATTAACAAGAAGGCGTTTATCGCCATATCATATAATAATGTGACGTTACCTCATAGTTTGAGTTCATATTAATTTGTAAATAGAAAACAAATTAAACTGAGCAGTGGTTGTTTTACTATAATTTTTTAATGTTAATATCCCGCTGTGTGTGTGTGTGTGTTTAAGTATGTGTGTTCACGTCTGTGAATCAGTGTGTGTGTGTTTGTTGTGAGCTAAATGTTATGAAACGGTTTATTTGTATGTTTGTTAAAGTTGCGCCTCTAACAAGATTACGTATATCTTTTTAAGACAATTTGTTAGCAAATTACATCTTTTTTACTTTACACTGTTTCTGTTATGTATTTTCTATATGTATTTTATCCAGTCGTTCGATCAAGCTTTCTCCTTTTATTGGTGAGGGTAGGAGTCAATAATATCGTCCATCACTGGGTGGCATAAATACTATAGCTTAGCAACTGTGTTTATACTTTTTGCATAACTTAAACTAAACCAGCAGGGTAAATTTTAAGCTCAACCTTGCGTTTCGAAATGTCTCTTTAAAACAAATAAACCCCATACACATCTGACATAAACATTAATCTATATATATCTCTATACATATAAGGGGCCGTCCATAAAGTACGTCACGCTATTTTTGACCATTTTTAACTCCCCCTCCCCCCTGACACAAACTGTCACACATCTCGGACCCCCCCCCCTAAAGTACGTCACACTTTCGAACAAAAATGTTGTTTTTTATTAACAAAATAAATAAAAATTTAATCTAAAACAGCGTGACGTCACACAAGGCCAGACGCCCCCCCCTTCCCCCTGTCACAAACTGTCACACTTTCTTATACCTCCTCCCCCTCTGAAGCGTGACGTACTTTATGGACGGCCTCTAAGACGCATTTGTTGTCTGTCTGTTTCCTAATAACTCAAGATCCAGACAACCAAATAACGTGAAATTTGGTAAAGGTACACAAAATTTAATGGGAAATGTTCTTAAACAGGGTTCGTTCCATATATATAAGATAATGGGGGCCGGGTACCCAAAATGTAGTTTTTCCTAATATGAGCTCTATAAAATATAAAAATAAAAAACTATCCTATTTCCCGTGTAGGTAGAAGCATGAAACTTTCGGTGGTTGTTAAGTATCATTCGGCGATGGTAACAGGTAAAAAAATATACATAAATTATCACTTACTGTGGGCCGGAGGCCCAAATATAGTTTTTTTTTCTTATATTTAAAACTGTCTCAACACTAATTCTCCAAATTCCCATGAAGGTAGAATCATGAAACTTTTGGAACTTGCTGAATACACTCTTATGACCTTAATGGGCGGCAAAGAATGTAAAAATTTCCACTCATGGGTGGTCGGGGGCCCCAAAACCGTTTTTATATGGGCTATATAAAACTGAATCAACACTAATTCCTCATCTTCCCGTGTAGGTAGAGAAGCATGAAACTTTGGAAAGTTGTTGAGTACCCTCCCGCCTCCCGCAATGGTAACAGTCGAAAAAAAAATTATCACTAACTGCGCGAGGGCCCAAACGTAGTTTTTATCTTAAATGAGTTATATATAAATCAGGCTCATCATTAAATCTCTAATTTCCTGTGTAGGTAGAAGCATTAAACTTTAAGAAGTTTTTATGTACCCTCCCGAAATGGTAACAGGCAAAAAAATATTAAAATTATCACTCACTGGGGGGCCAGAGGCCTGAATGTAGTTTTTTTCCCATATATAAAACTGACTCATAACTTATTTCCAACTTTCCGTGTAAGTAGAAGCATGAAACTTTTGGAAGTTTTTGAGTACCCTCCCGCGATGGTAACATGCGAAAACAATATAAAATTGTCACTCACTATAGGGGGCCTTGGGCCAAATATAGTTTTTTTTCCTAATATGAGCTTTATAAATCAGACTCATCATTAAATATCCAATTTCCCGTGTACGTAGGAGCATGAAACTTTGGGAAGTTGTTGAGTACTCTCCCGCAATGATAACATACGAAAAAATATTAAATTATCAGCTCGATAGGATGCAAATAAACAGTTTTGTACGATTCTACAGAAAACCTTATTTTAAACCCGGGAAAGCCGGGTACTTGCCCCTAGGACAATATAATAAGTTTGGGGCCCTTAAATCATTGGGGGGCCCCTGGCTTTAGCCCAATCAGCGCACCCACCCCCTTAAGCCGCCATAGATTTGGTTGGCTCATGTTTAAAATTGATAGCGTACAGTAATTTTTGCGTCTACAACAGGAGCGGCTGTCAAATTTTAAGAAACAATTAAGTTACCAGGTCAGTGTCACTTTATCAAAATACTTAAACCTATTGGTTTTTCAGTTCATTAGCATAAGAATCAGAAGAATTTATATCCAATATGAAGTTTGAAGTTTTTGCATTAGGGGCCGTCCATAAATGACGTCACGCACCTAGGGGGGGGGTCACACTTTTGTGACGATGCGTGACGAGGGGGAGGGATGGGGGTTGAAGAAATGTGACGTCACATCAAAAGGGTAACTTTAAATAAAACTTCCACTGAAATATTCGGTCGCTTACAATTTATTTAATGACTTTTTTTTTCTTTTTTAAAATCAGTGCTTCTCAATGTGCCGGTCGGTAGGCCATCAGACGCTGGTTGGCGTAAGCTATCAAGACATGAAAGTTAAATCTAATTATACTCCTTAAGTTTGAGAATCCACAAGATAACAGTATGAAATTGTTACACTGCGTCGTTTGATGTTGACATCAAAGCATTTGTGATATAACTTCAGCTCCGTTTGGTTCTCTCATGGACTTTTTTGCCGTTACCCCAGAATATACAAGTTTGTGTGCGTTACCCCCACTCCCCAACCCCCAGACTCTAGGTCCTGCTCACATGACTCGGGGATTTGGGGGAGCGTCGTTATCCCCCCCCCCATCCGAAAATGCTACTCATGAGTTTTACAAGCATGACAAGTGTCTAAAAATGATCTGAATAGGATTATGTGTAGATATTTCAAGTCAAAACGACACGGAATATCATTTATTTTTAAAAGGGGAAAGGGGGGGATCTATTTGTTAGAATTAAAAAAGTTTTAAGTTTGATATAATTGTTCGATTGGTTTTTGGTCAAACACCCCTGGCCATTCTAGTCTTCTAGATCAGTGCTTCTCAAAGTGGTGGTCCGCGGACCGGTGCCGGTCCGTGGGCCATCCCCTGCCGGTCCGCAGATGTTCTAAAAAAAGGACAGAAAAATTTTCAGTGGAGGGAAAATAGTGCACCGGTCTCTGGTGCAATGGCAAAAATTCCTGCCATACTAAAAAGTTTGAGAAGCACTGTTCTAGATATAATGGTAAATGAGCCCATTTAAAATTAGTCAAGTATTCATTAACTTTATTGAATGCATCACATTCTTGACATCGCAATTCGAGAGGAGCACAAAACAACTTTTCTTCTTAGCTCAGTTTTTAAGGCATTAATTTTAAATATCACAGAAGGGATATGTGATACAGACAAGTCATGTGGATTAAGATTATTGACACTCGTGTCAATATAAATGAAAGTATGGTAGATTTGGGTGTCTTCGTATATAGTACGTAGGTAAGAAATCTACATAGTTGTCAAATTTTTAAAAAAATGCATTTTCTGGAAGGAACCGGTTCAATAATGGGCATACGTTCCAAGTGTACACGTACACATGACGTATTTTAATATATCTAGTGGATTGTAATGGATGTTATATGTCCCAAATGAGTCTGCATTACCCCCAAGAATTCCCTTTTTGACACCAGATGAAGTTATTTACCTCTGTTCGCCGACCTCTTTCTTCCTGGATGCCCGTCAGTCAATTGATGGATTTTTTAAAAATATGATTAATATTAATATGATGATTAATAGTCAATGTTTAATTTGTATGCATTAAAATAAATATAATATTAGGATGTTAACACAGTTCGTTTTCTGAAGGCCGGTTAAACGTTTTTTAAAAAGCTTCACGTGGGTTACGATATTACAATGTAGATCTTCACTAAATAAATAATAAATATTTAAATGACAATAAAAGTGATTTGAAACATACTTATTTTCAAATAGAAAATAAAGTGGATATTTTTTATTTTTTTTCCAAAGATTTGTGACGTATTTTTAGAGGGGGGATCTAAGTTTTTGTGACGACGCGTGACGAGGGGGGGGGGAGGGGGTAAAAAAATCGGCCAAAATCGCGTGACGTCATTTATGGACGGCCCCTTATAAACGTTCACATATTTTAGGATAGTTAATTTAATTCTTTATTAATTTGGTTGTTTTTTTTAATTTTTATTTTGATAAAACCCTCCACTTTCTTAAAAGTTTTAGTTCCTAGGAGCTAAATAGCGACGAGGAATTGGCCGCTCCTAACAAAGTGTCGTCAGAGCATTTGCCCCCCCCCCTTTCTCTACGCCACTGTGTTTTAGTCCGTGTAGTGGCACGAAGTAAAAAATTCGAGGAGCGCAAAATTCATTTTACGGAACTGCGGAGGAACGTTCCGAGAAAGAAAAAAAAAGCAAGTCCCAAAATGAGTCCATAAATCCTTGTTTAAATAGTAAGTTTTTTAAATTATCCTTTTAAATATTAAAAGGCAATTTTCTGTCCGTTCTGTCCCGTCATCTTTAGCGATTGGTCCCAACACATATGACTCATACAGCCAATCATATTGAACACGTTTACGCAATTTACGCGGACGTTCAAAACGAGTTATTTTTGGTGCAGTAATTCTTCCAAGACTTTATTTTTGAGTTATGTGCTTTGGAATTTATAGCAAAAAGCTCTGTTTTTACGAGTTATTTATTTTAACTATAATGAATAGTATTTTTGACGCGATGCACATGTAATGTCGGTCGAGACGGCTGTTGGAGGGGAGTCACAACATGCCACCGAACGGTGGCGGAACGTCCTTGGACGGGCTTTGTTGCTCGTTTTTAATAATATACGAATCATAAATATTATATTAAAAAATGAAAAATAAAAAAATTGATTTAAACCCTGGCCTCGGTGAGTTTCAGGACGAGAGGTTATACCGTTCGGTCTCCGGCTTCAGTTGTGTAACTAGGATATTTTGCGCCCGGGGGAAAACTTTAACAAAAAATGCAATTGGTGCCCCCGACCCTTCCCGTTTAATTAAATTTAACTACAATGTTACGTTGTAATCAGAGGCGTAACAACGACTTGGCATCGGGGCAGTTGCCACTCTAGGGCACCGAGGGCTAATCCTTCAATGTATTCAAATTTAGTATTGAAAAAGCCGCAAAGCTTAAATTTGTCAAGGTGCCAAAAATAAATTATGAATTAGCCAAATGGGCGCGAAAAATCCAATTACGCTTATGGCTATAAGGCATAAGCAAAGATTGTTCCTACAGCAGGGGTGGACAAACTACGGCATGCGGCCCGCCAGAGGTTATTATGCGTCCCGTAGGCATGTATATGTGGCGATCTTGTGTTGATGTTAAATTTCTTTGTTTAGAATTTTCGCAATATTTTTTTTTCGAGTGTTTGATTCGAATCTATGGATTTTAAATTGGTTTTATAGCCCCAGAATCAATTAGTGATCATTAGTAATTAATTGTTAACATCCTTATTAGAAACTACATTTCTGCTCCACAGGGAGTGGATTTTGTTTACGATTTACATTTTGGCGGCTTTTTTAAAATTTTAATTTAAAAGCAAATAGACTTTGATTTAACAATGAATGCTGCCACAGAAAAAAAAGAAAAAAAAAGATTGAGGACGAATGTCGTGTATTTAATGACGAATGGACCGCTAAATATTGCTTCACGAGCGTTGGCAGCAAAGCAGTCTGCTTGCTGTGCCGTAAGTGTGTGAGTGTCTTTAAGGGGTACAACATAAAAAGACACCACCAAACAAAACATTTGGATTTCGGGCACAATTTAACGACCAACGAGAGAAAAAGGAAATGTCAGGAGCTGGTTAATAATTTTAAGAAGCAGCAAATTGTTTTCATCAGTCTTTTATACAATATGCTGCAACCGAAGCCAGTTTGGTGCTGTCCCATAAGATGAAACAAGTCTTTTTCTGACAGCGAGTTCATCAAGCAATGCTTGTCACACGAATCAAGCTTTATGTAACCAGAGCAGAAAACAATATTTGATAGCTTTTCTTTATCCTTGAGAACTGTAGTAAGGCGTGTTGAAAGAATTAGCGACAATTTGATGAACCAACTTCGAGATGAAAGCAAAGATGTTTGTGGTACTTTCTTGCGTTGGACGAAAGCACCGATTCACAGAATATAGCACAATTGTTGGTATTTATACGAGCAATAAACCCCCGTTTTTGGCTTACCGAAGAATTACTTAGTGTTGAGCCACTTAAAGACACAATTACAGGCCATGATTTATTCAATGCTGTTGAGAACTGTGTTGAAAGAACTGGGTTGGTGTGGAACAAGATATCAAGTGTAACAACCGATAGAGCGAGTGCTTTGACTGGAAAAAACGTAGGTCTTGTGAAGTTGATAAAAATAAAATTAAAGGAGAACATCCTGACCATACACTCATACCTCTCAACTGTGTCATCCATTAGGAAAGTCTGTGTAAAGATGCGTTTAATATCAAGCATGTTATTGACCCAGTTGTCAGTGTGATAAACCTCATCAGAGCCAGGGCACTTAACCACAGGCAGTTCAGGGCACTGCTTGAAGATTTCGAAACTGACTAATTTGAAATTATCTTTAACAGCAGTGTCCGCTGGCTGAGCTTGGGCAAGATATTGAGGCGAGTATGAGATCTCAAGAAAGAAATAGTTATATTTCCTGGAGTGAAGGGTTTTGTTTGTGACTTTGTTACTAACATTGTTAATGAGGAGTGGAAGTCAGAGTTCATGTTTAGCATTGAGTTTAATGAAAAGTCGAATGAACTGAATGTCAAACCTCAGGGCAATAGTTTGTTTGCATGTGAAATGTATGTGCATGTTAAATCTTTTCAAGCAAAACTCTCCCTGTTCTCCAGGCAAGCAGGTGAAAACAGGTTTTGCCATTTTTCTTTGCTGAAACAGACAACCATTTCTAGTGAAACGGCTGACAAGACCAATGCTCAGTTGGATGCCTTGGCTGTGGAATTTGAAAGGATGTTCCAAGACTTCAAGCACATGGAACTACTCTTCAATATCCTCAGTTCACCATTGAGTGCAAAAGCTGCTTCCGCCCAAGAGGATCTACAGTTGGAACTGCTTGACCTACAAGCAGATTAATACCTAAAGGAGAAGTTCAAGTCAGTTCTTCTGCTGGAGTTTAATGTATTTTTGCCAGCAGCAGTATTTCCACACTTTAAAAAAATTGCTTCCAAACTTTTGTCGCTGATTGGGTCCACATACATCTGTGAGCAAGCTTTTTCTTGCATGAAAATAAACAAGTCTAAGAACAGATCGATGCTGACTGACTGATGTTGATTGAATGCAGTCATGCGCATCACAACCAGTAAACTAGTTCCACAGATCAAGAACATTATTCAAAATTGTGAACAGTTATATGCTTCTCATTAATTATAATTGTACTCTATGGTCAGTTTATTTATAATTTATGTTCCTACTTCTTCATAGTTATTATGACAGGTAACAAAAAACTTTTGTTGAAATAATTTTGAACTAGAAACTGTTGCAGTTCGTATTTTAAAATGTAATTTACATGTGTAATCGAGTGTGAATGTGAAATAAAATGACAAGTAATAATGATAAGTAATAATGATAAGTAATAACAAGTCAAGTACATGGTAATAATCACTAATTCATATTTTATACGTTTTAAATTGTAATTGAAGTAGACAAAATATACATGCGGCCCGCCTATAAACTATAACAATGATGTTCTCAATGCGGCCCTCCGTAGAAAAAGTTTGCCCACCCCTGGCCTACAGGAAATGGTCTCATCAGAAAAGGGGAATCGTAGCGATCCGCCCCACTACTCACACATCCACACGGCACGCACGTTGCACATACACACCAGTTATTTACACTATATATCATCTGTCCCATCATACCAACACAGACACATGCTTTTGATTTGGAAAAATTAACAAAGTAATATGGATTTTTAGATTGCAATCCTTATGTCCGTGGAAAACTATAAGTTAATTAACACGACCTACATCCCCCTCTCCAAAAACAATAAATGTGAGAATAGTGCTCACTAATCATGGCGGCCTCCAAACTAAGGTAAAACACAGTAATCAGTAAAATAAACCTTATGTGTTATTTTTAGTAATAAGGTTGCATATTTCGCGGTTACCCATTTCTCATCGTATTGTATGTATATTTAGCATTGAATGTAAATGTAATTTATTATTCCTTTTAAGTTCAATTCTGAAATGTTGGGAATGTGTATAGTATAATTTGTAATTGATTTGATAGATCATAATCATGTCATTGTCAATGAACAATGATTGTCATTGGTCATTCATTGATTCAAATTCAATGACAGACATTGAATGGTTGAATTATTTGAGTTTGAATAATTTTGATTGAATAATAAATTAACATTTAGTCCTAATTAAAAAAAATAATGCTTTGTATAATAATAATACATTACAAATCAGTACACACATATCATATGCGTATACCGTATATAGTATATAGTTATAGTATTAATTAAGTATTATATTATAGTTGCTGGGGTCGGATGACTAGAGTGGTCTTCGTGGAATCGACGGACGAACAACACACACAGTATTAGAGTATTAGTATTAGAGACTAGGTAATGTCCCACATCCTCATTGGTCATTGCCATTGGTCATTAAATTCTTAGGAGTCTTAATAAATGAGAAAATATCATCGAATCCACATACTATACATGTCCATGTGATGTCAATGAAGTTATTAAAAATTCAAACAAAACCTTAGTCTTAGGCTTTATAAAAAAGAAACTTTAACAAATGTAATAGAGATATAAAACTAAAATGCTACCACTACCTCACTTTGGTGAGGCCTGTACTAGAATATGCATCTTCTGTATGGGACCCATCAACCAAAGAAAGCATTGATAAACTAGAACAAATTCAAAAAAGAGCTGCCAGATTCATTAATGGAGAATATTCAAAACTGACAAGAATAACACCATTAGTTAAATCATTAAACCTTGAAATACTAGAGGATAGAAGAACCAAGAGCAAAGTAGTAATCATACATAAAGCAATTAATTCTAATTTAGAAATACAACAAAAAGATAACTTAATACAACCCTCAGATAGACATAAGGATAAAAACACCTTTCTTATTCCGTATGTAAGAATAAACACATACAAATTTTCGTTCTTCCCGTCCGGAATTTGGGCGTGGCATGGGTTGCCTGAAGAAACCAGGAAAACCAACACTTTATCAACATTTAAATCTCTAATAAAAATGCAGGACTAAACACAAACCATAGATAAGCGTAGGATGCAATAATCTTCTGTATAGGAGCGTCTGTAAACAGATAAGATAAGGTAGTGGCAGTGTTAGTGTAGCCATTGGTATTTAAAAATAGCAAATATCTGAGGGGAGGGGATTTGCTGCATTGACAAGCATTAATTCGGGTACTACTAACTTGAATTCAAGTAACTTGCAATCAAAATTCTTAAATTGTTCAGAGCGAAAGACCCCACCAAGTTTTATTAAGAGTTTTTGGCTTCATTATTATGTCATTGTCATTACCTTCATGTTTAAAATGGGGTTAACCGACAAAACAGCCCAGACAAATGAGCCCAAACATAATGGCCCCAATCAAAACGGCCCCGGTCAATACGCCATGGTCAAAACGGCCCCAGACAAATCGGCCCTGGACTAATAGTAAAAAAACCCAATCAAATGTTATATTATTATTTTTACTCACCAATTCAGTGTCAGGTTTAGTTCACAAGAAACAATAATAATGACATCACAAGAAAAAATTTAGTAACAGTTACTCTATATGGTACCAATTCACAAATGCTTGTTGAGAAGAAATCAATATACATAATTCTCGTTGTCTGTATGGATGTAATGCTGTTAGGTGGCGCTGCGATCGATTTGGTTTTATAGTGCTGTTAGGTGGCGCTGCGATCAATTTTGTAAATGAATAAAATAAATTAAATAAATAAAAGTTATGTATTACAATTAATTACATTATTTTTTATTCTGAAGTGTATTTTTTTCAAAATAAATAGATTTCAGCTGAAATGTATTTATTTTGAAAACTTCCGTCATTTTTGACGGGTAATACACTTGTAATATAATTTTATATAATAACATCACAAGAAATAGTTTTACAACTTGACCACTTTATTTAAGGGTGAAAAAGTTGACAAAAGGTTAAAATGCAAAAAATGTAAAGTTTGTGTTAAAAATTGTAAACAATATGTCTAAGGCCGTTTTGGCCGGGGCCGTTTTGACGGGTCACCATACCTTAAAATGGTTAACATTAACATGGAAAGGATATTTTCAGAAATATCTCAGCTACATTATCATGTCATTTTGGGAGCGAACTATCCTTAGTCACGATCAGTGATCCCTCTAAGGTTCCATGGTCCATGTGCAAAGTAAAAAAAGTCATGTGCAAAGTTGCACAGCATTTGTATTTTGTGCAATATTTTGCTAAATTTGCTGCGTGGTAATTCTAAATTGCTGTGCGGCGCCTGTCAGATATCTGCGCGGCAGCACAGCCTAACATTGTAAAATGGTCATGATGCTTCTTCTATGCATTATTTTGTTAAAATTCTTATTTAAGAATTATTAATTTTGTTTACCGTAATACATGTACTATCATTTAATTCTTATATTGTTTCATTTTCATATGGGCTAAAATTATTAACCCTTTTGAGAACACGCAGTTTTTGCATACATGTGCCAAAAAGACAAAGAACTTTTTTCAAGGATGGGAAATACTTCGCAAAAAATTTATTTTAAAAAACACTTTAACTTAATATACATAAAGCCAAATACAGACATACCTCGGTATACATCTGCTTTGGTATAAGTCTGACTTGTTACACGTCCTGTGTGGACGTGGACGTGAAACTTTTTGCTTGGTTTACGCCCTTTGTTTGGAATACGACCTACTTGATGTAACATGATTTTGGCCGATTTCCCCCCCCCCTCCACCAAATCACTCGTCACAAAAAGTTAGCCCCCCCCCTCAAATATGACGTCACAAAGTTTCGCCCCTCCTCCTCATAAGAGCCGTATTTCCTATTTGAACATGAGCATGTTTCAAATTCAAATCACTTTATTGTCATTTAAGTATGTATTATTACTTTAGTGTAAGGCTGCACTCTAAAATCGTAACACGTGTGATGCCATTTAAAACGTCATTAAATAAATTGTAAGCAATCAAATATTTCAGTGGAACTTTTATTTTAAGTTGCGCGCTTTGATGTGACGTCACAGTTCTAAAACAAACCCTCCCCCTCGTCACACATTGTCATAAATGTGTGACCCCCCCCCCTCCACCCTAGGTGCATGATGTCATCTATGGACGGCTTCTATGAGTCAAAATGACACATCGCGCGTGCCTAGCATGTAGTGATCACAGCACACGGTGCGATCACAGCACACCGTGCAAAGTAGGGATGTGACGGAGCTGATGAAAATCTGCATCCGTCGGATTCAGATTTGGCAATTATAAATCCTTTGGATTCGAATACGGATGCGGATTTGGTCAACACTTGGCTAAAAGGGGATATACCAAGGTGTCAGTCCTGTGCCCCCCCATAACAATGAGGATTTTTAGCATTTCTTTTTGCATGAACAGCAGCATAAACTATTACAAAGCACAGGTAGCCACATTGTTAACGAATTGTCAGTACAAGATGCTTTGCATAAAATAAAATTCTCCTTAATTCTACTTGTCGTATTTCTTATCTAATTTTCATGCACAAAAAAAGAATGTATTTGTGTTAAAAATAAAAAGTACAGTAATACTGTTCTCACTCACTTGTAACTGTTCAAGAAATATAATATAATATATATATATACTATATACATGTATACTATACCTAATTCTATATATAATTCCAAATCATTCCAAATGTCATTCCAACTCATTCCAATTGGTCACACATAACCAGCTTTTCGCCATTCCAATCCACACATCCACTCTGCCATTCCAATCCGCATATCCATTCCGAGGTTTAGAAAGCTCGGATGAAAACAATGTTTGGCGAGAGGGGTGTATCTAAAATACGTTCATGACCAAATACAACGTTTAATCTATGGACAGCTGAGTAAGGGTCCAGGAGTTAAGTTTTATCTGTTTTCTTTATTTCGGGTTTTTTGAAAGTCTCTAGGTTTTTTAATTTTAGTTACGGTTTCTACGGCCGTGTTTGATCTGAAAACGGTAATTTTTCAAATTCGAATCCGATGGAGTTTTTAAAAAAAATCTGTCGGATTCGAATTTGCTCAAAAAACGTCGAAGTTCGAATGTCGTCAGATTCGAATTCGAACTTCTTCACATCCCTAGTGCAAAGTGTGTTAGTAGTAGTTGCTACCATACAGTAAACGATTTGCGCAATGACCCTAAATTGTCACTTGATTTTGTGTTTTTTCTCATAATTTTAAAAAAGTAAACTCACTTATCATGAGTTCTAAAAAAGTTAATGAGAGGAACCAAGCAACGAAACAAAAAATGGTTAGGATAACCATGGAGTTGACAAAAGAGATTGTTGTATAAGGCGAGTGTCGCGGGATTTAATTGAAGCATGCCAAGAATGACGATTTCTGTGATTGTGAAAAACAAAGTCGCTATTAAATAGACAAATGGTGTTAAATGGATTACTAAACAAAGATCATGGACTTTAGAGCATGTTGAAAAATTGCTTTTGATCTGGATAACAGCAAAACAGAAGAAAAAAAATTGTTTAAGTTCTTTTTACTTATGTATTTTGATATTAAGCAGTGCTTGATTATTTTATACAACGCTGTCAATAAATTTATGAATATGTAAATAAAAATTTGATTTTTTTTTCATGGGAACGGATTAATCATTTTCTCTCTATTTCTTATAGTAAAAAATATGTTTGGTATTCGTCCTTTTTGGTATTTGTCCAAGTGTCTGGAACGGATTAAGGATGTATACCGAAATTCCACTGTATTCTTGTAGGAAAATGAATGAACTAATATAATCTTTGTAAATAAAACTGAAATCTCCACAGTTATGAAAATGAGCCAATCTAAAAGGCATAGCAAAGGGCTTGCTGTCATCTTTTCAATGTTATAAACACCAATCTTTCTCCCATAATTAAAGGATAAAGTTATGTTTTTTAGTCTATAATTTTTTTACTAATGGTTTACTTTTGTAATTAATTATAAAAAATATGGTCAAATTTTGTCTCTTTTGAAACTATTTGTTAAAAGATTTTGGCTATTGAAGTTAAAGCCCTCAAATATGGATGTACATTAATAACACAATGTTTAACAAAAAAACAAAAACACACAAAAGTTGTAATTAAATTATCTTTTATAAAAATGTGATAAAATGTGCACAACGGGTTGTTAGTGAAAAATGTCCACAAATTCACTTTTAAAATTTTTTTTCGGTCATGTTCACTTTTCCAAAATATATTTTTAAAAATGCATTAAATATCATATCTGCATTAATTTTTAAAAAATTCAGATTAATTTCAATTGTTTGTACTGAAAATCATAGCTTCGTTGATTTAATAGTTATGACATTTTACATTTAAATTTGTAAATATAAAACTACTAAAGCAGTTGTTAGGAAATATTCCAATGTTAAAAAGGAATTCTGTCAATACTATTCTGTACATTTGTGAACATATCTTATAAAATTTAAATTGAATCAAATGTTGTATCTGAAAAAAGTGAATTTTCAATTCCAATGAACATATCTCTGGATTGTTACAATAAACTTCTGTAATTTACTGACAAATAAACTTATTTTAATGGATTAGTGGAATTTTTTCCTATATATTTAATTTAATTAGGAGTGATCCTTTCAACTTCCTAAGAGTTTTTTTTTATGTGGGACGTGGCAAAAAAGCCTTATTTTAAACATTGATTAGTTCATTGTTATAGGCAGACAGGTGTCAAGCCTTAATTACAGTGATGTAGGTTTTAATATATATTGAAAGCACCTTAAAGCCTATTAACTAAACAGAATTTTTTTTTAAGGACATAACCAATATTATACTTTTTCTTTCAAAAACTCTAGATTTATTTTGAATTCATCTAATGACACAGTTTATTTTTACTTTGTAAATTAATGTGATTGTATTTATTGGTGTGATTTTAAAGGTCAGCAATTAATTGAAGTAGAAATTATTTGAAAATCTTTATTTCTCACTGCTAATTTTTTTTGGTCACTTAAGAGTTTTATTTCCTTTTTTTAACTTTGAACTTGTACAACTTGATAAAAGTATTTTAGTTAAAATTTTACCGCTGCAATAATTTTAATAAAATTTAGATTCATCAATTTTATTAAAGGAAGTTAAATTTATAGTATTTACTTAAAAGTATTCCTGAATTTACCAAACTATTCATTTTGGTTGGATTGTTTGAAAAGTTCAGATATTGCAACAAGAACTGGTACTAGATGAATATTTAATTTTCATTTTTTTTTAAACCAAGAAAGTTATTGTTATCTGGATCAGCTACATCAGGCCTCAAACAATATTGATCAGCGTTATTGGGACTCATTTGTGGCAGTTGATTGACTTTGAGAAACTATTTCATGGTGAAATAACTCATACTTAGTATTAATTCCTGCCCCATAACTATGAAAATAGTGGGTTGTTTCACAATACAAATTTATTCATTAAAATTGGCGTTCAACAAAAGGAAATAGTTTGCATCAAAATTGACTGTGGTATATTAAAGAATCTCACTTATTGCAGGTATTTATTTTATCTGGGTTTATTTATAGTACATGTACATTGTATTGTTAGTTTGACTATAACTTTAAGTATTTTGTACTACTTTTTTAAAATTATTTTTTCCCCCTCACTTCTCAGTGATGAAGAATTACTGAATGACACAAGTGCAGCCTTTCAAAAGTCTACAGAGGTAAATGATTTTACCTATCACCACTGTATTTTTACTGATTTAAAAATAATAACAATGAGGCTTTGTAAATTGGATGGTAGTTAAATTCAGTCATTCCTCATCTAACATGAGGTTTAAGTTCCATTGCTACCCCAAAATTTGGTTCCCAACCGTTTTTGGGTGGCGACCCTATTTTATAAAAGCCATGTGACCCGCGACCCCCATGAAATTTAAATAAGTCATTTTCAATAAAGTTTTTACAAAATAGAGAAAATATGCATTATAGTGAAAACATTTTAGTCGACATTTGAGGACCCCCAGAAAACCTGCCGCGACCCCCACAGGTTTGGAATGCTGGCTTATATAATACCTAATTTGGTTTAAACGAGTCTATCCACCCTCGGTTTATGTTGTATATTTTAATTATTTTAATTTAACAAATTTAAATTTTGTTTTATTTAATATTTTATGTTTTCGATATGAAGAATTCAAAATTAGTCTAAATATAAACATGTACTAGAAAAGAATGCACAGTGAAAAGTGACCTTGAAATGCTCTTTGGATCATTTACATTAGTAACAAAAAAGCCAAAATCACATAATGGTACAGGAATAACAATTTGTAAAACTACTACTGACATAAATTATTTAATTTATTAATGCCTAAGCTTGATCTTCTTGGTGATGATGGGGAGCTTGATGAAGATGCACTACTTAGCTTGGATGAAGCTGGCACCAAAACAGTTTCCATTTCTTTTGCTAATGATTCTGTTCGCCCTTTAACTACAAGGTAAAAGTTATAAACTAAATATAATTTTATTCATAATCTTTCAAATTTTGTCATTACTTGTTAATGCCATTTAATTAATGCCGTTTTTTTGTGTTTGCTTATGTAAGATATTCAATTACAGAAACTTAAGAAATGCTAAAAAATTATACTATTTCAGGTCTAGATCAAGAATTGGAGGTCATACTCATCAGGTATCCATTGCAAAATTATAGAAACAAATTTTTGAATAATTTTTTCAGAACTAAAAATTCAAATACAGTAGAACCCGTTTAAGTCGACGGTTAAGGGGTTTGCCAAAGGCGTCGAGATAAACGATGATCGAGTTAAAAGAAAACTAATATGGCGGCAAAATATTAATGTGTGCTTGAAATTTCTTTATGTACATGATGTGTGTTAATTAGTGATGGGACCATTAATCGGAATCGTATTGGAATATCGGGACCCTAATATTTCTTCACTCTTTCTTAGGTTGTGAGACCGTTTTTTTTTCTCCCTAATACATAACGAATTCAGCTACTCCTGCCCCGCCGCGTCCCCACATGACATCGTGTCACCTCTCTTGCCACTCCCAGTTAACATTAAGTGTTGTTGTTTTTTTTAATGGGGCTTGATGTTTGTTACACTGTTTCTTCTGAGTTAGCATCATTCACAGCAGTGATTCCCAGATTGAGGGACACTGTGCCTTGGAGGGCTCTTGCATGACTTTCCTTACAAGCTACACTAATAAATAACCCGCCCCGCCCCGTGTAACCTACACATCTGTAACTGTTGTTGGTTATACTTATTTAATATGTAACTCTTGTAGGCGTTCTCTCAATACAGAATCTTGTATACAATAATCCACTGAAGAACTTGTTTCAATAAAACAACTTTAATATGTATACTATGTACAAGAATTATAATTTGAGGTTATACAACATGGAATTCTCAAGCACACACATCACGTCCTTCCCTTACGGAAATTCTCTGACAACTGATCGCCCAACCTTCTCAGCCAATGGGAAGGCTTCATTTCTCCCACGCTTATCACTCACATGACCTCTCCATCATGCAATCACGCAATATACATGTGATGCATACGTGACAACATCCCCTCATTGTCCCCAAACCATCTCTTCCAAACCATCTTCCATGTGTCCCTCCCCTCAGCTTACAATGGACTCAGAATTCCTTCCGTAACTTGATGCTAATTGAACTAACCAACAACAACAATGGTGTGGGAGATTGAGAGTGGGGGTGGGTAAACTGTCTGTAGTCTGTTATATTATATATCCTAAAATCTGGGGAGCCTTGTTTACAGTAAGCACCCTATGATTTTGGTATCGTCCCATCACTAGTATTAATAAATGAGAATGTACATGCACATGTTTTTGGCGTTTTTTTTTACACAACAACGTTGCTGTTATTTGTTTGATGAAGCGATCGGAATGCTATAAAATGTACATACATGTTTGCTAACAACAAAAGGCAGATGTGCACCAACTAACAGCAGAAATTTACCAATATAAAATAAAAACCACCGTCTATTCTCAATACAAACCTTTATTTTCTTTTCTAAAGATATTCGTTTATCTTAAAAAATAAAATGATAAATTCATCAGGAAATGAATTAATTTTAATAATAATATAACATGCACTGCGAAATAATGACGATTAAAGACCGATAACGCGATTGTCGAGCACCTCGGGTGAATACATACTCGATAGAGACGCGTCAAACTAATTTACACACGGATCAAAGTGAAACAAGTTAAAAACATCCATTAATTTTTATTGAAATCACATAGAATCACACAATAGCCGGAAGTCTCGACAAAAGCGAGATTTTGTTGCTATTTCTAACTAAAAATGCGAGAGTGCGTCACTAGGCGAACAGACGGAGATCGAGATAACCAACGTTAAGTTGCAAATTTGGCCATCTTTTGTGCTCGAGATATTAGGGTTCGGCGACTTTAAAAAATCGACATAACCGATGAGAAAATGCTAAGATAAAGAGAGAATTTGGCGGTTCCAATAAAAAAGGTCGACTTAATAGGGTTGGCGAGTTAACCTTTGTCGAGTTAAGTGGGTTCTACTGTACTCATATTATTTTATTATTGAGCATTCCAAAAATGATGAATAGATAATGAGAAATGTGTATTAAAAATTATATAGATGAATTTTTAATTACCAGTGAGACCAGTCATTTAAAAATGACATATTGAATATCTTAAATTGATAGGGCAATACATTTTTAGTTTATTAATTATCAAATTAGCATCAAGTAACTCAACCAATAGACATTGTGGATGAACAGGCTTTTGTGTTTGAAGAGACTGAGACAACAGATCTTGAGGATGAGTTAAATGTGGCTGGAGAAGAGGATGGACATTTCCACTTGGAAGGTGATGGACCAGTGTATCAGGATGATACAGAAGGGGAATTCACTACACAAATGTATCATCAGGATGAAAGTGGAGATGCCCAAACAGAAATATCTTCTGTTGAGGAGCATCATGTGGAATATAATGCAGACAGGTTAGTGATTGAGGGAATTTATCACTCCTTTGATTAAATGATGTGCATTTGCCATTATTCCAATGCTTTAGTTTTTTTAGATTTTAAAGGAAAGTGTAAATTGAGTACCGTATATACTCGTTCTAAAGCCGACCTTTTTTGGACAAAATCTACGGGAAAATGTTGGGGGGTTGGCTTACGAGCGGGTCACAGGTGATTTCTGCATGTGCATTGAATATCGGTGTTGTTATTGCACATCATCAAGTTTTTTGTCTACATTCTGCAAAATTCGACTGCTCTACCAGAAGCTATAAAATACTATTAAACATCTGCACTTAATTTATTTATTCATTTTATTTATTTTTGTGAATGTTTTAATAAATTGTTTTACAAATTTTGTTTTCAACAACGAATTTTAATGTATGCGCTTTCGCCACTGTTTACCAAAGAAACAAAAAAATACCGTTAACTCTCGGGTTGGCTTACACACTTTCTATACTATTCTCTTCCAAAAAGAGGGGTATCGGCTTATAAACGAACGGGCTATAGAACGAGTATATACGGTAATTCATTACAGAAACAGTTTTTTGTTATAAAATTGAGGAACAAATTTAAAATTAATAGTACTTTGCAAAAGATTTTGATTTTATTTAAAGGTTCTGATGTTGGCTACTAAACCACTTCTTTTAATTAATGTGTTTAAACTGTGCATTAAAAATTGAAAACTGTAAATGTCGTATGGGCAACTTAGCTTTGTATTTTTCAGTATGCATCATCTTGATGAAGCTAATCTAACATATGTTGAAATGAAAGAAGGCCAAGAAGACTATGAAGAAGGCAATGGAAGCGGATATGCAGGAGATGTAAATGATGTAGAATTTTCATCAAATGAGGCACTTGCAACAGGACTTGAATCATCCAGTGTTGAGTTGGGATATGAACAGCCTGCAGAGAATGATGAGCAGGTTGAGCATCTATAATATATTGCATTCCTTTACTCAATTTGTTATATTTTATAAACATGGTTCCCAATCAATCGGGAATTAGGAAAAAGTCAGGAATTTCATGAACTATTTTCCCAGTTTGGAAAACCAGGGAAATAATCGGGAAATTTTCTGGCTAGTCGTGAAATTTTTATTTATTAAATTTTAATAATGATAAAATATGGGCATGGATCACCTCTTAAGGTCTAAACTATTATTTATCTGTTGCGTTTTACTGTAGTGTTATATTTTTAAATCCTTTATATTAACTTGTGGTTTCTGTTTGTTTGGTTGATTGTTTGCTTGCTGCTAGCTTGTCGCCAAAACTTTGGATCGATTTTTAACCCACTTTCTCGTAAGCTAGCGAGCAGAAATTTTGCAGGCAGTTTCGTACCGATGATAAAAACGATGTATCAAAATTTCAGATCGATCGCATGTACTGTAATTAAATTATTGAATTTTTAGATTATTTTATTTATCTCTATGTATCATGTTATTTTTTGAGATGAGTGTCGCGGTGCGTATTATATTGAACGACCTTTCTGTCGCGCAATTAGGTGCGTATTTTATTGACAACACTTTTTATAAACATATTCCTGATCGGTGCGCATTATATTAAACATGTTTTACGACACAACTGTAATTTTGTATTTCTGGATGGTCTGGCGCTGCGTATTATAATGAACATTCTTTTAGTTACATCTCGTACATAAAGGATTTATAGTGAAAAACTTGGTTTTTTACGTTTTTTAAAAATTATTAGTTGCCTCTTTGCCGTGGATGCGAAAGAAGTCGTGCTTTCCGATGCCAATTTCATTAAATTTTTTAGATTTGTGTTTTGTTTCTCGACCACTTAATTAATTCTTTGGAATGCTGCTATAAAAAAATCAAGAATTTTCTGTGTCTGAAATTTTGAGAAACAAATTTGGTGAGTTGGTTATTTTATGCCTTGTATAAATTATTTTTGTTGACATTGATTGATTACTGTTACTTAAACTATAATACAATTCTAAACTATCATTATTTAAATACTAACTACTTGGACTTATCATTAAAATACAATAGTAATTGTATTTATTAAACTACTGAAGCTGTCTTCGGCTAAAATCTCAAAACTGCTAATTAATTGCTTATTAGCCTGTAGTTGTAGTTGGCCCACTATTTTATTCTTATGAAAATAATTACAATTTTGAATAATAATAATAATTATAAAATATAGTTATTGATAGTCATAGTCTAATATTAATTGTGACATTAACATAATTTTAGTGTTAAGTAGTGGTAATAAATTTGATAATACTAATATTAATATTGGCACCAGTACACTGAAGACTAAAGAAAAGACTAAACTAATAGTATAGCCTAAAAAAATGTCACATTAGGCCAAAATGTCACAGTGACGTGAACTACCATTGATCATTGTGATTGGATATACTAAAACATTACATTATATTAGAAATTATATTAATAATAATCATACTACAGTCGAACCCACTTAACTGGAGCTCGGTTAACTCGACCACCCTACTAACTCGACTTTATTTATTGGAACCGCCAAATTCTCTATTTGTCTTAGCATTTTCTCATGGGCTAATTCGATTTTTTAAAGTCGCCGAAACCTAATACCTCGAGCACAAAAGAGGGCCAAATTTGCAACGCAACTTTACGTCGGTTAGCTCGATCCCCGTCTGTTCGCCTAGCAATGCACTTTGCCATTTTTAGTTTAAAACAGTGTTGACATCTTGCTTTCTTCGAGACTTCCGGCTATTGTGTGATACTACGAGATTTCAATAAAAATTACCGGATGTTTTGCGCGTGTGAATTATTAGTTCTACATGTATCCAAGGAGTATGTATTCACCTGAGGTACTGGACAATCGCGTTAGAGGTCGTGAATCGTCATTATTTCGCAGTGCATGTTATATTATTATTAACCTTAATTCATTTTCTGATGCATTAATCATTTTATTTTTTAAGATAAACGAATATCTTTAGAAATGAAAATAAAGGTTTGTATCGAGAATCGACGGTGGTTTTTATTTAATTAAATTAATTAAATTAAAAAATTATTATTCTTTTAAAAGTTTGCTGTTGCTTTGTTACCAGTAATATATGTGACTGTGACTAACACGCGCGTGACGATGAAATCAAATAATTTTCTTAATATTCCAGTTCATGTATATATATATATAATATACATGTCATCACTTTTGTAGGTCGGATTCTGATTATGAATGATTTTAAAAAAAATTTCGCTTAGACTTAGTTGCTGGCCGAGGTCTAACACACAGCCCACAGCGTGCTGTGATCAACGGTAAAGGCCGCAATAGTTTTATTTATATTACAAGTTTGATTGACTGAGGCAATTCGAGAGCGTTCTGATAGTAACAGATATCCTGCACGTCAAAAGCATTAAACTTAAAATTACCATATTGATATGTTTATTTTTATTTATTTTTTATTCGCTGATTCGAGGGCATTGCAAACGCTAGCGGCTGTGACATGTCCAGGCGTAAACTTTGACCTTTTAGCGCATGCGCAGACAATTATAAACTGGTAACTTATTTTTCATTAAATGGAATCGAAACATGACAGAGACGTAATCAAAGTCCTTTACTTCGGCATAAATATATATTTATATATATATATATTAGCGTACACCCGTCAAAAATGACGGAAGTTTTCAGCTGAAATCTATTTATTTTATAAAAAATGCACTTTTTTTAGGGCGCCTACGGCGCCGACCTTTATCAAAAGCCCAACTAACTTTTCCTTGTTTGATAAATACGAAATATTAAATTTTCTGAAATGTACGCAAAGTATTTAATTTTTATAATAGGGGTTGCAGGGCGACTACGGCGCCCCCTTTGTTTTTTGATTTATAATTAACCATCATCAAATACTATTTTTACATTGATCCCTTTTCCAAAATTAAAATATTAGCGAAAACGATGACGTCATATAATATGTTTTTACAGCGCATATTTAATTTGCACACCTTTTGATGCTTTGGTGCAGTAATTTGGTTTTCCCTGCTTTCTAAAATTAGTAGCGTCAGGACAGACTGACTGACTTGCGTGACAATTGCAAATTATATAGTTTTATATATATACTAGTGTACACCCGTCAAAAATGACGGAAGTTTTCAGCTGAAATCTATTTATTTTATAAAAAATGCACTTTTTAGGGAGCCTATGGCACCGACCTTTTTCAAAAGGCCAACTAACTTGTCCTTGTTTGATAAATACGAAATATTAAACTTTCTGAAATGTACACAAAGTATTTTATAATAGGGGTTGCAGGGCGCCTACGGCGCCCCGGTTATTTTTTTATTTTATAATTAACCATCATCAAATCCTCTTTTTACATTGATCCCTTTTCCAAATTTAAAATATGAGCGAAAACAATGACGCAATATTATATTTTTTTACAGCGCATTTTTAATTTGCACACCTTTTGATGCATTGGTGCAGTAATTTGGTTTTCCCCGCTTTCTAAAATTAGTAGCGTCAGGACAGACTGACTTGCGTGACAATTGCAAATTATATAGTTTTATATATATTTATGCCGAAGTAAAGGAATTTGATTACGTCTCTGTCATGTTTCGATTCCATTTAATTTAAAAAAAGTTACCAGTTTACAATTGTCTGCGCATGCGTTAAAAGGTCAAAGTTTACGCCTCGCCTAGTCCCATTCACAGCCGCTAGCGTTTGCAATGCCCGTCGAATCAGCGAATAAAAAAAATAAAAATAAACATATCAATTTGGTAATTTTAAGTTTAATGCTTTTGACGTGCAGGATATCTGTTACTATCAGAACGCTCTCGAATTTTCTCAGTCTTGTAATAATATAAATAAAACTATTGCGGCCTTGACAGTTGATCACAGCACGCTGTGGGCTGTGTGTTAGACCTCAGCCAGCAACTAAGTCTAAGCGAATTTTAAAAAAAATCATTCCTTATGAGAATTCGACCTACAAAAGTGATGACGTGTATATTAATAATATTATATACATGTACTGGAATATTAAGAAAATGATTTGATTTCATCGTCACGCGCGTGTTAGTGTCACAGTCACGTATCTTACTGGTAACAAAGCAACAACAAACTTTTAAAAGAATAATAATTTTTTATTAATTATATAGATACCACCGTCGATTCTCGATACAAACCTTTATTTTCATTTCTAAAGATATTCGTTTTATCTTAAAAAATAAAATGATCAATGCATCAGAAAATGAATTCAGTTTAATAATAATATGACATGCACTGCGAAATAACGCCGATTTACGAGCACCTCGGGTGAATACATCTAATTCACACATGGATCGAAAGTGAAAGAAGATAATAACATCCGGTAATTTTTATTGAAATCTCGTAGAATCACACAATAGCCGAAAGTTTCGAAGAAAGCGAGATGTCAACACTATTTTGAACTAAAAATGCATTGCTAGTCGAACCGACGAGGATCGAGTTAAGCAACGTTAAGTTGCAAATTTGGCCCTCTTTTGTGCTCGAGGTATTAGGTTTCGGCGACTTAGAAAAATCGAATTAGCCAAGGAGAAAATGCTAAGACAAAGAGGGAATTTGGCGGTTCCAATAAAAAACGTTGAGTTAGTGGGGTGGTCGAGCAAACAGAGCTCGAGGTAAGTGGGTTCGACTGTATAGCTATTTAAAAAAATTTATTTTTATTATGGATATCAGCTTCACAGATCCCATGTGATTGAATCTTTAGAATTTAAGTATTGGACCATGTGCCATAGCAAAAATGGCATAATTAATTTATTTTTAATGACTTTTTACTGTTAAGAATAGACTTAGCCAGAGAATAGACTGAGAGTTTGAGAATAGACTTAGTCTTAGACTTAGGAATTGGCTTAAGCTTAGTTATAAATTGTAATATATTAAGTATTATTTTTGGACATAAATTTATTCCGTAAATTTCTTCATTACTTTTCAAATGTACTTTTGCAGATAGTCATGACTAACTACTTTTCAAGATATCTGGTTAAAACAACTGGAATTCAATCCATGGTTTTTCAAGAATAATTTGTTAAACACTGCTTATTGTAGGCATTGCTCTTAATTTATTGATATCCAATCAGTGGGCAGAACTCCACTCATCACCCACATGAATGGAAAGAAACATTCAAATAAGCTTTAACTTTAAGTTAAGCAGTCATTTATAGTATTCTCACAAATTGTTGCTGTTGAGACACCATCTATATCAGCTGCAAAAACTACACACTTAAATGCAGTCTTTACTACTTCAAAGCCACAACTTAGTCCTTGAACACAGAAATTCTATGAGCAAATTACTAATCTTCTTCACAAGTCACTCAAGCATGAATCGCACATCTTTTTGGACATTTTACTTTACTTGTACAAATATTGCTATTAAATAAACCTAGGCATAGGGGCAACTAAAATCTTGTGCCTCACTTGTTATGGTAATACTGCATATTTTTCTACTTTGCTGGTAATTAAAAGAGGAGCATCCATTTGTCCTTCTGACTTAGGGGACGCGGTGGTCGAGTGGCAGCGCACTGGACTGTCGTACCGATGGTCACGGGTTCGAATCCGTGTGAAGGCAAGGGTTTGTTCCCGGGGCCTAGGGCGTCCCTGAGTCACCCCGCTCCGAATGGGTACCTAACACTACATGTAGTTAGGCGGCTGGGTAATGCGTGGAACCCACAAAGCCGTGGCCTGTGAATGCTGCATCACTTGCCAACAGATCATCTGTCATGGTCTGTGGACGCAACTATCTTCTGCATAGAAGGAGCGTCTGTATAGATAAGATAAGATAAAGATTTATCAGCCAATCATGTGTCTACAATGCGTTGGGAGTCTTTTGAAGAAATAGTTTTGAATAATTTTGGGCTCATTCCTACTGGTCAGTTAGAAATGGATGGACAAACTATTAATGGGGCCATGTTCAAGAAAATTCTGGAAAATTTTAAGTGTTAATGTGTAATAAAAATGATTTTATTTTAATTCTGGGGACTATGACATTTAATGTAGTAATCTATAATGAAAATTTCAAATCATACAAGTAATTTTTGTATTGAAGCAATGATAGCATGGTTTTCATTCATGAATGTTCATTTTCCACTATGGAAAAAGTTTTGGTGAAAAAAGTGGGAACCATGAGCATAAGGCTTATGAAGTTTTAGGGTATTAACTAATGCACTGCAAAGTCTTTTCAGCCAACCAAAATATACTAGACGTGTAGTTCAGTATGAAATAATAAGTATTTCTATAATTAATTTTTATTAGCTAACTTCTATGGGGTTTTTTTCAGTTTGAGTGAAACAATAGTTAAGCTATAAAGATTTGGGTTCCATAGTTCAATATATGGTTTTGTGTTGCCTCTTATGCTAAGTTTGGTTTCTTTAGAAGAGTCTCTTTGGGAGCCGATGATCCGGCGTGGACACGATGTTTCCCGCCCAGCTTATTTGACACTGCACGAGGCTTGTATAAACACTGGGGACTCTTGGCCCTGAAAAATACTTCGGTTTCTGGAACTTTTGCCTGCCATTTTATGTTGAGAATTTTTCTCAGGCTCTTGGTGTAAAAGTGATCAGGCAACCTCCCATGGCTCTCCATGTTTTGTATGCGTATAGTAAAGAAAGGATCACTACAGCTCTGTATACTTTTATTTTGGTTTGGATGCTGATTCCCCTTCTATTCCAGACACTGTCATACAGTCTGCCTAATGCTGCACTGGCTTTCGCAATTCGCACATAAACCTCGTCATCAATGTTGGCTTACTGGTGGGCAGAGAGCCTGCAGAGGTCCACGCAAGCCCTACAAAGAAATGCTTAAGATTGCATTGAAGGCATTCAACATTGGGCATGACTCCTGTGAGGCAGCAGCCAGCGGCCGAGCATCCTGGTGCCTTATGATACGGAACGGCGCTGCAGTCTGTGAGGCAAAGAGACAACAGTCTGCCAAGTCCAGATGACAGGCCAGGAAGGATTGTGCTCAAAAGCCTCCTGACGGAATCCCAACCATCACTTGTCCGACATGCGGATTAACCTTTCAGGCAAGAATAAGAGCTAATAAACCACCAAAGGACACACGTGACTGCCAAAGCACATGACTAATATGATGAGAATGATCCTCGTCGATTACAAAGGGCAAACAACAGGGTTCCTTAATGGTTTACTGCTACTGTGCAGCTAATTTTGACAATAATATATCATGCAAAAAATACACAGCTGCTGTACTTAGCTTTGTTCTATTTGGTGAGGTGGTGGACTGGAAATGATTTCAAAAAGATTTGATGATTGAGGCATAATATGAGAAGAAGCACAATGTGAAAGAGACTTGATAAAATTTGGATTTACATTAGTGGTTCCCAAAGTTTTTTGGCCTACCGCCCCCTTTCCAGAATAAATATTTCTCAGCGACCCCCTCCTCCTCCTCCCAATAATTTTTTAAATATATATTCTAACAGAAATTAAAAAGAATGATATATGTATTAATGTTGCTGCTTTTTTCGTAAAATATATTAAAGAAATGTGTAAATTAGAAATATTGAAGTTTGAAATTATGAAACTGGTAATTTAACTCAAAATAGAAAGCTAACACACACACAAATAATAATATAAACATAAATTAATAAATTTAAACATTCAAAATCATCTTACTCAGATGAGGACGAACCTGGTGTGCTACTACCAGTTTTGTAATCCTCGGCTCTATTTTCGTCAGCAGTAATCTTAAATCATCACAATTGGCTATTTGCATTCTTTTCTTTTTTTCTTATTTTTAATTCATTTTTATTTAAATTTATTATTTATTTGTTTTTGTTTTTTTTGTTTTGTTTTTTGTTACTAAATTACATGTACTTACCAAACTGAATCCATTTTCCACTAAATAACATAAGGTAAATGTAATTAAGAACTTTTAAATTACAGCCCATATTTCAGTATAAGCCTTAGGGATCTCCTGATCCAGTCAGAGTTTTTGGTAGCCACTTTTGAATTTAAATTTCAAGTAATCATTTGTAGTTACTTCCATCAGTTCTTCTTGTAACTGTGGAGATTATTCTGTGTTTGCGCTTCAAAAATGATCCAAAATCCTAACACGTATATTCATTTTCAAAATATCATCAAATCGTAGATTAAAATCTAAATGGAGAGCATCCAAGTGCTCACACTAAGAAAATATGTCTCCATCATTTTTTTTGCTCGTGATAAATTTGGGAACTGGCTGAATTTCCCTCATCCAAAATATCTTTTGTACAAAAGTTTTGTCACAAATGCAGAAATAACAGATTTTGTTGTTATTAAATTCAGTTCATCACCTTGAAGCTACAGATTCCTTTCATTACATTTTTTAAACAAGTCGGTCAGGTAAGCAATGTCACTTTTGAATTCAATTAAATTGGATCATATTATTTTTTTATATTACAAGTACTTCAGCATCGAGTTAAACAGCTTATAAAACCAATCTAAACAAACTCCTTTCCACAACCAACGAACTTCTGTATGAAGCAGCAAACGATTAAATTCTTCATCGTTTTCAATACAAAGCCGTTTAAATAATCTGTCTTTCAATGATTTGCTTTTGATTGTGCTGATAGCTTTAACTACAAATTGTAATGAATTATGTAGGCGTGCACTTAAATCTTTTGCAACTAGATGTTGACGATGGATGATATAGTGTACTGTGAATGCATTCATCACCTCATTTTTTATATATGCAAGAACTCCCCTGTAGCGCGCCCTAGCAACATCTGTGGCTACTGTTAAAATATTGCTTAGAGGTATTCCTTTTTCTTCTAAAACTTATTCAATGCATAAAATATTTATTCTTCTTTGGAATCAGTTAGCAAATATTTAGCAAATAATAATTATGTATTGGCAAATTTGTTCTTCCTGTGAACCGCATGTATGCTTTTAAAGTAAAGCTTCGTTTCCTAGCAAGATTGACTCATCAAATTTATTTTAAAAAATAGACATGTTTTTAAATAGCCACAGAATGAATCTTCAACACCTTGAGCCATTTTATCAATTCTAATTTGTACTGTATTATTGCTAAACGAATGTTTCTTTATAATACCAGATGCTTGCTTGTGTAGCACAGTACATATTACTTTACTTATTATAGCCGGTATAATTTGTTCCTCACCAATAGTGGGAAGTTTTACCCATTTGGTAATCATTAATGAACTATTGTGAGAAGCAAGGAAGCCACCGCAATTTTGTGTGGTTGGGTTTGAAAAGAGTTTTGCCAATGTTAGTTGTTTGATAAATTTTTATTTTAGTTTTCGAAAATAAGATAAATCCTTATCTTTTCATCACCTTTAATTTTAGTCCAATGATCTTGTAGTCTGAAAGTGTGCTACTGCACATATCTAAATGCAAATGAGGGAGTATGCAGGAGCCAAACCAATGTCTAGTATGTGGTTCAAAGAAAAATTAAGCATTATGAGCGGAATACATAAAAAAACATTTCTAAATCTTCTCTTCTTTCTTTAATGCTTTCACCGCTCCCCCAAATGGACCTGTGGCTTTCACCGCCCCCTTGGATCGCTTCAACGCCCTCAAGGGGGCGGTAGCGCCCACTTTAGGAATCACTGATTTACATCATCAAAATAAACACATTTATGAATGTTACACAATACATACACAGTTATATGGCAAGTTATTCCACAGTCCTTGAAAGCTGGTGCAGTAAGAATGTTAGTTTTGGATGATTATTTTGATTCTGTATAAAGGATTGTGTCAGTAGAAATTTTTCAATGTCAAAGTACCATAACTCACTCACAATAAGAATAATGGTGAATGCTCATGATTTCCTTAAACTATTTGCCAATTTCTGAAACTTGAGAGAGAAAAATTTCTTTTAAGTCTGAAATTTGTCATGCAATTTTAAAATAAAAAAAATATTGCTTTAAATATGACTCTGTGGTCGTTTATTGATTGCAGTTTATTTTTATTAGTCTCCACATATTTGCACATATGTTGGAATCATACCTAACAGTACCAATCTCATTTGAATTGTGAGAGATGTCTTTCGGAGATTTAGCTCTTTTAATATTTTTTAACAAATCAAGAATTTTGAGGTGAGTGTTTCAATTTTATTTATTTAGATTATTAATGTTGGTTTTATATTCAGAATGTGGGTTTTTGGTTAAATAAGTTTCTATAAGTAGTATTAAGTTTATTTACTCTTACCAGTTACTTACTTAATTATAATACAGTAGAACCCACTTAACTCGAGCCCGGTTAACTCGCCAACCCTATTAAGTGGATGTTTTTTACTGGAACCGTCAAATCCTCTCTTTGTCTTAGCATTTTCTCATAGGTTAATTCGATTCTTTTAAGACGCCGGACCCTAATACTTCGAGCACAAAAGAGGGCCAAATTTGCCACTTAGCGTTGGTTATCTCGATCCCCATGACCAATCGCCAGTTTTGAAAATGTTATCGATGCCACTTCACCATCTCACTACCGTATTTTCGCGGGTTCAACTGCACTATTACTAACAGCCAGCCAACGACGCGAGCGAAAATACCTTTTGTCCCCATTTAGGCAGTGCTGGGCATTTGTAGAAGAACTGGATCACGCAGCGTGTGTCGAGAACAAAGACGCGCAGATGGAAGCGGGGGCTTGTTTTGTATGACATCACGGGCAAAAAGCAACTTGAGAGAGTGTATCAACGATTTAATTTTTGCCTCGCGCCGCCTGATGGTGACTTCTAAGAACATGTGATGTCACAGTCCGTTTGTTTTCAGCTCCTTTGCGCTGAATAGTAACACTCCTCGCTAGGGTTACCAACTCCCACAACCTCGAACCCGGGAGATTATAGAATTGCAAACATAAAGATTTAAACAAAAGAATTATTTTAAAATATTACAATTTATATCTCCCAGGTCATAGTTAACCGGGAGACTGGACAAGAAAGCCGATTCCGAGAGACTCTCGGCAAAAACGGGAGTGTTGGCAACCCTACTCCTCATTGCCTTGAACGTTGTCACATTTTGACATCACCGCACTGTGTGTTAGTTCTCTTCAACTAAGAGAGTAAAAAAAAATAAATTTAAAAAATCGTTCACTGGCCGTACACATTTTTTTAAAGCAAATATCAGTTTTGGTATTAATGTGGTAATCTTACGTCAAATGCCTTTAACTTGCAGGAAAACTGTCACTAAAAGACCGAACTCAAATTTGAGGACCAATTAATCGCCTGGTATCTTTGCTACGTCTTTCAAATGACTCTTGTAATGTTGTTCGTCCGTCGATTCGACGAAGACCACTCTAGTCATCCGAGGGTTGCTGGGATTGGCTCTGTTTGTGTGTGCGCAGATGGCTGATGAGGCCGATCCTTGCACAGAAGGTTCGGGAACAGAAGGGACAAGTGGGACATCTCCAGGAGGGTTGACAGCACGGGCCTTTTGGGCTTGCCTTTTCTTTTCTGCGGAGGTGATCCGGTTTGCCTCGCATGACTTGGCACCTTCGTGGATGGAAGAACGCCAGGTGGATCGGTCCATTGCAGCACGTTCCCACGTGTCTGGGTTGATGGCAAACGCTTTCAGTGTGTCTTTGAAGCGTTTCTTTTACCCACCGTGGGACCGCTGGCCATGCTGGAGCTCGCCATAGAAGAGTCTCTTTGGCAGTCTCTCGTCTGGCATTCGGACCACGTGCCCTGCCCAGCGAAGCTGGGACTGCATCAGGAGGGTGAATATGCTGGGGAGACCTGCCTTGGTCAGTACCACTGTGTCTGGAACTTTATCCTGCCAATTTATGCCGAGGATCTTCCTGAGGCTTGTATGAAAGTGGTTAAGCTTCCTAAATATAAATAGTAACAATAGCAGTCGCGGCCTTGACTTTGACCGTTGTTCATATCATACGCGCACTGTGTGTTAGCTCTCTTACAGAGCCTCGGCAACTAAGCAAAGTAAAATTTAAAAAAAACAACTTTCCTCAGCCGTAGGCGAACTAAACTAATAGTGATGACGTGTATAGTATTTATAGACGGAATAGTAAGAAAATGCTTTGATGTCACGGTCGCTTGCGTATTGGTTCTGGTATTCTGCGTAACACAACAAAATATTAACTCCTTGTAATAGTACTAATAGGCTTATACCGAAGTAACAGCTAACCGGTTAACCGTTAACAACCTTATCATGTACATAAAGAAATTTCAAGCACATTTTAATATTTTGCCGCTATATTGGTTTTCATTTAACTCGATCATCGGTTAGGGTTAGCTCCACGCCTTTTGGCATACCCCTAGGCAATGTTCCCTCTAAGGTTCGTTGGTCCATGTGCAAAATAGAAAAACTCGTGTGCAAAGTTGCGCAGCATCAATTTTTGTGTAATATTTTGCCAAATTGGCTGTGCGGTAATTAAAAATTACTGCGCGGAGTTGGTCAGATATCTGCGCAGCCGCGCAGCTTAAACGGAACATTGCCATTAGGCCGTTGACATAACTGGGTTCTACTGTAATATGAAATAGTTCTGTCAATCAAATTATTCAGCCCACTAAATTTAGAATTATTTAAGCAAGCTAATTATTATTATATAACTAACTGTAAAGCAACCTCACATTATTATTTAAAGTAAACTAGTAATCTGATATTGAATAATATTCATATTTTTAATATAAAAATTAATTTTAATTCCAATATCACTGATCAAATTGACTTGATTCTTTTAGGCATAGAAAAATTTAAATACTAATGCTATTCACTATTATCAAAATTAATACTTTAAAAGTTTTCAAATTAATCATTTCAGATAAAAATGCTTATCTGCCCTGGTTATAGCAACTTGAATTCAAACAACGGTTTTCCCGTGAAAGGTTGAACAGGGCAAATTCACAAAATGTTGTCACTTACTTGTGGCTGTATAGATGGATTGATATCAAAACATGTATCTGAAAAGGGGCTGCGTTCCTCTATGCAGTTCCTTCTGAAATTTCCAGTAATGGATGGACACAGGAAGAAGTCGATTGATGTGCGCTCTTCAAATTGGCTGCACAAAATTTATGGCACAGTCTTCTGAAAATTTTGAGGGAATGTGACAACAAAGACAGACTCATTTTAAAAAATCTGAAGACTTCTTTTTAGTGAGTTTTTGAAGATCAGAGCGCGATGAACATGCTGGATTAGCGTGGATAGTTAGTGCGATAGAATAAAGATATCATCATCATTACTGGATGATACTCTATAAATGGGCAGAACAGAAATAATCTACCACATAAAATGGAAAAAATGAACAATCATCTCCTAAAACACTTTTCATAAAAAGTAAATATGCTGTTGCTGTGGAGATACCATAAAAATTAGTTTGACATATAACAGTCTTGGGCAATCTTTTTGATTTAACACATCTAAATAAAGCAGCTCACACTCTTCAAGGACAGCCCACTTTGAAGGATGGCCTCCTAAACAAAAACAGCTGGACATTGTATATCCACCTTTTAAAAAAAATAATTACATAAAAATTTGCAGGCACCTGTCCAAAAAATGTCACTAAGTATTTGTATATTCATGAATTTTGAGTTAGAAAAAAGTTAAGAATTTTTAATTTTGTGTGTGTTGCAATTGGAAAACATTTAATACTAGGTTGTGCTGCGGCGCCCACTTTTTTTAAAGGCGCCTATGGCGCCCACCATTTTCAAAAACCCAACTAATTTGTCCTTGTATGATAATTACGTAATATTTAACTTCAATGTACACAAAATAAGTATTTTATAATAGGGGTTGTACGGCGCCCACTTTTTTTGTGTGTCAAAAGCCCAAGTAACTTATCCTTGTATGATAAATACGAAATATTCCTGAAATGTACTCAAAGTATTTAAATAATTTTTTTTTACAGTGCCAATTACCACACGATTTTTTAACTAATTTTAGAAAGCAACGCACCAAATTACTGCACCAAAAAATAACTCTTTGAGTCAGTCAGCACTGTTTACAACACAAATGCTGACGTCAAAGGTTCGTGCGTTGTTTGGTTAATGTTAATCTGGAAACCAAAATGATTATGATTTTTAAGTCTATATTTTCAATTTTTAAAAAAAGCAGAGTTATGTCCCTTAGCGTTACGGCAGCATAATTGAGGGTGTTTATATAATATAGAGTTTTTAGACCTTCAAATTAAATTGGTTGGCCTCTACTTCAGTTTTCTTTCCAAGCATTTCTGAGAGACATACTAATACTGCTGGCATCATGAATAAAAACATTTTATGTATTAGTATTCTTTTTTTCAAGGAAATCAATTAAAAGGATAAAATCTGAAATTTTACTCATTAGGGATAATCAGGATATTTTCCAAACAAATCTCAGTTGACGCTTTGTTTTCAAAAGTAACATCATAGTAGACATGCAACTTATCCCAATTTTCTAAAGGTGCTCTTTCTAAACCTTCAGCCAACCACTAACTATGGCATTAAGATTTTCTTTGGGCATATGTTACAGAAATATGCAATCTATTTAAAGAGAATGTGTACTTAAAAAAAGAGAATTGCTAGGGGATAGCAGCAAGACACAACATTTTGAGCAAAGACATTTCTGGAACTTGTTGAGTTCATCAAGAAGGGCAGTAGTGGAATATCTTAACCAACAACTTTTTCACAGAATTGAAGCTTGGTAATGATCTCACAAAGCAATCAAAATAAGACACCATAAATAAAAGTTGAATTGTTCAATTTGTAGGATTTTCAAGAGGCAACTATCATATCTTACCATTTAAAAAATGAATAGCTATTTTTTTCAAGAACCATTCTTGATGATAATGCTGGAACTCTGCCCTAAAAACAGAAGCATGAAATTGTAATTGTAAGAAAAAAAGATTTTGCATCAACTGCAATGTCAAAGTGGCATAAAAATGTAAAATCATGTGCTAAATGAAACTGTTGTCAATGTTAATGTATAACAATAATAACATTATTTTAGATTTGGGTGGTGGTAGCAAAAGAATTTAGTCACCAAAAAACTGACAAGCAAACTGGCACATGCTATCAAAAGAAATGCTGATGATGATATCAACAAGATGATGCTGCTTCCAAATTTAAATATTTGTGTGATGGAGCAGTCCTGCCAAAAGACATTACCTAAGTAAAGTGCACCATAAGTCACACAAAACTGATGTATATATCAGAATGTTACCCTTTAAATTACAGAAATTATAAATACATTTCTTGTTGTTAGTTTGAATTCTTTCCTATTAACAATAAGTTTGCTAAAATTGTTTAGAGCTATCCATGCACTGAAAGGGGCATGGTGATTTTGATTGGGTAAAATTTATGTAAGATGCAAATAGGGTGCTGTATAAAAAAATTTCAAGGATGAAAGGACACTGCCACTTTTGATTATTAATGCCATGATCGTCAAATTAAAATAACAGCAATTTTCAGACTAGGCCCTCATCCGTGTTGACCATTTTAGTAGACGCTGGCTGTTGTTTTTCTTTGCTTCTATTACTAATTGACCAGTTTACTGTGGAACTTGAAACTATATTTTTTAGAGTTGAAATTGACACTGAAATCAACCCAGGCATAAACAAACCTATAAATTGGTCTATATCAATATCATAACTTTTTGACCTTAACTAAAAAAAAATTTGATGAACTTTTGCAATGGCAAGAAAGGAGAAAACAAGGAAATTGTTAGATTTTGAAATATTTTAGATCTTCTATTACTAGCATTTGAAATCTATTTTTATACCTGGCAACACTTACTTGTGTTAGTTTTATGATTTCAGTTAATAATCCCAGTTTGGTTCCGGTGCCCTAACATTAGTCACCAAAAGCTTAAAGTAGTTATTAGATTAGTAATATGTTGAAGTTAACGGAAAAATATAACTGGCTTCATTGCTGCATTGCTAAGGATGTTTAGTTTAGACACCTTATTTCTAACAATCTACAGTCGAACCCACTTACCTCGAGCTCGGTTAGCTCGACCACCCCTATTATGTCGACGTTTTTTATTGGAACCGCCAAATTCTCTCTTTGTCTTTGCATTTTTTCATCGGCTAATTCGATTTTTCTAAGTCGCCGAAACCTAATACCTTGAGCACAAAAGAGGGCCAAATTTGCAACTTAACTTGGTTAGCTCGATACTCGTCAGTTCGCCTAGCAATGCATTTTTAGTTCAAAATAGTGTTGACATCTCGCTTTCTTCGAGACTTCCGGCTATTGTGTGATTCTACGAGATTTCAATAAAAATTACCGGATGTTATTATCTTCTTTCACTTTCGATCCATGTGTGAATTAGATGTATTCACCCGAGGTGCCCGTAATTCGGCGTTAGCGATCTTTAATCCGTCATTTATTTCGCATTGCATGTTATATTATTATTAAACTTAATTCATTTTCTGATGCATTGATCATTTTATTTTTTTAGATAAACGAATATCTTTAGAAATGAAAATAAAGATTTGTATCGAGAATCGACGGTGGTTTTTATATAATTAAATAAAAAATTATTATTCTTTTAAAAGTTTGTTGTTGCTTTGTTACCAGTAAGATACGTGACTGTGACACTAACACGCGCGTGACGATGAAATCAAATCATTTTCTTAATATTCCAGTACATGTATATAATATTATTAATATACACGTCATCACTTTTGTTGTTCAAATTCTGATAAGGAATGATTTTTTTTAAAATTCGCTTAGACTTGTTGCCGGCCGAGGTCTAACACACAGCCCACATCGTGCTGTGATCAACGGTCAAGGCCGCAATAGTTTTATTTATATTATTACAAGACTGAGGAAATTCGAGAGCGTTCTGATAGTAACAGATATCCTGCATGTGAAAAGCATTAAACTTAAAATTACCATATTGATATGTTTTTTTATATTTTTTTTATTTGCTGATTCGACGGGCATTGCAAACGCTAGCGGCTGCGAATGGGACTAGGCGAGGCGTAAACTTTGACCTTTTAACACATACGCAGACAATTGTAAACTGGTAACTTATTTTTAATTAAATGGAATCGAAACATGACAGAGACGTAATCAAAGTCCTTTACTTCTGCATATATATATATATAAATTCCCGATTAGTCATAACTTTTCCCGACTTTCAAGGCAGAGAAAATTTTTTTAAAGAATTCCCGACTTTTTCCCGTTTTCCTGAGTGGGAACCATGGTTATATTTAAATTTTAAACGGTCCTTAAAAATGAACGGTCATTACAACCTTAGGAAAGAGCGAAGAAATATTAGGGTTCCGATACGATTCCGATTAATCGTCCCATCACTAATTAACGCTAACTAATTAATCACGTACATAAAGAAATTTCAAGCACATGTTAATATTTTGCCGCCATATTGGTTTTCGTTTTAACTCGATCATCGGTTATGTCGACGCCATTTTTCATACCCCAATGCCGTCGACTTAACCGGTTTCAACTGTAGTTAAAGTGACTTGGTTGGCTTTTCCGAGGACACTGGCTATTAACTTATATTTATATTAACAAATTTTATTTTATGCTTAACTTACTTTGATTTTGAATCATGTAGACATCAAATTTGACTTAAGTTTAATCTGATCTGACTCAACACAAGCTAATAGTTCTATTGTAAACACTGTGTTGATTTATTTATAAATTTTAATGATATTATACTGTTTTCAAGATGAATGTTTGCTTTTAAAGCTGCTATTTTGTTTTCTTTTGTGTGCTTTTTATATTTGTCATCATTTTCATTTAAAAAAAATTGATTTCCTCTTGCTAAACATCTTTTTTTTAACAAGGTTATATTTTCTGTTTCTTACTCTTGCTTAGGTCCAGCTAGAATATGAAACATCTGAAGAAGCACAGCATGGGAACAGAGTGGAAGACATTGAAGTAATATTTATGTTTTTATTAATTAGTTCAGTTTCAATTCATTTTTCTTGAATGACAAAGGCTATTAATCAATGAAACAGAAGTAGTCCATTTTGAATATTTTGAAGCGATTATGTACGAGTACTATAAACAAATATTAAATTTGTGTTAAAAAAGCTATTTTTCTTAGATATTTCTTTGTAAAACTCACAGATCGTTTGTATTTGGTTACGCTACATTAAACATTTAAATTTAATGTTACATTCTCTTTTGGGAGTTGAGGAATCATGCTCCAAAAAAACTCAGCTCATAGATTCACTGGCAGGCCTCATCAAGGAGACATTGTCATGCATAGATCAGTGAAGATATTGACCATCGGGAAGGTCTTTCGCTTAGCTATGTTAACTATTTTTTTAAATTAATGTACCATACACACACACAAATATTACAACATAAACAAAATTATATATTCATTCTTCTTACATACAGCATGGGGATGGTGAACATTATGGCAGTGAAAGTGAAAGTGATGATGAGGATTCACGACACAATCGTGGGAAGTTCACAAGTGAGAGAACAGGAGTTATATCTCTCACTTCTACTACTGCTAGAGAGGCTATTCCAGACACACTCGGTGAGTTGATATGGACACACAAACATCTTTATCATTTGAATGCACTGCACTATATATAAATTTGTAGCAGTAAGCTTAAAAGTCACATTAAAAAAAATTAATTTAATGTTGTTGGTAGAATCAGTCACATCATAACTAAGATATTGAAGTCTTGAGAGTTCTGAATTTTTTATTATTATTTAAATTAAAAAATTATTTATTTAAATTTTTAAAATTATTTATTTAAATTTTTAAAATTATTTATTTTAATTTTTAAAAATCTATCTAGATAGAAGTTTTTGAAGGAAATTAGGCTAAGTACTCTAAAGGCTGATTATGATTATGCTATTTACTGATTAAGACACATGATATTTAATTTGTTTTTCTTTTTATTAAAAATCAGAAGTCAACCTTATAATTAATTTTTCACAATTTCTAGAAATAAACGAAGAGCAAGCAGCACAGATTGAACAGTTTATGACTGATAAAACACTTAGAGGTAAAAACAAAATTAGGGGGCGACCAAGTGCACATAGCAGACTGGGCAATCGACCAAATATGCAAGGTATAGGCTTACTGCAAGGTCCCCGAATGGGTATGTTTCATCATGGAATACTAGGGCCGCGAATGAGGATTGGTCCTCCATTTCAAAATTCTCTTCAAAGAGGTGGATTCCAAATGATGAATCAAAGAGGACCATTCCCAGTGAGGTTAATGAATCAAAGAAGTCCGTTTTCCAGTGCTCAGGGCCAAAGAGTCCCCTTTCCTACTGGACCTGGTAATCAGAGGGGCTCTTTACCAGAAGGAGCATTAACCTTACGTTTTGGTACACATGGTGCCCCTCAGAGACTTCCCTTTCAACAAAACCTGTTCTCTAATCCTCAAAGAGGCCCATTTGTTGGAATGCAGCCAAGAGGCCCCATAACCAATAATCAGAGAGCTCTAATTCAACAGAATATGAAAGTTCTTGAACAAAATCAATTACAATTGCGAGGGCTCCAATCTAGTCAGGGTCAATTTAATCAATTTAGAATGGCCATGGGACAAGGAGTTAGATTTTCAATGCAGGGCTCAACTTCTCAGGGTCCTCGACCATTAATGGAATCAAGTGGACAAATTAGGATAAATCGCAACATGGTTTCAGTTTCATCTGGACAACCTATTCCTTCTCTTGTGAAACCAGTCTCCACACCTCCTCAATCTTTACTCAATATTCAGCAGTCAGGACCTCGTAGAGTACCTCCTCATCAGCGTTTAGGACCAGTGCTCAATCAGAATAGACCTCAAAATCCAAACAGCCAATCATTGCAGCAACCTTTTTATCAACCTCGACCTCAGTTCACTACAAATCAAGGCTATCAGCAAGCATTAGCTGGGAATGTGGGCCAACTGATGCGCAAACACAAGATTTACATAAATCCAAGATTTCAGAGTCAGCAAGTGAGGCCACAGGTTAGTTAATCTAAAAACATTTTGTATGAGCATGGTTCAATTTTTAAACACTTTATATTTTCAGTTAGGTTTGGTAACTTTGTAAATAAATTAAAAATTTCCATTGCTTATATTATGAATATTTGGCAATGCTTGTGTTATATTGATTCTTAGATAAGTTTTTACTCTTTGAATTCCAAGGGTCCTCAAACATTGCAAGGAGGCACAAGAACTGTAAAAATGGGAGTCCCAGTTCAAATTCAAAAGTAAGTGAAAATTAACCCTTTTAAAAATTTGTGCAAATGATTGATAATTTATGCATGAACTAAGATGTTTACATTTTTTATTTTATTGCAAACTTTGGTATGAATTGTTCTTTTATTTGCTGAGGTATTATAAATATTAGTTATCAAGAATTTTAAAATGAAAGAGTGCAAGAGATGATACTAGATAAAACTGTTTTAAAAAAATGTTAAAACAAAGATCAGCTTATACTCAAGAAGCCATTAAAATAATTACGTACCATAAGTGTGACATTCCCTTTTGCGGTCGAGTTAATTCAAACTCCTATGACCCAACTCATGATTTTACTGACAAGCCTCATCAAGTGGGCATTGCCATATAGATATCTTTCCACAATTGTTGGAACCGACCGACCCACCCCAATTCTCGGTCGACGTCGGGCGCTCAGTCAATGCTCCACCGTCTCCTTGGCATTGCCACATAGTTGGCAGCTCACACCCCTTCTTGTGTCAAACGTATGCAAGTAATTCTGTAAGGGACAGTGATCAGTCCTCATCTGGGTGATGAGTGTCTGAGTATTACGGTTAAGTACTTAAAAAGTATCTATTACTAAAAGAGACTTTAAAAAAATAATAAGAAGTCATACTTTCTGATTGCAAATCCTGTTTGGATATCTGGAAAGATGTCTGAATTATTTTAAACCACATGATCTTCTCAACATAATGTTACCGGTCACGACTCACTAAAGCTCATTTGAAGAAATGTAAATTATATCTACTTTTTAGAGCATTTTTACTTGTTTTTGAAATAAACTCTTTTATTCAAAGTTTAATTTAAAAAAATTGTTTTTCAATAAATACAAAGATCTTGTTTTGGCCTCAACATTAAAAAAAACTTATTTTAAAGCTATATTCAACTTTGAAACTGCGAAATTATTTTATTATTATTATTTTGAGAACCTTAAAATTTGTGTGTGTGTGTGTACCAGTAAAGACTAGGCCTAATAATCAAAATCAGAGAAATTTTAAAATCAAAATGTGCTCTAAAAAATTTTTTGTTAAATGGAGTAAAGACATTTGAATGTTATTTACAAATTATTTTTTCCATTGAAGCAAAGCATTAATTGACAATTTCTGCTTCTTATAAATAAATATTTCTGTAATGTGACAAAAATTCTTGTTATGTTTTTATTTTCCTCATATGCTTACTGTTTATTTAAAATGTCTGTTAAATTTTTTGAAATTTATATTATATAGAAAAAATGAAAGTAAACTACAAAAATAACTTATAAACTCTAATTTGTTGTTTTTCAGAGCAAAAGCATTGCTAGAGAGGGCTAAACAAACTCAGATAAAAACATCAGCACAAACTCAAATAAAGCAAGCAATTCAAACACAACCTGTTCAACCAGGATTAAAAAGAAAATCATTAGATGTTACAAATGAAGTACCTGTTAAGGTCACTAAAACAGAAAGCAAGGAAGATGTAATTGCAAAAGAGGAACAACCAAAAAAGGTAAGAATTTTGTTTTGTTTGTGGTACTTTGGGTCTTGGACTTAAATGTGGTCATCCTCAGTAAATAATAATAACATTACTTTATTAACTATTTGTACTATTATATGTAAGAGGAATTGCAATAATAACAAAGCACTTTATAGAAATTGACTAAAGTTTTTGGTGCCAACGACTTCTTAAAATGAATGTCATCATAAATTATATATATGGGACGAAAAGTGTGCTTATTGGTTATTTAGCCGGACCTTGCTAAGTCGAACTTCCTTGAGTTAAAAACCTCCCTATATCGAATTAATTGTTTGGTCCCGGCCAAATTCTGTGCCTATTACGCCATTTTCCCTAACTTGAAAACTCCGTAAGTCGAATTTTTTTCCCGGCCCCTTTGAGTTCAACTTAGCGAGGTCCGGCTGTATTTTTATTTGAACAAAAAAAGTATTATTCAGGTCACTGTGGTATTGAATTTAGGTATTTATTTTTAAATTTCTTATCCCAGTTTTTTATTTTTAAAATTTCTGATCTTAGTTCATTAAAATTTCATCCTTTCCATTTACAGTTGTTGAATATAATATAGAATTGTTTAAAACAAATTTAACTTTCGATATTATTGTAAATACTCACATATATCCAAATTTAAAGCACCTAAAAATAAATACAATTTCCTGGGGACGTCCTATATGCGCATAAACTCCTGTGACAACATTTCATTTCACTTATGAATACATTTATATTACATATAATAGTTGATATTGAAATTAAACAATTATTTTAACCCTACCACAAATATAACAAAAAAAATATGTTTTTTTTTAAATTTTGGAACAGTCATGAGCACATCCATTTGGTTATTTTCAGTCAGTCCTTTTTTGTTTGATCCAATATCATTGCAAATTTGGTATATAGGCTAATGAGAAGAGCTTCATATATCATATATCCGCTCGCTCCAGCAAATCTTTATTTATTTAAAATATTCATTTTCTATCGTAAATAATACCACTTTTGACACAGTTTTTAATTTTAACATAAACACCAAGATAATTTTCGAAATCTTTATTGATGCACACAGCAGGAGTAATACATTTTACCACAGCAAAAAATGAAAAATTATCATCAGCTAATGTCATTATCACCACTTTGTGACCAATCTTCAAGGGTTGGCTAATAATTTAACACATTGTATTTACGATAAGTCATTTTTTAAAAAAGTATAAATTATACTTATTTATTAAAATATATAAACACAAACATACATACATTGTATATACTTTTAAAACAATAATTAATCCCACCTCAGACACTGGATGAAGACTCAAACAAATTAGTTGCCTTGCTAGAAGAGCAGAAGCGTAAACGAGAACTTATTCAAAAGAAAAAAGAACTCGCCAGACAAAGACAAGCAGCAGTGAAACGTAGGGAACTTGAGGAAAGATTAAAACAAGAAGGTGGGATTGCTTTGTTTTTTTTAATAAAGCCATTAGTGAATGTAATTTCAGGGTCTTCAAAATAGAATAATTATCAGTCTAAACCATTTCCTTAAATAAGTACTAGTCATAACAAACCCTTGTCATAACCCTGTATAGTTTTTTTTACAGATGAATAGTTAACAACATGCAAATTAAGTCCTGACCTGACCCACCCATCTTTTTAGGATACCAAACACCGTCTTCTTTATAGCTTTATCATTATTTTAAAAATAATTTTTTAACGCTTTGAAATCTTGGCCCCTGGCCATAATATAACCATGCTCCAGGACTCTTGTTAATTTCCACTAACAGGCATACCAGAAAACAGCATTAATGTAAAGTTTAATTTATATTTTAAAAACAATTTTGTTCAAATTTTTCTGTCTTTTAACAATCCATAACTTTAACAAATATATGAAATATGGAAAATATGATGTTAGAGTCCATGTAGAAGATCAATAGTTAACATACTCCTGATCATTTTTAAAAACTAGGGTTGGACCCTTACCTGTTTTTCTTTTATTCTCAAACCACATATCTTCTTCTTTATCTTTAGGCCCCATTATCTGTTTGTTCATCATTTGTGTTCTTATATGTGTTGAGTTTCGTTATGTTTCTTTTGTGTTGAAGCGGGCACATCACTGATCACAAGGGCTACATAGTGAGGGTATCAGGAAAGGGAGGAGACAATAGACACAAATGTGTTAAGTGATGTTGCCTAAATTGCTCCTTTTGAAAGCTTGATCCAGTCTTTAATTGTCTTTGGCAGAAATGAGCAGCCCTGCACCAGGGTTGCCAGATTGTAATTTGGGTAAAAGGCCAAACTGACAGCCAAAAAAGGCCAAAAAAGGCCAAACTTATGTTACATGAAAAATGTCAACAAAAATGACGTCACGCACCTAGGGGGCGGGAGGGGGTCACAGATTTGTGGCGATGTATGACGAGGGGGAGAGTGCTTTTAATAACTGTGACGTCATATTGGAAAGGGTCTAGCTCTTGATTACGTGTGACGAGGGGTGGGGGGTGAAAATATATTGAAAAATCTGTAAAAAAATCGCGTGACGTCATTTATGGACGGCTCATAACGGCTGAAAATTAGTTAACTATTTAAAATGAACCAGGAGAAAAAGGATAATAAATGTGTAAATGCCAATGTTCGTATCGTATGTATGATTGTACTCACAAAATAAATAGACTATGATTATAACATAAAAATTTGAAAGAAAAGCTTCAGGTCATCCTTTTCCTCTAGACTGCTATTTGCAGTATTATTATAAACTTTATCAGATGTCAAGTCATCAACTATTCTTGGTGACATGACAAAGTCCTTACTGCATTTATTTGTAAACAAAAGCTCAGCCTTGTCTCTAAAAATAGCGTCTAAAAGTGTGAGCTGCATTCTATATCTGGCTTTGTCTTAATAGGCCTCTTCATTAAACTTTTAAAAAACTTTTTAATGTCTAACATATACGTAAGCTATTCAAAAAAAGAAAATAATTAATAAGGTTATTGACTTATTGGCGATTTTTTTTTATTTTTTATTTATTTTTTTTTGTTGTTGTTTTGTTGTGATAAGGATTATTTTTATATATATTTTATATATTTTTATTTTTTTTTAAAGAAAAAGGCCAAAAAAAGGCCAAACAAAAATCTTAAGGCCAAACCCTCTTAAAAAAGGCCAAATTTTGAGAATTTGGCCTTAAAAAGGCCAATATGGCAACCCTGCCCTGCACTGTGTTTTTGCTTTTATGAGTTACAAAAGCATCTCATGACCTTTTCGCTATGACTAGTTGAAGTCAATTGATTATATTATATATTGAACCCATTTGCAGTTCACAGTTTTCGACCCCGCATATGCACAGATTTTTCTCTGAAAGTTTTTTAATTTTGTTAATGTCTTAGGCCATTATTTAGCAGAAAAATGCTCAAATTCACCCTAACTGGTAAATAATTTAAAAATAACTATGTCATTTAATATAAAATAAAATTAGAAAAGAGAGATGATATAGCATAACTGGTACATAATTTTAAAATAACTATGTCATTTAATATAAAATAAAATTAGAAAAGAGAGATGATATGGCATAACTGGTACATAATTTTTAAAAATCTTCATTTACGAGCTTATTATATTAAGGCGTTTTACAACTGCATCAATAATTCACGGGTTTTCAGGATTGGTGGAAGGGTAAGGTTAATAACCCCCGCAAATAGGGTTGGGGATACTACATCACTATCATTGTCTATTTATTTTATCCATTTACATATTAATCCTTTAAATCATTTGCACAATCATGAACATGCTCTGGTTTGAATCCTTAAATTTTTTTTATTTATTCCTTCAACGCTTTGAAAATCATAACTAAAATATAATATAAAACCATTGCAACAGTCATTACTGAGACCAACCTCAACTTTCCTAGCTCACATGGTGAATCATGCACTCGCTATAGCTATACACTTTATATTTATGAACTGTAATGATTGGCATCCTTCCGTCTCGCAAGACGATGGTGCATCACTGTTGGGTTGGGTTGCATTTCCTTGTGTGGCTGTGCAGTCCTATCCTTGAGTGACAGTCTTTACCACAGCTTTTGCACACGAGTTCTGGGCTTCCCAATGTTTTGGCCTTTCTCCTAGCTCTTCTGACTGTAGCCTCCTCCATCCTTCGCTCCTCGGCTACTATGACACCCTCTTTTACAACTGTGTCCATTTAGATCGGTCTTTTGCCTTACACTCCCAGTTGCTTGTAAGTAATCTGGCTGCTCTCGTGTCCCTTTGGCAGACATCTTTAAATCGCAGACGGGGGCGACCTGTCTTCCTCTTTCCCGATGCCAGTTCTCCATATAGGAGGTCCTTGGGGATGCGACCAGGGCTCATTCTTTTTACATCCATCTCAGGCGTCTTTCACTAAGGATTGAGAACATGCTTTGGGTATTGGCATGCATCAGGACCTCACTATTCAGCACTTTGTCCTGCCATTAAATGCCAAGGATGCAATGCAGACACCTCAAGTGGAAGCTATTATGCTTGCGCTCATGGGATGTATAAGTGGTCCATGTCTCGCTCCGGTATAACAGCGTATTGATGATGCAGACTCGATAGACACACAGTTTGGTTTTCTCTGTTAGTTTGGTGTTTTGTCAGACCCGTTTATTTAGTTAAGCCATTGTGGCAGCTGCCCTGCCAATTCTACTGTTTATTTTTCCCTCGATGGACAGTGTATTTGAGACCTTGGACCCCAAGTAGGTGAAGTTGTCCACAACCTCCAAGTTTTCATTGTCAATATTGATAGTAGGAGGAGAATGTGTGTCTTGGGCCATGATGTTTGTCTTTTTCAAGCTGATTTGCAGACCAAATTCTTTGCAGGCATTGGAGAAGCTTGACACGAGTTGTTGCAAACCAGTTTCTGTGTGTGCTATCAGTACTGCATCATCCGCAAAGAGTAGCTCACGAATTAGGACATCTGTCGTTTTGGTTTTGGCTCGGAGGCGGGCAGTGTTGAAAAGTCTAGTGTGTAACCAGAATCCATCAGTGCTATCCTTGAATGCGTATCGAAGCAATACAGAGAAGAATATTGTGAACAGTGTTAGTGTGAGTACACAACCTTGTTTTAACTCCGTTGCTGACTGGATAGGCTTCTGAACAATCTCCATCGAACTGCACTGTGCCCTTCATATTTTCATGGAACTGTCTGATGATGGCGAGTAGGTGTGGGGGGACAGCCAATTTTTTCCAGGATTTGGAATAGCCCGTTGTGACTGACTAAATCAAAGACTTTTGTAAGATCCACAAAGGCAATGCATAGCGGCATCTGCTGCTCTCTGCATTTTTACTGGAGCTGCCGTATGGAGAACACCATGTTTATGGTAGACCGACCAGCCCGGAAACCGCACTGAGATTCTGGATAAACTCAGGAGGCTACACTCTGTAATCGTGCTAGTATGACACGGGGGGAAAAGCCTTTCCTACAATACTAAGGAGTGACATGCCGCGATAGTTATTGCAGTCACTTCTATCGCCCTTGTATGGTGTCCCTATATTTGCCTCCTTTAGATCCTGGGGGATGTAGCCCTGTTCCCAGCAGAGGGACAGAAGCTCGTGCAAAGGTTGGAGTAAAGCTGTCTTGCCACTCTTTAGAGCTTCTGGTGGTATGCGATCATTCCCAGGGGCTTTTCCACAAGCTAGGCAGTCAATTGCTTTGCTCAGCTCTTCCTGTGTGGGCACGAAATCAAGTTTTTTCATGAGCGAAACATCGGGGATGTCATCTAGAGCGGTGCTTGAGACTGTGGTAACCGTTGCATACAGTTCCAGATAATGCTCACCCCACCGTTTTAGCTGCACTACCTGGTCTTGGATAATTTCTCCACTTTTAGACTTCTGAGATGCGTCCATTTGGAGTCAATGGTGGCGTCTAGGGACATTCATGCCGTTTGTCAGTGGACAGCTGCATTTTCACAGTGTCTTTCATGCAGAAGGTGTTGATGCATGGACATTCCTTTTTCTGGGTGTGGTATGAGTTTTTCCTCATTATTTGTACCTTGCTGGCCACAAGGAAGGGATCCGTGTCGCAGTCGGCACTGTGATAGATGCGGGTGAGTAGGACGCTAGCCTATTGTGCACGCCTGGTGATGATGAGGTCCAGCTGGTGCCATTGGCGTGATCGAGGGTGTCTCTAAGATACTTGGTGTATATCCTTGCACTTAAAGAAAGTGTTGGTCACCCGCAAGCCTCGTGAGCAGCACAGTTCCAGCAGCCTCTGTCCATTCTCATTTATCTTTCCCCTTCCAAAGAGACCAAGGCATGTGGGCCAGGCTCCTTGGTCGCACCCCACTCTAGCATTGAAATCTCCTAGGAGAAAGATTGCCTTGTCTATGTGGATGCTAGCTATTGCCTTGTCCAAAGCTCCGTAGAATTGGTCCTTCTCTTCCAGGGTTGAACAGAGAGTTGGGGTGTACGCACTAAGAATGATTGCTTGGCCCGCAGCTGTTCTGAGTCTTAGAATGATGATCCTCTCTGTGCCTGATGATGGGGGTTCAATGGATGGTAGGAGGGTTTTGTAACTGCGAAACCTACACCATGCTGTCTTGGTTCGCCTGTAGGTCTGCATTGCCAGGAGAAGGTGTAATTTGTCTCTTGTAGTGAGCCGCTGTCTGTGAGCCTAGTCTCCTGAAGGCATGCGATGTCAATCTTCAGTCTGTTCAGCTCTCTATCAATTATTTCTGTTTTCCGTGTGTTGTTTATAGACTGCAGGTCATCTATGATTCCGGGACACATAGTCCTCACATAGTCCTCACATAGTCCTCACGTTCCAGCTAGTGATTCGAAGAGCTGGGGTCTTCTTTTTCTTTTTTGTATTTCTTGGTGCAGGGCCTTATGAACTGTAAATCTTGGGTAAAGTACTTTAGGTCTGGTAGATTGTAAATATTTAATTTAATGCAGACTGATGATTCATGATTAGAGAGGTTTTCTTCCTTTATAAGTATAATAGATGTAATAAATACCCTTGATTATTAATAAACTGATTTTTAAGGGAAAAAAATGATTTTGCAGGCAAAACATTAAAAGATATATTGGGAAGTACAGAAATGGAACAAGAGGCACCAAAAATAGTCAAACCAGTTATTGGTTCAGTTGCTGCCCGACTTGGTCCACCACCTGCTCAACAGACAGGCCCACTTCCAATGCAGCAGCAAAAAGGTCCTCCCGTCTCACAGCAGCAGGTTCTATCTAATACCCAACAACAGAGAAATTTTCAACCTCATCCTCAGTCTGCACCAACCAAAGGTGCATCAGTTCGAGGACAGTTTGTTTTGCAGCGGCCCACAGGATTCTCAAATGGACCACAGCAGCAACAGAACATATTTGGCGCCCCTCAATCTCCACAAATTACATTTCTCAATCAGCCTAGAATGGTTGTAACGAATAGTCCAAGATTGAGGACACCATCTATTGTAAATGAACCTAGATTAAGGGGAACAGCACCTTCTTTAGGCTCAAGGTTTCAGTCACTTGCCTCAAATAGTCAGCAATTCAGAGGTCCACCTCCTAGAGCTAACATGCAGTTTAGAAGCCCTGCTCCTTCTTCAGATCCAAGGTTGAAAAATCCTCTTCAAATTGTAGATCCCCGGCAAAGAGGACCTCACATAACAAATAATGATCCAAGCTATAGAGGACACCAGCCTGTAGCCAATACCCTTACACCCAGTCAGCCCCTAAGATTTCTCCCTCCTCAATCTGTTTCCCAAAATTTAAGATACCAGGCACCCCTCTCAGCACCTCCGCGAGGGCCGTCCTCTCAGCAGTATCCATCTCAGTTTGCAGCACCTTCACATGCTCCTGCACCCCAGTTTAATCAATATCCTGCTCCAAATCAACCTCCTCCTACTTTATACCAGACACCCGCTCCACAATACACACCCCAGACTACCTCTTATCATGCAACTACTTACTCACCATCCATTCAACAGCCATACCAACAGTACTCCCAGCCCCCTCAACAACCTCCAGCTACCCAGCCTGTTCAACAATATGCTCCAACTCATCAGTACCAAAACCCCCCCATTGTACAATATAATAACCAATTAGCACCTCAGTACCAAACGACTTCAGCCCATGGTTATCCAGTGGAACAAAATTACCAACCTCAACAGCAGTATTCTCAACAGACCCAATATGACTATTATAGCCAACCACATCCTATTCAGACTGTTCACAATCAGGTAATGGAATGCAATAAATTAAATAAATTGAGTGCATGTGATTTAGAAATCTTTGAAAACTATTGTTATTTCTAATAAACATATATTTATTTAATTACTTAGCTATCATTTTCCAGTTAGTTAATCTTAATAAGAAAACATAGTTTTGTTTTGTCACTTAAAATTTACAATTTTAGATTTGTAATATATTTTAATTAAATACAACTTTCATTGACTTTCATCAAAAAATATATTTAGGCGAACGTTGCTGTTCAAGATCAGCGTACAGTTCAACAGTCCAATGTAGGTCAACCAATACAGACCATTGGTCAACGTATTCAGCCTGTTACAGGCACACAAATGAGAACCATCATCCATAACATGGCTGCACCATCCTCAGTTACACAAACTTCACCTGGACGTTTGGTTCAGTCGAGGACTCCATCAACAGGAACCAGAGTTAGTTGGGTTTTTTTTAATGCGTTTATTGTGTAAAGCATCTTTTAAAGCATCTGAATTCAATAAGTAAAATTGTCACAACAGGTGTTACAAGTTAAATAAGAATATTAATATTTTTAAACCTAAGACCATTTCCCCTTGTGGTATTGCTGTATACTTAATTATTTGTTGTTTTTTTTATTTTAAATTCACTCTACTTATGCTTAAATTTTAGAAAACTAAATATTAAATCTTGTAATTGGCAAGGCTGCTATGAGTGGTCATGTGCCAGTTTTAGATGGGCCACAGAAGATACTCATAATGAATGTGCCACAGCAGGCTACAAAGGAAACAATCATCAAAATCTGCAGGCATTTTGGACAAGTGTTGGTATGTTACATAATTAAATGGAAGCCAATGGTAATGGTCCTTAGCTTCTCTCATATATTTTTGAAAGAGAATTTTTTTAATATAAAGAAACTTTTTCTAAAATGTTGTTTTTTTTTGGTGGATCAGTAAGGAAAATTGCAACAGGAAACAGTACTAGATTTATTATATTTCATTTTTATTGATCTTTTAATGTTTATGTAGTGCAAGTAGCAATGTAAAGGCTTGCATTCTGTGGACTACTAATGCAAGAAAAAAGGATATTTGGTTTCAATAACAAAACTCTTACATAATCAACAATTTCAATTTTGTTTATCCTTGCTGCTTAAATCAACATTTAATCTGTTCATTATTGGATTTTTTATAATTAAAAAATGTATGTTATTCTAGGGTGTGAATTTGATCAGAGAACAGAATAAAGCTGTAGTTCAGTTTCAAAAAGGAGAACAGGCAGTAAAATGTGTCAACAAATGTGACCAGTGAGTATTATTTTTAAACTGAGTACTATTTCTTTTGCCAAGCAAAGAAGCCTCCTAGCAATGTAATGATGTTAAATGTATTTCTTTTAATGATCTTTCCAGGCCCGCTTTATTTCTAAAGAAAAATTAGATAACTTAATCCAAAAAAATTGCTTTCTCCAACTTGCAGATTTGAAGATTCTTTTCATTATGAAATATTTGTACATATTAGTGTTTTTCCTTCCTAGAAAAATTCTACTGTCTCTAAATGCAGCATTGATAAAGCATAATAATAATATTTTCAACAGAATTACTGGAACTTAGATTTCAGACCTTCATCTGATTCTAGATCTATGAGTTTTTCATGTTACAGTCGAAACCGGTTAAGTCGACGGCGTTGGGGTATGAAAAATGGCGTCGACATAACCGATGATCGAGTTAAAACGAAAACCAATATGGCTGCACAATATTAACATGTGCTTGAAATTTCTTTATGTACGTGATTAATTAGTTAGCGTTAATTAGTGAGGGGACGATTAATCGGAATCGTATCGGAACCCTAATATTTCTTCACTCTTTCCTAAGGTTGTAATGACCGTTCGTTTTTAAGGGCCGTTTAAAATTTAAATATAACCATGGTTCCCACTCAGGAAAATGGGAAAAAGTCGGGAATTCTTTTAAAAAAATTTCTCGGCCTTGAAAGTCGGGAAAAGTTATGACTAATCGGGAGTTTTTATATATATATTTTATTATTTTTATATATATATTTATGCCGAAGTAAAGGACTTTGATTACGTCTCTGTGGTATGTTTCGATTCCATTTAATTTTAAAAAAGTTACCAGTTTAGAATTGTCTGCGCATGCGTTAAAAGGTCAAATTTTTCGCCTCGCCTCGTCACATGCTGCGTGTCACCTGCGTGTGGCATGGCATAGCCGCTCGCGTTTGCCGTCTTATCAGCGAATTTAAAATGCAAATAAACAAATCAATATGGTAATTTTAAGTTTAATGCTTTTGACGTGCAGGATATCTGTTACTATCAGAACGCTCTCGAATTTCCTCAGTCAATCAAACTTGTAATATAAATAAAACTATTGTGGCCTTGACCGTTGATCACAGCACGCTGTGGGCTGTGTGTTAGACCTCGGCCGGCAACTAAGTCTAGGCGAATTTTTTTAAAAATCATTCCTTATCAGAAATGATTTGATTTCATCGTCACGCGCGTGTTAGTCACAGTCACGTATCTTACTGGTAACAAAGCAACAACAAACTTTTAAAAGAATAATAATTTTTTTATTTGATTAAATAAAAACCACCGTTGATTCTCGATACAAACCTTTATTTTCATTTCTAAAGATATTCGTTTATCTTAAAAAATAAAATGATTAATACATCAGAAAATGAATTAAGTTTAATAATAATATAACATGCACTGCGAAAACGACGATTAACGACCTCTAACGCGATTGTCCAGTACCTCGGGTGAATACATACTCCATGGATACACGTCGAACTAATAATTCACACATGCAAAACAGCCGGTAATTTTTATTGAAATCTCGTAGAATCACATGACTATAATCACATGAGCCGGAAGTCTCGAAGAAAGCGAGATGTCAACACTGTTTTGAACTAAAAATGCCAGAGTGCATTGCTAGGCCAACCGACGAGGATCGAGCTAACCAAGTTAAGTTGCAAATTTGGGCCTCTTTTGTGCTCGAGGGATTAGGTTTCGGTGACTTAGAAAAATCGAATTAGCCGATGAAAAAATGCTAAGACAAAGAGAGAATTTGGCGGTTCAAAAAAAACACGGCAAGTTAGTGGGGTGGTCGAGCTAACCGAGCTCGAGGTAAGTGGGTTCGACTGTACTTTAAATTCTTTCCTCAATGTTTGCTGCATAGAATATATTATCCATTCTTCTTTCTTTGGAAAATAATGAACAATATATTCTACGAGTGATGTTAAGGTTATGATGAATAATGGTTACCACTTGCTTGACAAATGCCTCTCTCATATATTTATCTAATGTTTAAAGTCCAGAGCAGCTTATAGAAAATGTGGCTAGTGTAAGTTTTCTTATCCATATTCATCCATTTTACCTTGTAGTTTTAAACATGCACTTAAGTTGTCCTAAAAAAACATTTTAAATCACAAAGAAATAAATATCAGCCAGGTATTAAATCTTGGCTTTAAAGAAAAGTGTTTTTAAATTTCTGATTATTTTGAAAAATTATTTTACTTCTTGTTCAAATAGGGCAAAGAAACAAATTTTTATTTTACCCTTCAAAAACGATTTACACAATCATTTTTTCCTAAAGTGCCTCAATTTTTCAAAGATTGAGAATTCTGTGTACAATTTAATTTCATACATTTATATTATTTAATAAATCCTAGGGATATATTTTTCACCACTGGAAGACCAACATTTTAAATCATCGCAACAATTTTTAAGATGCACAGTTATGTTTGTGGTGTAGTCTGTTTATGCAAAAATTTATACTTAAACCATTCATAGCATGCTCAAAACTACTTATTTCTTTATTAATCTCATCACTACTTGTTCTCTTTGGCAAGTAAAGGAAACAATCAAGTTCATTCTGTAATTTTTGTAGAATCCAGATATGGACTTTGAGAGTTTGAATAATGATATGCATAGAAGCCATTTGCTTGATGCTATCATAAATGAAATAGGTAAAATATAGAAAGTTGATGCAGTGAAGGCAGAATGTGTTCCAAGCCACTTAAATGTGAAGGGCAATGAAAGAGGCAAAACCCCAGCTGCCAAGTCCAAACCAGAGACACTGGTATTTTAACTGGGTGTTAAAATCTGGCTTGGGCACCACTTAATTAAGTGCTAAAGAAAATGGATTGATAGCACAATTACCAAAGGAATACATTCAAAACATAACACAACCCAGAACAAAGCCTGATTGGAACTGGGTCATCCACTGCAGAGTCTGATAAATCAAATATGGTTGGCACATTGCATTGCTGACCCTTTTTAAGCTAGACAAAAAACATGGATCCAACCTGCTGTGATATGCATCTGCATATGTCATACCCCAAGCTCGAGGTTTAGGAGACCCCGAATGTGGGAGAGACCTTCCTTTACATTTAATTGAATTTGGCAAAGTTTAACAGATAAACCAGCCTGCCACAGTACTTGTACTAGCTGGGACTTATAATAATGCAAACTTAAGGTGCTTCTGGAATATAAATATTAATAAGGGGTTTCTCAAGTCAGTTTATTGAAATGGAATTATTAAAGACAGGAATTAAGTAAACTATATTGAAATACAGTCGAACCCACTTACCTCGAGCTCGGTTAGCTCGACCATCCTATTATGTCGACGTTTTTTATTGGAACGCCAAATTCTCTCTTTGTCTTAGCATTTTTTCATCGGCTAGTTCGATTTTTCTAAGTCGCCGAAACCTAGTACCTCGAGCACAAAAGAGGACCAAATTTGCAACTTTACTTGCTTAGCTCGATTTTCATCGGTTGGCCTAGGAATGCACTCTGTCATTTTTAGTTCAAAACAGTGTTGACATCTCGCTTTTCTTCGAGACTTCCGGCTATTGAGTGATTCTACGAGATTTCAAAGAACTTTACCGGATGTTTTGCGTGTGTGAATTATAATTCGACGTGTATCCATGGAGTATGTATTCACCCGAGGTACTGGAAAATTGCGTTAGAGGTCGTGAATCGTCATTATTTCGCAGTGCATGTTATATTATTATTAAACTTAATTCATTTTCCGATGCATTAATCATTTTATTTTTAAAGATAAACGAATATCTATAGAAATGAAAATAAAGGTTTGTATCGAGAATAGACTGTGGTTTTTATATAATTAAATAAAAAATTAATAAATTATTATTCTTTTAAAAGTTTGTTGTTGCTTTGTTACCAGTAAGATACGTGACTGTGGCACTAACACGCGCGTGACGATGAAATGAAATCATTTCTGATAAGGAATGATTTTTTTTAAAAATTCGCTTAGACTTAGTTGCCGGCCGAGATCAAACACAGTACACTGAGTACACACAGCCCACAGCGTGCTGTGATCAACGGTCAAGGCCACAATAGTTTTATTTATATTACAAGTTTGATTGACTGAGGAAATTCGAGAACGTTCTGATAGTTAAGTAACAGATATCCTGCACGACAAAAGCATTAAACTTAAAATAACCATATTGATTTGTTTATTTGTATTTTAAATTCGCTGATGGGACGGCAAACGCGACTGTGACAAGGCGAAGCGTATACTTTGACCTTTTAGCGCATGCGCAGACAATTATAAACTGGTAACTTATTTTTTATTAAATGGAATCGAAACATGACAGAGACGTAATCAAAGTCCTTTACTTCGGCATAAATATATATTTATATTATATATATATAAATTCCCGATTAGTCATAACTTTTCCCGACTTTCAAGGCCGAGAGTTTATTTTTAAGAATTCCCGACTTTTTCCCGTTTTGCTGAGTGGGAACCATGGTTATATTTAAATTTTAAACGGTCCTTAAAAACGAACAGTCATTACAACCTTAGGAAAGAGTGAAGAAATATTAGGGTTCCGATACGATTCCGATTAATCATCCCATCACTAATTAACGCTAACTAATTAATCATGTACATAAAGAAATTTCAAGCACATGTTAATATTTTGCCGCCATATTGGTTTTCGTTTTACCTCGATCATCGGTTATGTCGACGCCATTTTTCATACCCCAACGCCGTCGACTTAAGCGGTTTCGACTGTAAGTAGTTTTTTTTCAAAGTATCCATTGCCATTAAATTTACTCATATTACCTTGTAAACTTTCATTTTTTAAAAATGAAATTAGTACATAAAAATTCCTAAAATATTTGTTAAAACTAGTAATTTTTAAAAATTCAATTTTGCACTATTGGTTCCTGGACCACTGAAATTTTCTAGCTGATCACCAGTTGGTAACCACTGATCTGGATGTAGTTGTTCAATATCTGATCTTCACAGTGGCTATTTGTAAAAATGAGAGACAAAAAGATGGAGTTTTGTTTAGGTCATCATCAGCACATACTATTGTCTAAACCTACTAATGTAGACAACCGTTTCCTTTAACACAATGCCTCACTCCTTTTAACTCTTAAAGTACGTTACCTTGACCTTTGGACCAAGGCTAGGCGACACTTATAAAATGTAATTTTTAAAAGCCTTATTATTTATTATTATTATTCCAATGTTATTTTTAAAATTTATCCCTAAATAATTGGATAAAATTAGGAAAAAATACGATTTCAGACATGAATTTTTAATTTCAATTTTAAAAAATTTAGTCAGAGTCTCGTGTTTTTGGTTTACCGGAACACTATTTTCGTTCGCCTTTATGACAATCTTGTTAACTTTACTCGAGAGCAGTCGGCCGCAATTTTTTACAATTATGGCGGAAGATTCATCATTTAGCGAAGAAATCGCTTATATTCCTAGCTGAAAAGTTATTTCTATTGAATGGAATAAAAACAAAATATTAATATGGAGAATTTATTTATTTTCATTGATGGACAAGTTCACTATCGAAGGTATGTATTTTTCCTTTGTTACAATGTTCTCACACTTCGCCAATATTTTTACAAATAAAATTGATTTTACTTGTGAATGAGGCTCTTAGGGCCCGGTTCATTTTATCGCATGCGAGCCTCATCAAGCGGGCATCGCCATAGAGGTACTCCTCTGTAGGTACAGGGACTTCTTCCAATTCCCCGCACAGCTGGGGGCACTCTTCAAGCATATGGGCCACCGTCTCCTCCGGGTGGCCACACAGCCGACAGGCCAATTCCCTTCTAGTGTTAAATTTTTACAGGTAGCTTCCTATGGGACAATGTTCAGTTCTCATTCTGGTTATGAGCGTTTGATTGCTACGTCCGATTTCCCACCAGAAGTCGCTTTTGTTCGGTCGTGGCATACTTTTCTGGCTGTGTTTCCAGATGCCCAGCCCTAAAGCCATTTCTCTTGGAAATAAGCCACGTTCTGACCCCCAGCTGGGTCATCGGCTGGTCGGTTTGGGGCTGGGCTGACCCATCTCTTGCTAGCTTATCGACCCTGTCTGAATGAGGCTCGCCACTAAATTTCACTAAATCTTTTGATATATTGAGTAGCAATGAGACGTCTATAAATAAAGGAAATTCATTTTAGCCTTTATATTTGTCTTTCTTCATATTTTATATGAAGTATGTATTTTATTATTATTTTTTCCCCAAATAACATATGACTTTGTTTACCCTGGTAAGGTGGCATCAGTAATTTACAATTTGCTTTACATTCTGCTTGATAATAAGCTTATTATCATTCTAAATTTTCTTTAGAATTGAAAGGTGTGCTATAATTAATTATGTGAAATGTTATAATTGCTTTTTACAAGCCCATTTCTAATGTTTATCTCAGGGGTCGGGAAACCATGGCTCGCGAGCCAGATGTGGCTCTATTGATGGCTGCATCTGGCTCTCAGGCAAATGTTCGATTATTTTTTAAAAAAAACTTTTATTCAGACCCCTTTGATCTACATATTAATTGCATGTAAAAAACAGCATAACGATGTTGTTAAAAAGAATTCAGAGATATAATTATTGTACTTTTAATGTTGAAATTACACAAAATGCACACATTTACTTGAATATTTAGTTTTAAACATAATGTATGGCTCTCGCAGAATTACTTTTTAAAATATGTGGTGTGTTTATGGCTCTGTCTCAGACAAAAAGTTTCCCGACCACTGGTTTTTATCCTAGTATTTTTATTTCACAGTTACAGTTATGGCTCTGTAGATTGGGACCTTAGACCACCCCAAGCATTTTACTGATTACAGGCCCAAACAACCACCTATTGTCCATGTCCCTGAGTCAACTTATGGTGTCCCTTTTGCTGAATCAACCAACCATCAGAGATGAGAAGAAGAAATATAGACTTCTCTTTCATGTTTCAAGTTGCTATTCGGAATTCACAGACTTATTGCTGGCGACTCTTTGAAGCTATGCCTATATGATTGTTGCTACCATGCAGCTCCTTAAGTCAACAATGTTCAGAAACTCATTTCATATTTTCATAGACATACTAGGGGACATGGGATCTGTGCAATTAGTTAATGGAATTAAATATTATTATTCAAAGGATTATGTGCAAGACAGTTCAAATTTTAGACTTAAAATTGTATATTTTCTGCAATGTTCAAAAAGGAATACTGAGGCAAACAAAATAATCAGTGAACTGATATATATATATATATATATATATATATATATATATATATATATATATATATATATATATATATATACCAGTTGTTCTAGAAGAAAGTGAATGAAACTATATCTTTCTAGACCCAACATTTCAACTGAGGAAAGAATGGTGCCGGTAAGAAAAAAAGAAGGATATTATTAGGCAGATATATTCGGTTGACCACTAGTAACCGTATACCACTCATAACCGAATAACATTTTACAAAATAAGAATTAAATATATTACTTTTATTAATTTATTTTAAGAATATGAACAAAAAAAGCAATGTTCACTAAAGTGTGGTTTTTAAATTAAATTTGTTTTTGTTATCATGTGCAGAGAAATTGTCTTATTTTATATCATATTTAATAGTTTTCAACGTTTTTTATCAAATGAAAAATGATTTTTAGGATAATAATGATTATAAGATTAATATTTTATTATGTTCTAACAATAAAGGTTTACATGTAGTTATAGAATTATTCCATGTTAAAGTTTACAATTTTTGTAATATTGGAAAAAATGGCTCTATTTGATGAATGTAAGGATACTTTTTTTAAAATAGTCTAACTTTTTCAAATGCTTTGAATTTTTGATATGCCATGTAGAAATGGAAACTGTTGATGGCTATAATAAAGATGTTATGCTTGCTACAAACACTTATTTTTTTCCTTCATACAGTTTGTGACATATTCTGTACAAAATTTAAGTTAAAAAAATTATTTTAAAACATCATGATTCAAGCTACATTACACAATAGACTTCAATTTGCTATCACTGGATAGATCATTTAATTGTGAACACAAAGATGCATAACATGCCATTATTTGTGGTATTTATTTAAAAAATAATTAATTACAGTAACTACCTAAATCAGTTGGAAAAAGTGAAAAAACCAAGAATATTTGAGAGTTGAAAAAAAAATTGATTGAAAAAATTTCTACTTCTATCTATATGCAGTGCGACCCCGTTAAGCCGAGGTCATTCAGGTCCATATTTATGTAATCGCGATTTATCGTCACTTTGTACAGATTTCAGTGTAACTTATTTGAGTGATAATAAAGGATGCAAATAAAACCGTGTTTTCTTCCCTATAACATTTAAAAAAAATAAAATTAAGTACATACTCCAGCTCTCTCAAAAACGACATTTTAGACAAAAAATAATTCTCAACAAGTAACTACAACTACCACGGCAAACAGAAACATTAAAAGGCGGGAAAATCATACGTACGTATTATTTATTGCTATATTATGTCACAAAATATAGGAGCCATGGAATTACCGCGACTTAACTGATTTCGTGAAATAACGAAGCGCGACTTAATGGCGTCGCACTGTACTTTCTTTTTCTAACTCCTTTCCTTGGTAATTTAAAAATTATATTTAAACAATTTTATCCATCTGCCTAAAAATTCAAAATTTTTAAAAATCAGTTATTATAAACAGAGAATTGACTTTCAATTAAAGCTTCATTACTAATGAATCATTCCTTTTTACCTTTCTATTTAGGAAATGCCTGCATAAAACAAGACTCACTGTTAAACTATTGCCCAGTTAGAGAAAAGCAGATTCCGATGAATTTTTATATCATGCAAGTTGATTAGAAAGTGAAGTTTTATCCTGTGTATTTTAATGTTTTTTCATTGTTGTTTTTTAACATTCTTTTCATCATCAGGTCAGGTAAGCAATAAAAACAATTTTGGGGTGCAATAAAACTTTTAGTACAAAAAATTGTATTTAAATACTTAAATACTTATTTACTAATTAAAGATTTTCAATTTAACAAAGTTTGCTACTAAATTTTGTCATCATGATCAATAAAAAAAATAGAATAGGATATTTGAAAGTTGTATTTTATACGTACCTCAATGGCATTTAAAAAAAAATCTATTATCTTTTGAAAAAATGTTGTTTTTTTTCATTTTATTTTTATTTCTTGTCAAACGCTCATGATGTTAAAAGGACAATTTAAGTGAATTGCAATATGCTGATAGTACATTCTTCTGCCAATTTTGGATACCTTATCAGCATGTAAATGAGTTCTGATGTATTATTTTTTATTGTAGCTAAATAATTTGTTTGAAAACTCTTATGCTGTATGTATTCTATATTTGGAGGCTGTTTTTTTCTCTTACGTTGATTCCCATGAGAAATGATCATGTATTTTAACTGTTTGTCAAATTCAAATAGAATAATAGTCAGTTTTACACAAAAATATGTATAGTGATGTCTAACCAGCTTAAGAGGGTCTTTAAGAATATAATCATGGAGGAATGATGTTGAGTTTTGAATTAACTACAAAAGTAGTTGTAAATCAATTCCATATTTTAATTTGCCCATTGTTATCATTAATGTTGGATAAAATACTTATTCATGATAAAACTAGATCTAATATTTTGTTGAAATGTAAAAGACTTTTCATAAATATATTTTTTCCCCCCTTTCTTTAAATGCATAAGATAAAATAGTAACAGTTTTATTTTCATCTATTCTTTTTTAAATTTGAATTCAGTATCTTTAAAAGATTTTTAAATTTAGATTACTATAATTAACAGTTTTTTTAATATGCTGACTTCATGCCACCCTGAACATTTCCACTGTCACTTTACTTGGTTTTAATTAAATGGATTATAAATCTTAACCCTTTACAATATTCAAAGTAAATTTATTGTAGTATAATTTGCTTTTGATTAATTTTGAAAAGTTGTTATAGGTCATTATTTTATAAAATTATATACAATATTTTATCAGCCTGGTTCATTAGCTATTGTTTGTTAAAAGACGCCTTTGTTTATATTGTTAAATTGAGAAACTACATATTTCTCTTTGGTGTAGTTATTGTTATCAAATAAATATTGTGCATCTGAAACGTAACATGTGTTTTTTATTAATCTAAAAACTAAATTGAGTCCTTGAAATCGGAATCAGGTTTTCTCAAAGATGTTAATATTGCTAAAAAAGAAATGTATTTGTTTAGGTTTTTACTTCGGTTAATTTTTTAATATATTTTTTTTCATCATTGATATATAAATTTTTGTCTTCCACTCATTTAGCTTTCATTATGTTTAAGGAAATATCAAATGAAGCAATGAAATAAGAATTAATTTATTTAGACAATAATGAAACAAATATTGCACAAAAAATAGTGTTGTCTTAAAATTATGCATAACAAGCATTTTTTTTCCCTTTTAAATACTACCATTGAGATTTATTTGTGGGAGTGCATATATGTTTTAAACAAATTAGTTTGACTCACCACATGCATTACTGTTTGATAAATATTTGATACATTTTTAAAAACAATTTTTAACTAAATTACGAGATAGCTATCTTACTAAAGTAAAGTGGATGGGATATCATTATCATTTTTCTTAAATGAAGTAAAATATTAATTACAATGATAAGTATATTTGAACGTTTAATAACAATTTTTTAAAATGTATTTTTCTCTGGCATTATAAATTAAATGCGTTCCTCTTATTATAGCTTTAACTTTTTCACTTTTAATATAAATATTTTGAGATTGCCTTTAAAAATAATATTTAATGGTTATATATGATCATCAGTGGTATAAAGACTGGTTACTTCTTGCTGATTAACAGTAGTCATCTGTTCCTTATCTCAAAAGTAATGTAAGTTACATATTTTTTAAAAATTCACGATTAACAGTAAAGATTGATTTATTTAAAATGGAAGCCTTTCCCAGAATCAGTATCAACCAAAAAAAAATGAAGGAAAAACATGTAAGTTTTTTTTGTTTTTCAAAGTACACAATTTTTAAATGTAAGTGATTACAAAACTAGTACACTGAATGAACAAATTTTAAAAATATTTGTGCCATTAGTGGTTGGGCGATTATTTCAGAAAAAAATTAATTTAAAATGCATAATATATTGGTTTTGCCTACATGAATTTTTGTTTTGTAAAATTCAAAATATATTTCATAAAATTTAAGTTTTAGTTCAAGAGATAAGTTGATAGACATATTTTAAAAAAATCAACTTTAGTTGTGTCAGATATACTTATTAAAAGAAAACACAAATATTTTTAAAAAATAGAAAAATAATCTGAAAATTTCCACAGAGCACATATTACGTCAACCAAAATAAATCTCAACTTCTAACTTCAAAAGAATTCATTTTCCTTTCATCTCTTCCTCTTTCTTTTCCTTTTTCTCTATATTTTCATCATTAGTTTACTCCAAATTTGGGCAAGGAACAGTTAGCTTCATACATGAACTTCATTGAAAGCTCACTTACTAAATGGACCACATCAGGAGCGGTAAACTTCACGCATGGATATCACAGATAATTTGCTTTATATATGGACATCAGATACAATTTACTTCATAAATGGACCACTGCAGGAACAATAATCTCATTTGTGGACATCACAAACAATCATCTTTATCAATCCAGAACTTCAAGAACTTTGAACCTTAGAAGACTTAAAAGCCACAACAAAATTAATCAATTGAAAATCTTCAAATACTGATTTGAGAAAGTTAATTTGTGTTTATTTTAAGATTACTGTGAATCAGTATGAGATGTAATCTAATAAGCATTTTAAATTATATTGTAAAATTTATTGACATTTTACTTAAACTTAAATTTTATAACATTTATTATTATCATATATTGCATTTTTGTTTGATTAAATCTGATATATTTTAAAATTAAGCAGCATAAAATTAATTAGCAACTTAAATTTCATTTTTCTACCATGACTTCAAAGTTATATGACCTGGATCTCTCAATTTACTTTGTACTTTCCCTGTAAAAAGCTCTTTGATAGTTACATGATTATTTATTTAAAAATCAAACAAACTTTTTATCATGCTAAAAAAATATAAGAAAATAAACATAGATATTTTATAGTTAGACAATATATTAGATCATTTATTGCATTGATCAGTGTCAAAAAATTTTTAAACTCTTTTTACTACTAGTACTAATCCATTGAATACATTCATATTTTGACATTAAAATTTTTAAATGCAAGTTTTTTTAAAAAAAAATTTATCAATTCAAAATTATAACTTGTGTGTTATAATCCTTGAACTTCATGACTCTATGACCACTAAGAAGTGGCATGTAATTTTTTTAGCTTAAGCATTTAAATTTCCATCTTATTATTGAGATAATGTTGTATTATAATTTTTCCAATATTCTATTTATCATTCCCAACACTTTCATCCTTAATATTCCCAGCTGCATTGAAACATCACCTAATTTGACCATAATTAATATTTTAGAACTCGTTATTTGTTATTCATATTACTTGTACATGTATTTACATTTAATTAAAAATCAATATGAGAGTTTGGCACAATGAAAGCATTGGATATAAGCTTTAACACGTGGAAATAATTTAGTAATGCGGCAGCCATCTTTACACAATGGCTTCAACTTCAAACAAAATAAAGTGAATAAAAGAAATCAAGATTAGCAAACCGCTTTTTTTTAATAAATTTTTTTTTATATAAGTGGCTCCTTAACCACAAAAATTAGATACTTTATTTAAGTAGTGTGATTTTTTTTAATGAAACTGATTTTTCCTAAGTTATTTAGTTAATATTCTTTTTTCTTGTTTGAAATGTCTAATGAAAATGACTATTTTTTCTATTTCATTGTAATGAAAATTAAATTTTACAGTATTATAAGAGACTAATTTTGATGTTTAAGAAAACATATAAACTTGCAGCATTATACTATTATTATAAGATTACTTTTACCATGTTGTTGTTTTGTTGTTAAAAGTTTATTAACAATTTTAATGTAAATAATTTTTTGTTAAGATATTATCTTTTGTAGTAAATACTCAAACTTTTGGCAAGCTTTTACACTGCCAGTGTCAGCTGTGATACATACCTGTATTTTTAAAATTGTATTTGAAGATTCATTTGAGCAAATACATTTCACAAACTGATAATTAAACTGCTTTTTAACTACATATTTTATTTAAATTATGTTAAAGTTATATACAGATGTAAATAATTTAAAAATGAAGTTTTTTGGTCAATTGAACATGCAGAATGACCTTGACATTTCCATCCATTTTGAGTCCATGTGAAAATCATCATAAAATACTGTGAAGATGGTTTGGCTCTTCTAAAGGGATATGAATGCAACATAACGCTCAGCTTGACATCTTTATATTATTAAAGAAACAAGTTTGTATAAGTATAAACCTAATAATATGAACAATAAAAGTATCGCAATTACATTTAATTTTATTTTAATAATGTTATTATTATGGGCAGTTTTAATATTCACCTTGACCCCCATTTTTTTTGTTGTAAAGTTTGT